>OX377618.1:46060851-46546367 GCA_947397865.1 Polietes domitor | reverse complement strand
TCTGCTAACTCTGACATAAGTATGAACCCTGATTTAGGTGAAAGACATATTCATTTCAACGACTCCGCAAAGGTGGTGTGTTCATTGGTTAGTCAACGAGTCAGACCTGTTTTGCTTTTTTGTTTATATTGGAATCTTCTGTATATAATATTTATGAAACTCTTTCATAAAGTTAATAAAGTTTCTTCATAAAATCTATGAAAATTTTCATAAATCATATTATGAAAAATAATGAATTTTTATGACAAAAGTTCTTCGAATGAAGAACTTCATAGTTCATAGTTTCTAAGAAATGTTTCATAAATTCTATGGCACATTTCATTGATTTGTGCTTTATGAAACATGTTTCATACATTTTATGAAATGTTTCTTTGGCGAGTTTTTAATGAAAATTTTCACTGTGGTTAAGACAAGATTATGAAGATAATTTTTTCAGTGCAGGAGCTTATCATAAAACCTATGGCGCGGCGCGTCTTACTTACACTATTAACACTATGCAGTAAAAATCAAATGTGTGTCCGATACCTAAAGTAGTGTGCGCCTCAATGATTACTAAAATCAATACGAAAAAATATGGATATATTTTTTTAATATTTTATTAAAATATTAAATTTTACTATTTTTATTAAAATTGACGTCGGGTATGAAACAAGAAAACATGTCGGAATTGGTTCTCAATTCCGATAAAAAAGCAAAAGCCCCGATTTTTTACAGATTTTAATTCCAATTCTGACAGTAATTGGATTCTATGACACCACTGTTTAACTAAGTACTTCTTAAAATTTCCATTTTCCAGTACATACTTTTAATACATTTTCGGAATATTTCTTAAACTTCGATTACGATGTTATACAGTCATTCGATCAATGTAGTTTCTTAAGCACTGTGCATCCTCATGCCTAAGGCACACTCCAGTATGCCTTGTTTCAATAGCATCCAAGCTTGCATATGGAATTCTAGCTCTGCCCTCCAGCCAGTCAGTCATTCAGTCGGTCGGTTGCCTCCTCCTTCACTATTAATTTCGCAAAGCGTACTTCTTATTCAATAAACACGATGCCTTTTGGAAAAGTTTACATAAAACGAAGAAAGTGCAAATACGAATAATAATAATAATAATCATAATAAAGAGTAGTACTTATTGTTTGATTTATGTGTCTGTGTAGACATAGGCGAAAAACGCAGCGACAACAGCAACAAAACAACAGCCACAATTACCATACTGCCGCCATGGAAAACCTTAAAAGATCTTCTCCGAACATTTTTACATATTTATGTTTGTATATGTATGTGTTCCTCAGCCACAATAACCAAACAAATGCGGAAAAGTTAAGTAAACCATGCGTCAAGTGGGATCAAGAAATGATGATGTACGACCATCGACCACGGCGTACTCGTATGCAGGAGCAGTGTAAGGACGAGGACCAACATTCTCCTCGACATTAAGAAAGTTGAGAGTGGCTGGATTTGGAAAGTTGATTTTCTTCATTGGAAAATTAATTACATTACATTGCGTATGTTTATATTGTTTGATGAAATATTAATTATACGGTTTGTTGTTTCGAAACGACTTCTATGCAGAAATGTCATCAGCCGAAAAGCTTGTCTAAGGACTGTTCCTGAGAAAGAAGAATTAAATTGTATTTTAAAATGAATAATTATGTTCTAATGTTAGGTGTTATTGTGGCATATTAATATTACTAATTATATTAACAATTTTGAGTGCGAAATCGATCTAGGCATGTCTTTCTGTCCGAAGATGCGAAATTAAAAAGGAAAGGCTGCAGCTAAAATAATGAAATTCGGTGTATACACTTCTTTATCTTTATTCATTTTGTTATTTTTTTTTAATAATAGATGTGGGACGTTTTATCAAAAAGTTATTCATTATTCTGAAGAGTTTCAGTGGGAAATGCTTCAATTGTTGTTCGAAATTATTGCTTTAAATCATCCAAGGTTGTCTTTTTATTTTTAGCTTCTATCATAAGAAATGTCAAAAATGTCTATGAAGTTTTTGATGCCAAACTATTCTCTAATTTGGCAGTCATCTGACATATAAATTTGGAGAGGATTTTTTTCGAAAGCCGTTCTTTAATAATTCTGATTTGACTATACACTCACACGTTCGTTTGTGACTGCAAAATAATATAAATAAAATAGTTCAACAATATAGCAGCATTTAACCGAAGGTTATAATTCGCTACAACGATTTTGTTTAAAACATTTTTCTTAGGGTATATCGTACTATCAAATTCTATCATTTCGCCGTTAATAGCATTTTGCTTCCCAAGTTATCAGGATAAATAGGATAATGTTGGCTGTAGAGTACAAAATTGTGAAAAGTATCTTTAGAAAAACCCGCGTAACTATTTAACATATTGAGAATACCAAAATATTTTTTGACATATAATTCCTAACTTCATGGGGAATATTTGTGTCAGAAAAGAAAAGATCAGAAAAGATCCCAGATAGAGAAAGGCGAAATAAGTGCAAATGCAACAGCGAATTTTAGATTTTTGCAACAATTGCAGCGATTTTCCCGACTGACTACTGATATGTTGCAGTCGACATTGGTTCTTATTAGACAAAGAAAAAATCATTGGATAGATCGCGAGAAAATTATAAAACAAAAATGCCATATATGAAAATCACTTTATCCATATTTCCAGCGAAAATTAAAAATTTCCAAAAATGTCCAATTTGTTTTTTTTTGTTTACTGTGCACTACCGCAATGGATAAAAATGGTACAGATCTGGCGGATGAAGCTGGAATCTTTAAATTTGGTGTGTACATCCCAGAAAATGTGTTTTCTCTACAACATTGCCAACATTTCATTAAAAACGTAAACGAGTTTCCAATAAATCGTATTATATATATTTGAGGATTAATGGCTATGTGCTTATTTCAATATTCTTAGTGCTCAATTTTTAAACATGCAAAAGTGGCTTTGAACCATAAAACCGTGAATAATAGGGAATTTTTAAAACTTTATAACCGTAGCAATTAGTAATCCTTTTTAGATTGAACTATAGATGAAAGTTTAATAATTACCCTTAAAATTTAGGAGGAAATCAGTTTTTTGATATGTCATAATATCCGATTTTTGTTAACTAATTTTGCGTTAAATCACTAAGTAATTTTGTACACTACTTCAAAATATGAATTTAAGACCGACAACGCAAACATAGAGTGATTTAAATAATATAATTTTCGGATTTGCTGATTTACATGAATCGCGTGATTCACGCGTGGTCGTGAGCAAAATTTATTTTACTCACTTGAGCGTGCGTGAACGTATGCTGTATACTGCTGCCTATTTGAGCAGTTAAACTCCTTTTCGAAACTACAGCTGCTACATCAGCAATAGTTCAAGGTCTTCTTGTGACTGTCCCACGACTGAAATTTTCAAAATAATTTCAATTATGATGAAATTGGATACACTTGTTTTATTTGCAAGATATTTTGGTAGAGGTTTTTTTAATATTAAAAACTGTGGCTACACTGTAACTTTGAAGTTTTATTCTATAAAAGATATTGAGACATTATTTTTAAAGGAGAATTTTTGCTTTTGAGGGCAAAAAAATCAAATGGAAATATAAACAAGTAAAAACGGCGATAAGTTCGGGCGGGCCGAACTTTATATATCTTCCACCATGAATTGCATTCCACAGAGACTGTCGATTTTCGTAGAAGTGCAGTAATATTACAGAAAAATATATTTTTTTTAATATAGCCAAACCAAAACAAATACAAATATTGAAAAAATAATTTTATAAATAAATATATTATATATATAATATATATTATAATATATATTATCTCAAACCGCGTTTATAAGGCAAGGCTACCACGTTTACACTATATATATCGAAATAATACTTAAAATCAATCCAAAAAATATATATTCATATATTTATATTTTCAAAAAGGCGTAAGTACCATAAATACTGGTAGATAGTGTGTGGAAAAATGGTTTTATTTGGCTTATCTATGCAGTCAAAGGTATGTATAGACTGAATTGCATGATTCTAGCTGCGGCCATTTGGTTGGTACCATTTTTATCCCATTTTTCCTATTTTATCCCCTTAAGAGTACGACTTTCTAAAATCTCTTTAGTTTACGTGTCTACGAAATTGGAGGGATGTACACACCGAATTTCATCATTCTAGCTGTAGTCGTTTAGTTGGTACTATTTTTATGCCTCTGTACCCATTGTATCCCTTAAAAGTACGAATTTAGAAAAATCTTCTATTTTTCGTGTCTACGCAATCAGGGGAATGTATACTCCGAATTATTATCCCCTTTTTCCATTTGAACCCCAAAAAGTACGAATTTCGAAAAATCCGTTTATTTTACGTGTCTACACAATCAGAGAAATGTATACACCGGACGGACGGACATGGCTAGATCGTCTTATCAAGAATATATATACTTTATAGGGCCTCAGGTCGATATTTTAAGGTGTTACAAACGGAATGACAATGTTGGTATACCCCCATCCTGGAGGTGGAGGGTCAAAATGAATACTGAAATTTATTTTTTGGAAAATCCCTCACAACGTCTACATTAAAAAATCCCTCTTTTTCTTTTTTCGACATATGCAGCAAATAGCTGCATCTGTGTTCTAAATACTCTGCAAACTTCAAAGTGATCTTTTCATTATTATTTAATTATTATTTGAATTCTTTCGACTGTTGTGTTGAATCGTTAGTTGATTCCTTTTCAATTTAATTTCAAGCATAAAATACGAAAATATTCTTAACACGCTTTAATCAAATGATACTAACCACCATTTGGCTTTGTGTTTAATTGAAGCGTGTAAAGCGATTAGCTCTGACCAGCTGGAGGATAAACTGCCGAACGAACTCTGAACCCCCTGCCAACAAATCACCCAAATCTTTGAATATTTCATTGCAATAAAAATAACTGAATAACGGAAACCAAACACCAACGCCATCACTGCCGCCGCCGACGACGACCCACAAAAAATCCAATAATATAAACGCAAATAATAAACTGCGTTAACAAAATAAACCCACACGTTACCGCAAAAACATGGAGGCATATCCTTTCAACATATAGCCACGTACGAGTAATATCTACCCGTATGTACAGACATACATTCATACACGGTCCTTTTTGGGATTTCGCCCGCGAGGGGTTTGACGGCGTTTATATTCGTATTGGTAACAGGAAAGAGACAAAACCGAAAGCAGTTAAATGAAAAATAAAACCATGATTACGCTGATAATGATACAACACAACATTCTTGGCCAAATACCCAACGAACCAAAGACTATCTGAGCGGAAAAAAACAAAGAACGACCAGTCGGCCGACCGACCCTCCATTTTATTAGCCTTAACCCGTCAGCAAGGGGCGACGGGTTTTCAACATATTCACTCAAACATACATAAATGCTGGCCAGTTACACCAACATTTTGAACATGGCATAGGGTGGGTCGAAAAAATAGATTTATTTTCAGCTTGAAACTAAAAGTTGATATGTGGATTGTGAAACCTCTGTTTTATAACGAAAACTTGTCTTATAAAAAAATAATAAATAAAAATATATATGAGAAAGGCAAAACATTCTTTTTTAACTACACGTTTTTGAAAATCAAAAATGCTATAGAGATTGCCTATTATTTCGTGGTTAGCCACGTTTTTGAAAATCAAAAATGCTATAGAGATTGCCTATTATTTCGTGGTTAGCCTTATTTAAAAAAACCTTTTCAGAAAATGAGCCACTTACATATGTATATTTATTGTAAATTCTAATAAATTAGTAAACTAAAATAAACGAGTTTTAAAATCTACGAATAAATCTAGGATTTAAATTATTCAAATTTATAAATGAAACCAAGGCCTGCTCCAAAATCACGTTGTCCTCGGAATGGCCCACTAATATGTTGACTGCCAAAAGCATTCAAGTTCAGCGCTGACGCCTGATTAGGTGAAGTCCAGAGATTGGTTGCGGCATTGGCGCCCAAAGTCGTTACACCGAATTTAGGAATTTGTGTCACTCCCAGGCTGGCCGAGTGACCCTGGGCATGCGACCAGGCGCCATTTGCTCCGACAGCATCAAACTGGAAACCATTTTGCATTTGGGTACGATTATGGAAGGCATTGAGATCGACAGCGTTCTTATCATTTTTGAAGGCATTAATGCGCAAATTTTCGCCCATAGACTTGCTGACGCCATGAGTATTGGAATGCTGAATACCCAAACCATGACCGTTTCTAAAAGGGAGAGGTGCAATAAATATATATTAGAAACAAATTTGGAATTTTTCAAATTCTTCACAGAACTTACGAACTCAATTCTGCAAATGCTCCAGTGGTTATGGGGCCACGTTGGTCATTGCCTTTGGCGAAGACACCAGCGGCAGCTCCTAGGTCTGCATCTCCTGTCTTGGTAATAGCTGTGACATTAATGTCATGACCTCCCTTAGGATTACCAGCTATTGTGCCACCGATATTTGTTGATGTCATTATTGATTTTCAATATATTTTATATTTCTTAGCTCAGCGACGGTAGAAAGTCTTCTTTGTTGTGAATGTCTTTCGAGTTCTGAAGGAAGCAGCAGTGCTGGAGCATTAAATATGTACTTTTTGTATGTCATTGATTCAATCAGAAAAGTGTTTCCCCGTTTCAATTAATTAATTCCCCATGTTTTGTTGGCGTTGGCGGTTTTTGACCAAGATGAGTAAAGCAGGCCAGAAAAATCACATAGTATCCACATACACATCCATATTTATTTATATCTATATCATCTGCTGAGATTCCCCTAATGAGCATTTTATATTTATATTTATTTTGAACTTTATTAAAAGCGTGACAAATGTTGGTGAGTTATGTGATTTACTAGACCTTATTAAGCCATGTGGGAGGTAAATCTCAGCTAGTTTCAACAATTGTCTATGTCATGCTGTATATCTAACGGCCTTCCACAACCATACCAAACTGCAAAATGGTACAAAATTTGAGGCTGTCGGAGCAAATGCCGCCTGGTCGCATGCCCAGGGTCATTCGGCCACTCTCGGAGTGACACAAATTCCCAAATTCGGTGTAACCACCATGAACGCCACAGGCTCGGCCAATCTTTGGACTTCACCTAATCAGGCATCATCATTGAACATGAATGCATTCGGCAATCAACACATTGGCGGACCTTTGCGGGGACAACGTGATTTTGGAGCAGGCTTTGGTTTCACTCATAAATTTAAATGATAGATTTCAATCGATGCTTTCAAATGACACTTCCTCTACCCACTTGATGATTAATTTTAGTATAATAATAATTAAATAAAATATATTTATGAATCTTTTATAAGAAATTTTATGAACAATTTTTGCTTCTCTATCTGCGTCGTTTCGATTTGCGTCGCTTTTTTAAAATTGGGCTCAATTCGCTTTGCGTCACTTTGATTCCGATTTGAGTCGTTTTTTAAAATTTGCTTCAATCCGATTTGCGTCGTTTTGATTCCGATTTGCGTCGTAAAATACGATGGCATTTTTTTCACTGAAGACAGTCACGTGTGATTTTTTAATTTGCGTGTAAAAAGGGGATTCCCATTTTATTCTGTCAGTTATTCTAAGCATAGTTGCGTGTTATGAAGTAAGAATTTGGTTCTCAATAAGAAGTGCTGTGGTTGAGTCAATAAAATAACTTAAGAAAAGAAAAACATGAGAAAAAATAAAAGAAATGCCATTAGTTTTGAACTAAAATTTGATGTATTAAAACGTTTAAAAGCGGGAGAAAAAGCTGTTGACATAGGAAGAACACTTGGGTTACCACCAAGTAAAAACAATTTCCAAAGCTATGCAATTTATTTCACGGGCAATGTATATAATTGCTGATAATGGTCCCGACGAAAATCGTAGCTCAGCATCAGATGATGACGCAATTAGCTGTTATAAGGAAATTCAACAAAACTTAGACAACTATGTTGACAAAGCCCCAAGACCACTTAATCGAGTGGATACAAGAATTGTTAATTTAGATTTATTAGTCGAAGATATTTCAACATAATCTCAAATTAGAATTTCTGTTTTTTATATGTGAATATGAATGCATTTTTGTTGTTTTTATGTAAATTTATTTTCTTATTTTTTTTTAAGAAAAGTAAAAATATTTGTTGAAATGACTTGTCAATTACAAATAAATAAAATGAAATGAAATTGTCAAAAATCTATTTTTTACTAAATATTTTAATTTTTGACCCAATCGACATTTATACTGAAAAAAGTGATTCGATTTGCGTCGCATTTCTCCAGTCCCCATTAACGACGCTCCAGTGTATAGATTAAAGGTACTTATGATGGCTACAAATGTTGGAGAAAATATTATTCCGATTTTTTTTTGCTTGGTGTTATTGCTAAATAGCAAATTAATATTAACAATTTTCTGTGGATTAATTATTTATTTTTTTAATTAAAGAAAAATTTGCTTTTATATTTAATATTTTTTATTATTATTTTAATACCATTAAATTATCATTGAGAAACAAGCAAAAGTAGGACGGCGCCAACTTTGATAAAAGTTTTGAATTTTTTGTATTTTCAGTGTATAATTATTTATTGTTTGTTCGGAAAACGGTGGTACTTATGTCATGGAACCGTTAGTCCTGTTTACTTTGGACAAAAATTGTGGTTCACTTCTTCTTTAAATGTTTATAGGTGAAATGTAAATAGATGTGACCGTCTTTACCAGAATATATGTGTAAGAAGTCAAATATAATATGAACTGATTTTCTTCAAATTCAATATCATCCTTCCCACAAAAAAAACACAAAACTTGTCATTTTTTAGGTATCGTTTGTGATGATGATTTATATATATAGATAAATTTTTATTCGAAATTTCTTATATTAAAATAGTTATACATATTAAATTCTATAGAGTAAAAATAATACAAAAATAATAATTAAAATAGTTATACATATTAAATTCTATAGAGTAAAAATAATACAAAAATATGTTTGTAATAATACAATAACTCAACAATAGGAAGACAAGAAGTCATTTGACACAATATTATTTAAAATCTATGTGTGAATCCCAGACCACCTCCAAAATCACGTTGTCCACGGAATGGTCCACCAATATGTTGATTACCGAAGGCATTCAAGTTCAGCGCCGACGCCTGATTAGGCGAAGTCCAGAGATTGGCAGTGCCAGTGGCTCCCATAGTGGATATACCGAATTTGGGAATTTGTGTCACGCCCAGGCTGGCCGAGTGACCCTGGGCATGAGACCAGGCGGCATTTGCGCCGACAGCATCAAACTTCAAACCATTTTGTAGTTGCGTACGATTATGGAAAGCATTGACATCCACAGCGTGATTATCATTTTTAAAGGCGTTAATGCGTAGGTTTTCGCCCATAGACTTGCTGACGCCATGAGTATTGGAATGCTGTATACTCAAGCCGTGACCATTTCTAAAAACATTGATGAAATATTAGAAGTAAGTAAAATTGAAATTTTAATTGTTTTTGCTAAACTTACGAATTCAATTCTGCAAATGCTCCCGTGGTTACGGGCCCATGACGATCATTGCCCTTGGCAAAGACACCAGCAGCAGCTCCTAATCCATTATCGCCCGCCTTGGCCAAAGCTGTAACATTGATGTCATGGCCTCCCATGGGATTGCCAGATACTGTGCCGCCGATATTAGTTGAAGCCATTGTTTCAGATATTTTATGTTTTGTTTTAAGTAGTGTAGGAAGTCTTCTTTGTGGTGAATGCCCGTCAAGTTTTGTGTGCAACTGTGACCCTATTAGCGTTGCTCGGTCATTTTATACTTTTTTTCTTATAATTGACTCTGCATATTTTTAAAATGTATTCAATTAAGTATTTAGCCATCTTTTATTGTTGACTGTATTAAATACGTTGGGTACTGTTTTTGGTCTACTTAAGTATGAAAGACGAGATATATAGATATGTACATTAGGGTGAGTACTTTTAATTTTATTTTCAAAATTGACATTCGCTAAAAAAACTGGTATCCCTTTTGTGGTTTCAATAAATTTTCCTGTAAAATGAGAACAATTTTTAATTTTAAAATATCAAAAAATAGTTTTTACTTTTCTTTTAGAAAACAATGAAACTCCAACAATTGGGAGGCTGTGGCCCGTACTGACCTTGTTGATATGGTGATTTTAACTTGAAATTGACCAATTCTAAAGAAATTAGAATATATCACATTTTATTTTTTTAGTTCTATGAAATGAGCAGTGTAAATTTTGGAATAAAAGATTTATTTGTGGTTTCAATAAATTTTCCTGTAAAATGAGAACAAATTTTAAAATATCAAAAAGATAGTTTTTAATTTTCTTTTTGAAAACAATGAAACTCTAACAATTGGGAGGCTGTGATCCGTACTGACCTTGTTGATATGATGATTTTAACATGAAATGACCAATTGTAAAAAATTATAATATATCGCATTTTAATTTTCTAATTCTACGCAAAAAGCCGTGCACCTTTTCAAATAAAAGTTTTATTTATATTTTAATGTGAAATATATTTATCACTCTCTAATATGTTTTTTTAAAGCACTAAAAAAATGTCACCCTAGTGTACACATATGTATACAAAACAAAGAAAAATCACACGCTATAAATTTGAACATATGTATATACATATATATCTACTTATATATAAATCTAGTCTGCTGTTGTTGGTGATTCCCCACAGGCGTTTCGAAAAATGAATCGATTCAGATACTATTAATTTTTATTGTCTCGATAAAATTTTGTTAAATCAAATGATTTTCTAGCTATTATTAGACCAACAAAAATTAAAATTTTGAATGAATTTTTTGGAAAAGTTTAAAATTTTCTATAGTTTTAAGATAGCTAATCGAATAGGGCAGTAATAATCTGTATATATAAAAGATTTGCGTTACTGACTGACTTACCATTGACCAGCCCCGAGACCAAACGGATGAAGCCAGGGTCTTGAAATTTTCAGGGTAGTTCCCAAATATGACGTAGACGTCGACTAAGAAAGGGTTTTGCGAAATTCGTACTTTTAGGGGGTAAAATGGCCCAAAAAGGGATAAACATCAAACTTTCGTCCAGACTAAACGGCAGTAGCTAGAGACATGAAATTCGGTGAGTTCCTTGCAATGACCATACAGACGAGCCACAAATAGGAATTTTTCGAAATTTGTACTTTTAAGGGAGAAAAGAGACAAAAAGGGATAAAAATGGTACCAATTTAAGAATTGCAGCTAGAATCGTGAAAATCGGTATTTACATTTATCTGACATCGTCGACTTGCAATATAAATTGATTTTTCGAAATTTGTACTTATAAGGGGTGAGCGGGACAAAAAGGGATAAAAATGGTACCAACTAAAATATTACAGCTAGAATCGTGAAATTTGGTATGTAAATTTCTCTGACCATATAAAAGCAAAGTAAAATTGGATTTTTCAAAAATTGTACTTTTAATGGGCGTGTGGGACAAAAAGGGATAAAAATGGTACCAAAATGTATTACACCTAGAATCGTGAAATTTTGTATGTAAATTCCTCTGACCATATAAAAGCGAAGTAAAATTGAATTTTTCGAAATTTGTACTTTAAAGGGCCAGCAGGACAAAAAGGGATACAAATTGTACCAACTAAAGTATTACACCTAGAATCGTGAAATTTGGTATGACACTTCCTCTGACCATATAAAAGAGAAGTAAAATTTGATTTTTCGAAATTTTTACTTTCAAGGGGTGCGCGGGGCAAAAAGGGATACACGTTGTACTAATTTAAGTATTGCAGCTATAGTCATCAAATATGGTATGTAAATTCCACTGACAACGTAGTAGCGCAAATCTAAATGGATTTTTCGAAATATGTACTTATTAGGCGCGAGTGGGACAAAAAGGGATAAAAATTGTACCAACCAAAGTATAGTAGCTACAATCGTGAAATTTGGAGTGTAAATTCCTCTGGCAACGGATAAAAGTAGTACCAACTAAGGTATTGACAATTTAGAAACGCTAATCTGAAATAATGAACTTATAAACGGTGAGCGGGATAAAAATAGTACCAACTAAAATAGTGCAGTTAGAGTTGCGAAATTTGGAGTGTAAATTCCCTGACAACGTAGAAGGGCAATCTAAATGGATTTTTTTTTAATTTTGTACTTATAGGAGGTGAGCGGGACAAAAAGGGATACAAATGGTACCAACTAAAGTATTGCAGCTATAGTCGAGAAATTTGGAGTGTAAATTCCTCTGACAACGTAGACTTGCAACAGAAATGGATTTCTTAATTTAGTATGTAAATTCCTCTGACCACGTAGAAGCGCAGTAAAATTGGACTTTCGAAATTTGTACTTTTAAGGGATGCGCGGGACGAAAAGGGATACAAATTGTGTGCAGTCCTTTAATTACTTAAACGCGGAACATAAATGGATATTTCAAAATTTGTACTTAATACAACGATACGTCCCGACAAGAAATAAATGTGTTACCAAATAAAGTACATATTTTTAGGGGAAGCAAAAACACATATTACCTATACGGATTTCCATGGAGTCATCTCTTGGGGAAGTACCCTCGCACGGCAGACCGTGAACTATTCTCAACCCTTTTAGTGCGATCTTTTAATATAGTCGATGGTACAACACATTATTTTTTCCATTTCTTTATGTCATTTCCGCTTTTTATCGGTTCAACCTAATATACTACATAGATGTGGTGTATTCGCACACACACAGGCAGACAGAGGTTCACATTTAAACAATGCGGTAGATGATTTTATCCTTTTTCGGGGAAACATGGTGTTTACGATTTGTTCGTTTTTATCTTTGGTTTTTTGTTGTTGCTGTTGTTGTTAAGTATGTCCGACTGTCAGTGACAAGCGTAGAACTCCCTCGGGTGCTATCACAGCCAATTAGGAGTATATATTTCCAAAACAGTGCTTAGTTATGCAAATGTTCGTCTTCTGAGCTCATATTGCCACCATATTCCAGTCATTGAAGCAGTCATTCGCCAGCTCAACCATTCTGGCCATTATTATCAGTCCGCCCCCAACACATCTTTAAAGTTTCCTTTGCTTCTTTCTGTCCATTTCTTTTTTTGGGCTGTATCCTGAATGATACTGGCTGGGTTGTTTGTGCTACTGCCTACTCGTATGTTGTGTGAATGAAAGTTATAAAATTAGTGTAAATTGCTCGTTTATATTTAGTCACATGGGGCGGCAGTTGGGGTCGGAAAACAGAAATATTTCATTAGTTAATATCCTTAGCCGGTTTAAATGTGTTATTTGTAGCATCGAAAGTCACACACGTTTACCATGATACACAGACAGATATGTGAAAGGATATATGCAGAGACACGGATACACATTGACGTTATCAATTAAAACAGAGGAATTTTCAATTTCCGCTCAAATTTTTCATGCGCTCGCACTTTGCGGAAGCGTCTTGCGTGTGTGCTATGCTCGTATATAAAATATTGGATATTTTTGAAGGCAGTATGTTAAGTGGTGTCAAATTAAAATATATAAATATTAAAAAAATATATATAAATATTAAAAAATATATAAATATAAAATATATATATATTAAAAAATATTAAAGGCGATCGTCTTTGGTCAACGCAGCATAAACACGTAAATTGGGCCAAATCTTATATACGGAGGGAATCATGCAGTGCATTCCACAGTATTACCGGCAGATTAGAGGCTGTCGACTGCAGGTAGAAGAACAGTAACATATTAGGCAAATTCTGATATAATTTTGCTAATATTTGTTAAATCTTTTGTGGTGTCTCATTTAATTAATTAAAATTAAGTAATTAGAGTCTACTAAATTTTTTTCCTTGACTATATATATATATATATATATAAATAATATTTGAAGTGGAACTATTATTTATATAACATTATTGAAAGTGAAGTTCAAAAATTATGATATTTTTGCTAATAGCTATATTTGCTAAATGTATTGGGGTGTTTCTTTTAATTAATTAAATTTATTAATTAATTTTAAGAAACCTATTAACATTTTTGTCTATCATGATAGTCCTGGACTATATATATTTAAATAATATTTGAAGTGTATTCTAAGAGGCAGTAATCTTGAAAAAATATATTTTCATTTGTTGTTAGGGAAGAAAGGCTTCCCTTTGCACCGATTTCGACCTTCTACATTGTCAGAGAAGCATGCACATCGAATGTCTCCAGCTACAGCCGATTTGTTGGTTCCCTTTTGTATTCTAAAAGTACGAATTTCGAAAAATCCATTTATTTTAACGATTTCGTCCATTTTCAATTGCAACCGATCTACAACTAGTAGAAGCATTCTTGGACGAAAGGGAAGGAGTCATCGTTAAGGTGCAAGCATATAGAATTTTACGTTCAGAATCAAAATCCATCGGCCAACATTCAACAACTTTTGTTCTATTTTTGAGCTCTGTAAAAATTTTATATTGGAAATTAGCCCAAAGTTTATAACTTTTCGTATTTTTCGACTTTAAAGAAAATTATTTTTATTTTTGTTTTTATGTTTTTTAACACCATTTTACGTATTTGTTTATAAGGCGCAGATTTTTTTTCGTATTACAGATATGCAACTTTTTCAGATTTTGAAAATTGAAAAAACGTAATTTCTTTTTTCGACGTTGAACTGTTTTTTTCTCATTTTAAGCGATTTTGTGCTCGAATTTATTTAGAAAAAATTTATTAAAAAATGTTGGTTTCTTAGCTTTATTTTAGCACAAACTGTGTTTGTAGCAAATAAAGTATGTTTGTAATAAATATTTAAATAAATACCTTTTTGAAAAAAAGTTGTGATTTTGTACCAACATAACTTTTTTCCTTTGAAGAATAAAATACATATTTTGAAAGGTCGAAGAGTTCCCCGTTTTTGCAGGGTAACTTTTGGCTGCACGAAATGGCACCCATGGAAGATGTTCCAAAACGGCTAATTCTTAAAATATATCCAATTGCCCCATTTTCAATGTTAATACCTCAAAATGTTGCTGGAACAAAAGTTACTGAATTTTTACTGGAACAAAATTTACGATCAAGAATATATATTATTTATATGTTCTTAGATTGATATTTCAAGAAGTTTCAAACGAAATGATAATATTAGTATACCGCCATCCTATAGTGGAGAATATAAAAATAATTTTGAGATAGTCAGCATGATTCTAGCCTTGTCGAGAAGATACCGGACTCAAGCCAACGGAAAACTTTGGAACCGTTTGTGCATACTACAATATCATATCCGCCGATTGGGTTCTAGAGAATTTGAACTCGAATGACTTTTCAAACAGTATGAAGCGTTTAATGTGAGCATGTCCATATGACTTAATGCCTATTGCCTAATGGCTTGAATGCCTATTATTAAAGTTATCGATGTTAATATTATCGATATTAATATTTTAATTTTGATATTCTATTTTTTCTCGATAGCGATATCATCGACGAAAAGAAAATTACTGTCAATTGTGTAAGTAAAGACAAAACAAATTGGAAAATATTAATACCGATCGAAAGCTTCATTGTAAACCCGTTGAGAAAATTAAATCGATTGATAACTAATTTACAGGCTTATAAGTGTACAAAGGTACGAAAAACCAGTTTTTACCCGTAACACAAGATTTTGGGAAGAGTCTGGGAAATATCAAATACAGATTCTTGTTCATTCAATAATACCTGCAGGAAAAATAATATGATTTCCCAGAGTTTTCTACTTCATTCTTTTTTGTAGCACTGTGTAATTGATATTTAAAATCCGATATCACAGAACCAACATCAACATCTAAAGATATTCGGTATAAACCACAGTCACAAATACTTAAATTTGACATAATAAATCGGCCCAAAATGTGAGAATAAATGAGGTGGGTGCCATAATTTATTTTAAACAATATTCAAAATAACCCAATAAAAAGTAATTCATTGACACATTGGAAATTAATTATTACGATTCATTTGTATTAAAAAAATAATACTCATATGAGTCATTCCGTGTCAAGCGGTACGATTTTTGACCTCGATAGCTTCTATTGTTTTCAAAGTTTTTGTATGAATTATTCTCAAAAAAATATTGTATATGCATTTTTGGAAAAAAATAGAAAATTATTTTTCACGGATTATGGCCAATTTAACAGTGAAAACAAAATATTTTCCAAAGAAAGTGTGTTCAATTCAAAAGCCTTTTCCTCCACCTAAGGATATGTATATCCACTTTGTCATTCCGTTTGTAACAGCTAGAAATATTCGTCGGAGGCCCCATAAAAAAGTATATATATTCTGAGTCGTGGCAAAATTCTAAGATATACTCATGTCCGTCTGTTGAAAGCACGCTTGCATCTAAACGACAGGAGCTACGACGTCCAAATTTTCCATATATGCGTTCTATAGTCGTAGATCGGGTGGGATTGAAACTGGCGAAATCGGCCCAGAGGGAAACATTTTTCCCTCACAAGGACTGAAAATACCCCTAATAACCTCTAATATTTAAAGTATTTAAGCATGCTTTTTCACTATGTCTGCTTATATTTGCTAGATATTGGGTATGCGCATTCCCCCGATAACAAAAACGTGCACCATAAAGTGTTTTTTATTCGTAGGGGTGAAATGGGGCAAAAAGGGATAAATGGTACCTATCAAACGACAACAGCTAGAAACACGAAATTCGGTGTGTACATTTCTCTAATTGAGTAGATACACCACATATAAGTATTTTTTCCAAATTTGTACTTTTAAGGGGTAAAAGGGGGGAGAGATACAAATGGTACCGAGCAAACGGCTGCACCTAGAATAATGAAATTCGGTGTATACATTCTTCTGATTGCGTATACACATAAAATAAACAGATTTTTCGAAATTCGTACTTTTTGGGGTTAAAAAGGAAAAAAGTTAATAAAAATAGTTCCAACCAAATGACAACAGCTAGAGTCATGGAATTCGGAGTATACATTCCTCTGACTGCGTAGACACGAAAAATAAAAAGTTTTTTCCAAATTCGTACTTTGAAGGGATGCAATGGGAACAGAGGGATAAAAATAGTACCAACTAAACGACTACAGCTAGAATGGTGAAATTCGGTGTATACATTCCTCTGACTGCATAGACACGCAAAAAAGATTTTTCCAAACTCGTACTTTTACGGCAAAAATTGGTTGAATAAAGAAGTTAGGCTAATTTGCACTATGTACGTGAGATAATGGATTTTCAAAATTTGTATTTTTGGATTTAAAATAGAATGGAAATACAACCAACTGTAACACCCACTATCTACCAATATTTATGGTATTAAAGCTTTTTGAAAATATAAATAAGTATTTTTTTAATTGACTTGAAGTATTATTTCGATATGTAAACATATAGGTAGGCTTGCCTTATAAGCGTGGTTTGAAATAATAAAAACATTATATTTATTTATAAAATTATTTTTTCAATATTTGTAAAGGGTGTTTTTTATTGAGGTATAGAACTTCGAATTGAAATAAAACACAAGAAAATCGTTTTAATGTCCATCAATTTGGCTTTATTGGAAGGATAATTTTATGTCATTAATGTTTAAATATGATTTCGGGCATGTGGCCGCCGCGGCTGGCTCGAATATAGCCAATTCTACAGGTCCAATTTTCGACCACGCCACGAATGTTGGCTTCCAAGTCCCCTAACGTTTCTGGTTTGTTGGCGTAGACGAGCGACTTCACATATCCCCAAAGAAAATAATCCAATGGTGTCAAATCACACGATCTTGGTGGCCAATTGACAGGTCCATTCCGCGAAATTATGCGCTCATCGAATGTTTCCTTCAATAATTCGATTGTGACGACCATAAAATGGACGGAGCTTGCGGTGAACTTCGCGAACTGAACCATTACTTTCGAAATAAATTTGCACGATTTGGAAGCGTTGTTCTTTTGTCAACCTGTTAATGATGAAATGGCAAACCAAACTAAATATTAATCACTTAACAGCTGACAAAATGGCCGCCAGTTAAAAAAGTGATGCCAACTTAAAGTTCTATACCCCAATAAAAAACACCCTTTATTTGTTTTGGTTTGGCTATATTAAAAGAATTATATTTTGCTGTAATATTACTGCACTTCTACAAAAATCGACAGCCTCTGTGGAAAGCAATCCATGGTGGAGGGTATATAAAGTTCGGCCCAGCCGAACTTAACGCCATTTTTACTTGTTAATTTTAAAATAGCTATCGAGGTCAAAAATCATACCGCTTGACTCATATAACATTTTTTTAAACATTGTGATAAAAGATGTCGGCAATGAAATATTGTATTTTACGTTATTTTTGCATTCCAGCTTCGGAATCTCAGAGGATCAGCAAAGCTGGATCCATAATTTCAGAACGAAAAACTTATTTGAAAGCGAAAAATGTCGAAATGCTCATTTTTATTACAAGAATAAACTAAATGTATATGAATGGGGTTATCAATACAGCGATCTCGTTGGAATTAACACATTCCGAAAAGAAAAACAATAATTTAAATTTTACTTCGGAGAAAAAATACTGTTTTACTTTCTTTTAAAAAATAAAAAAATGCTACAAATTATCCGATACTATCGGATATCTAATAAACTAAACTATAGTTTTTCCTGAAACTATCGAAAATATCGAAATGATCGTGGACACCAGATATAAATCCATAGCGTTTTTTCTCAATACCATTCCACTCTGATTTATAAATATTATTTTTAAAGCGTCGAGCTTACGAACGAACAATGAAAGCAGCGAAATATTTTGGGAGAACACATAAAACAAACAAATCTTTCATTTTAGAACGGAACATCCACAACTTTTATTTTGAATCACTCTTATATCAGATTTCAAGTTTTTGCTCCAAATTGTTAAAAATGTTGTTAAAAATTATAATAACGAGAACGTCAAGCGTTTCAGGGCCGTGATATCCGATTATTTCGTGTCCCATCTGCAACATATTTTTTCAACACATGTCAAACAATCGGCTTATTGAAACAGTTAATACATTAAAACTGTGAAGTCTTCTTAAATAAATAGAGAATATATTTTGTATTCAGTTTGAAAATTATATAGACCTTTTTTGTAAATTTTAAAAAATAACCACAGAATCTGGTTAGTGTATGTTCCACTGAATAAATGGATACATTTGAGGTGTGTTGCTTAACAATAAAATTTTTTGCCATTTCTCACTGCGTATTGTTAACACCCTTGACTACCACTGTCTTGTCTGCCTCCAGGGATTTGTTAAGAGAGCCATTTATCTTCGCCGAACCTCTTGTGACAGTTCGACAAGACTAACACCTCCTGCAAAACCATACCTCCTCCTCCCACCAACTGCCAATCTAAGAAACCATTTAACCCACCCAACTATCATCGTTCTCATCACCATCCACCATTGTGCTCTTTATCAGAGCCAATATCGGAAAGAACAATTTCCCACATAGTACAGATACTAAAGGAGCCACCATAAAACAAACGACGACACGACATTTGCTTGTTTTGTTTCATTTTTGGTGTAGGTTAAAGCCAAAAACCACATTTCGATTACGAGCGTCGTGGCTCTTATCCGAAATCATCGATACATTTCCCTCTCAACCACCATCCACCCACCACTGGCGCATCGTAATGGCAGCCAGTTGAAGACGCAACTAAATAAATAACATGAATTACAGAAAAACGAAACTCGTACTGTATTTAAACATAAGAAACCTCCTCAAAAGAAATTGAAGATTTTTATCTTTGACGCATGCATACCATCTCATCTCGTCGCGTGCCTAGCAAGGAGTCAGACTAGCCCGCCTTAGCACCACCCTCTCCCCACCTCCCCGGATGAGGTGATGGAAGGAGGTGTGGTCGCTATTATGTATTGGCGTTGGAACAATTTTGTATTACAACAGCGCATAAAGCAGAAAACGCCAGTGGTTGAAAAGAAGCAACCGAAAACAAAAATACTTAGCGTGGCAGAAACGACAGAAAACAAATGAAAGGAAGTCGTTTAAAAGTACAAACGGACATTATTTATGACCTCAAACCAACCAGCGGTTCGCTGGAAATCGAACAAGACAAAGTTTCGATATTCTTACCCACTTGTAGATTTGTAAAAACAAATATCGTTGAGGGAATATAATACATATGTATATACAACAGGAACAAGTTCGGGGCACTTTTATGTGTCTGTCAATGGCCGACATAATTCAACTCTACACCGAGATGGATTCAAAAATGTTTTAATTATCCATTATTTGAACATATAATCGGCGAAAGTGTATCACAATTATTCCAGCTGTTGGTAACTCTTAAAGTACAAAAGCGAATAGGAGCTCCTGTCTGCTTTAGAGAGCTCAACCCCCTTATGGTGCAACACGGGCTTTTGTTCTGCGTCACTTTTCTGCGCCATGGCACGCCATACGCTCGAACAAGATTGGGAAATATTAGAAACTTACTTCCAATTAGATGCAATTTTTCGTGTTTTCAGATGGAGCTCATTTTCATCTCGGTGGCTATGTCAATAAGCAAAATTGTCTCATATCGGGTTCAGAGAACCCACACGTCACTATTGAGAAGCCAATGCATCCACATCGAGTCACTGTTTGGTATGGATTTTGAACTGTGCAGAAAAATTGGGTTGCTCGGATGAGGTACTGCCGAGCCAGTCGTGGTAGACATATGAATGATATTGTCTTCCGTTAGTAAATGACAAAGTTCAATATTTACAATAAAACCAGATATTAGAAATCTTACTTTTTATAACCGATTCTAATTAAAAAATTTAAATGACCCACCCTATATATTTCTATTATATACTAAGTTTGTCAATCCGGTTCTAACATCTTGAAATATCGACCTAAGCCCCTATAAAGTATATATTACACTAGTCAATAGTCAAAATGTACTCGGGATGCGATAATTTTTTCTGTGTAGATAACCTTGACATGAGCTCGAAAAACGCAATAAAAAATTTTTTTTTCGTTTGGTTTTTTTTTTATTATTTTTTTTTTTAAATTTTAAAAATTTTTTTTTGGTTAATTTGTTTCGTCCGGCATAACTCGGGAACCACTAGCCCGATTTAATTGAATTAAATTTTAAAAAATTTAAAATTACAATTCCCTTAATCTGTTCATATATTGTTTTCCTATACAAGCAACAGTTTCCAAGTTAAAAATGAATATATAAAGGAAAAAACTTATTTTTTGCCTAAAGATTTAATTTTTTTTTTTTTAAATCCATAAAAAATCCAAAATGAAAAAAAATGTCAAATCTTATTACTTTTACGTAAAGTCACATAACCTATGAGCAAAATGAGACAAAGATCATGAAAATCGATGCACGCGTTTCGCTTTTATTCGCAATTGAGTAAAGGTATGAATTTCAAAAATTTAAAAAAATTTTTTTTGGTTAATTTGTTTCGTCCGGCATAACTCGGGAACCACTAGCCCGATTTAATTGAATTAAATTTTAAAAAATTTAAAATTACAATTCCCTTAATCTGTTCATATATTGTTTTCCTATACAAGCAACAGTTTCCAAGTTAAAAATGAATATATAAAGGAAAAAACTTATTTTTTGCCTAAAGATTTAATTTTTTTTTAAATCCATAAAAAATCCAAAATGAAAAAAAATGTCAAATCTTATTACTTTTACGTAAAGTCACATAACCTATGAGCAAAATGAGACAAAGATCATGAAAATCGATGCACGCGTTTCGCTTTTATTCGCAATTGAGTAAAGGTATGAATTTCAAAAATTACAAAAAAAATTAAAATTTGTTGGGTGACAAAAATATATGACTTTAAATTAAAAAACAATTCGATATATGTACAAGAAATTATCCTAAGGATATCAACATTAATTAATTATAAAAAAGTTTTAAAAAAAAATATCTAAACACAAAAATAAAAACCTTCAAATTAAAAATAATTATGTGCTTTTGTCTTTCTTTTATATTGTTGTGGGTCTGTTTCTCTTATCAGGAACCAGATATAGTCCCCCATCATAGCTTCGTTCCAAAATCCTTGGTATCGGTGCTCAATTTCTTTCATTTGCTGATGAAAACGCTCACCATGCTCGTCACTCACATAGCCCAGGTTGTCCGGAAAGAAGTGCGAGTGTAGAAAATGTATCTTAAGCGACATATTTGCTCTAATTTTTTTATAATTTTGGAGTAGTTGTTCGACGATCTCTCTGTAATTTGAGCTTTTGTTGTTTCCAAGAAATCCGGAAACAATTTGCCGAAATGAGTTCCAAGCTGCAGCTTCATTTGGTGATAAAATGTGCTCAAACTGTTGGTCTTGCAACAACTTTTTAATTTGCGGACCGTCGAAAACGCCTTCCTTAATCTTTGCCGATGAAAGGTGAGGAAAAATGGTTTTTAAATAGGCGAACGCTTCGCCATCTTTGTTGATAGCTTTCACGAAGTTTTTTATGAGTCCGAGCTTTATGTGAAGAGGTGGGAGAAAAACATTTTCCTTTTTTATGAGTGGTGTATATTTCACGTTGTCGCTGCCGGGGATGAAGTTAACTCTTTCTGTCCAACTCCTCCTGGTGTAATGATGTTGACGATCGCGGCTGTTCCAAAGGCAGAGAAAACAACAGTACTTTGTGAATCCACCTTGTAATCCACAAAGGATACCGATAACCTTAAGGTCGGCACAAACTTTCCAATCGTGCCTCTCATAGTTAAGGCACTTTAGTAGATTGTCCATGACTTCGTATGTTTCCTTGGTGTCAACGGCATGAGCAATTGGAATCGAAGGTTTCTCGTTGCCGTTGTGCAGTAAAATTGCTTTAAGGCTCTGCTTGTTGCTGTCGATGAAAAGACGCCACTCTCCTGGATCGTAAGAGTACCCGAGTTCACCAAATAATCCGGGAATGTCCTTACAAAAACAGATGTTGTCTTTTTTTGTGTAGTACCTTGCGTATGGTTCATGACGCTTCCTGTAGATTGTTGTCACCACACCAGGAGCCAAGAAACCGAACTGTTGCATGCGCGATGCATGCAACTCTGCATCTTCCTTGGAGAGTTTCAATTCTCTAACCCAATCGTTCAGTTCTGCTTGGGAACATAAGCGTTGACCTCCATACAATGTATATGTTGACTCGCATTCTGATGTGGTTTCTACTGTCTCCGGATCTGATGTTGGATGTATCGCCTCATTATTAGATGCCCATCTTGAAACGGACGGTTGCGGGTCCACTGGTTCTTCGGAAAATGGCACTGGAAAATTCACTGTTGAAACAGCAGCGTAAGTCCATCGTATATTTTTTCCCACGCCTGTTTTTTTGCTAAGACAGAAGTAGCAATCTGTTACATGGCAAAGCGGAGCTCTCCAAAGCATTGGCATGATGATTCTCGGCTGTCGTCTGAAAGAATTTCAATAATAAGTTATATATGTTCTTGAATTTCGTAATCTACACTTACCTTGAGTCAGCTAGCTGTACGTAGCACCTTGGACATAGAGCACTTGGTGTCCACCGCTCATCTATGTTTGAGACCTTTAAATTGAAGCTCTCTTCAAATGAATCTCTCAATTTAGGTAAAAACAACGCTTGTTTTTTTCAGAAACGTATTCTCCGCACATGTAACAAAAATTACTTGGATTGGTATTGCATTCAAATCCTCGCGAACGTTTGCTCATTTTAACTATCGCGTTCGTCGACACTTGTTGAATGAGTAAAATCGATCAATGAAGACCTATTTATACTGTGTATTGTTTAGTACTATTAGGTACTTATAAATGGGTGTATATTTTTTTACGGTGGCTACATACCTGTTTCACCATGTGTGAGTCTTAAATTTTCCGAATAATGACCACCCTTAAATGTGGGTTGCATTTCTGTAAAAAAATCATACAGGTAGCCAACGGAAAACCCAAATAATTAAAAAAGTCCCCTTTCCTTTTTTCCTTTTAATTGTTCACGCACATTTATTAGCGTTTATTACTTTGCTTATGCAATCATAAAAATTAAATAACCCTTTGTTTATTCCGTTTTGTTAATTCTGAGAATCAAAAAAAAAGAAAAAACCTTACCATAGACAAAGTTGTGCATATGTCGAGTAAATTTTTGAAATTCATACCTTTACTCAATTGCGAATAAAAGCGAAACGCGTGCATCGATTTTCATGATCTTTGTCTCATTTTGCTCATAGGTTATGTGACTTTACGTAAAAGTAATAAGATTTGACATTTTTTTTCATTTTGGATTTTTTATGGATTTAAAAAAAAAAAATGTAAATCTTTAGGCAAAAAAAAAGTTTTTTCCTTTATATATTCATTTTTAACTTGGAAACTGTTGCTTGTATAGGAAAACAATATATGAACAGATTAAGGGAATTGTAATTTTAGATTTTTTAAAATTTAATTCAATTAAATCGGGCTAGTGGTTCCCGAGTTATGCCGGACGAAACAAATTAACCAAAAAAAATTTTTTTAAATTTTTGAAATTCATACCTTTACTCAATTGCGAATAAAAGCGAAACGCGTGCATCGATTTTCATGATCTTTGTCTCATTTTGCTCATAGGTTATGTGACTTTACGTAAAAGTAATAAGATTTGACATTTTTTTTCATTTTGGATTTTTTATGGATTTAAAAAAAAAAAATATAAATCTTTAGGCAAAAAATAAGTTTTTTTCTTTATATATTCATTTTTAACTTGGAAACTGTTGCTTGTATAGGAAAACAATATATGAACAGATTAAGGGAATTGTAATTTTAAATTTTTTAAAATTTAATTCAATTAAATCGGGCTAGTGGTTCCCGAGTTATGCCGGACGAAACAAATTAACCAAAAAAAATTTTTAAAATTTAAAAAAAAAAATAATAAAAAAAAAATTTTTTATTGCGTTTTTCGAGCTCATGTCAAGGTTATCTACACAGAAAAAATTATCGCATCCGGAGTACATGAAATTTTTTTCAATTTGTTGAGTAGTGTTATTGATGGTCATCAAATTCTATGACGATCTAGTCATGTCAGTCCGTCTGTTGAATACGTCTTATAAATCGATTGGTACTGAGAATGATCGAAATCGGTCCAGAGGATCCCAACAAGTAATGTACTCTACCTTATTTTAAAGACAATTTCAATTATATTTTCGAAATGATTACACTAAATAATTTTTTTGAAACTTAGAAGTAGTATTTTTAGATTTATTCTTTGGTGATAGCTTCTATCGTTTCCGATTTTTTTCTGGTTACTTTTTTTCTTTGCAAAATTAACCAGAATTTCAGTAAAAAATTTCAGATTGATAAATTTTTCAGTAGTTAAAGAATGAAAAAGTAGGCAATGGGAAAATTGAAGAAATTGATTATAAAAACGTTACCATATATTCCAAAATATAGCTGATTCTGAATATTCTTGTGGAAGTAACATTGGTTTTAATTTGATATAGGAATATGGACCGTTTGTGTGGGAGGTACCAAAATATTACTTTGTGCAAAGTTTCCTTAACTTTAAGTTATCGTGTACACCAGCCAGGCATAGAGAAGGACACTGAAATCTGTCAACGTAGAGCTTCATTGATAAAACGTAAAATGTTTCATTGAATTAACAATCAATGAACAATGTTTCATTAGTGTTAGATTAGTGTAAAGTGTCATTAATACAATGAAACATTGTCATTATGTTAATGAAGCAGGGTAAGTCAATGTAAAGACACGTTTCATTAACGAAATGTTCATTAATGATTATTTGTCATTCTAGTAATGAAATAGTTTCATTGATTTAATGACATTGATTCGTTGATATAATGCAAATATTTCATTGCTGCATCAAAAAGAATTAATACTAAAAATACCCTTTATATTGCGTATTTAGCTGTGGACCATCTACTTATAGTTTGCAGCAATTATTTGGCGCAGAAACCAAAATACTTAAGCTAAGTAAACTATAAAATGAATGAGAATTATATATTACACTCTGTATGCCACCCAAAAATACACACACTAAAAAATTATAACACTTTAATGAAACTAGTTCACTCTGGTAATGAAATATTACATTGGGGTTAAGAAAGAATTTCATTATTGTGTTTGTGACGGAAAAAGTGAACAAAACTGAATATAATCGGCTAAACAAGTATTGTAATAGTAAATTAAATTCTCTACATTATAATCCAGCCTAAGATTCTTATTATATTATCCATATTTGCCTCGATTTATACAAAAAATAGATTTCATTGCATCAATGTTGTATTGATGACATCAATGAAATCATTAAAAATATTGTTAATGGAAATGAAACATTTCATTGCATGTAAGAAACAATTCATTGCATCAATGTAAACACATTAATGAAACTGTTTCATTGATCTAATGAAGCATTTTTCTTTCAGTGTATAATTCCAGTATGTAGTATTCGCTCTAATCTACCACACGTCCACATCTGTTGTGTTTAACTGGACATATGGTGTCTAGTTAACTTCATAGAAAATGTGTCATTCTCCATTTATATGCCCGAGATACATTACAATCTACACGAGAGAGCCTTTCCCAGAGCTATTTTGAAATTATGTCCTTAGGAAGTTTACTTATGAATCGTTCTTTGCATGACCGGCTGTAGAGCACTTAAAAGCTTTCGTTATGCGTGTTTATTTTGTTCTTATTAGCATTTTCGAGGGAGACTCTATAGAGTGTTTGCCATTTAGACCGCTCCAAACCAAGTTGTTTTAAGTAAATCCAGGCAATACTTCAAATGGGATAAATACCGACATTCTAATGATATCGATTGATTTTCGCTTTTTGTTTTCTTGCTTTCTTCGTCTCTTCCCTGCTTTTTGACATTTGAAATTGCGTATTTGCGTGAGTATCTCTTCACCAGCCACCCTCCCTCCGCCAAACATTATAGCCATCTACATATCTACGCATTTCTTATAGCCCGTAATAGGCCTAAGTAATTTATGTGGTTAAATTAAAAATTGTTTTTGCATTGCCTTCTGTATTGGTAAAAATTGTTGATGATGCCGTTGTTTAGAAGTTTTGCTTTGCATGCTCTTCAGGACGACCCCCACTAATTGCAAAGTCCGGCCAAAATGAGTGTTGAGGTTTTTTTCGTTCTCGTTTTCAGTTTCATTTCCATTCATAGAAATCATGTCATTACAGCCATTTTATCGCCCTAAACCACTTAACTGTCAGCAGTGAGTACTGACAGCGGTCGGTTTGCTTTGGTTTTATGTTGCCGACCATACCCTCCTGAGTCGATGGCTGCTTGGATTTTGTGGGGTGTTGGTGTGACGACAGTTCGTTTTTTTTTCAATTTATTTGGAACAATGGCTAAAAACCTTATTTGTATCTGGTATCTGCTCGAGCTTTGGTCGAGCTATCCATGTTGGCCATTTTTTATGTTGTCTATCTGTCGTCTTTCTTGTACGTTGCGTTTTCTTGCTGGGTGTGCAAAAATGTTAATCTGTAATAAGGGTACTTTGGTATTTCGGAATTTTATGGCAGCAGCATTTGTGGTAAGGATTTGTCCACTTTTCCATGTCCTGTTGTCTTGTGTGTTGTGTACTGTGTGCGGACTGTGGTCACTCTCATAATAATGTGGCAATGTTTTCAAATCCACAGTGTTTGGTGTTTATTTCTGCACCAACGGACAGTGGTTCTAAGTGGAAATAAATAAACAAGGAAAATAAAAATGAAAACATGTAAAAACGGCGTTAAGTTCGGCCGGGCCGAACTTTATATACCCTCCACCATGGATTGCATTCCACAGAGGTTGTCGGTTTTCGTAGAAGTGCAGTAATATTACAGGAAAATATAATTTTTTTAATATAGCCAAACCAAAACGAATACAAATATTGAAAAATTAATTTTATAAATAAATATAATATTTTAATTATTTCAAACCACGCTTATAAGGTAATGATTGGTAGCATTACCTTAGACGTGAATTCAAAAAATAAATATTGTTATATTTATATTTTCAAAAATATTTTCAAAGCCATAAATATTGGTAGATAGTGGGTGCTCAAGCTGGTTGTATTTCCATTCTATTTTAATTCCAAAAGTACAAATTTTAAAAATCCATTATCAGACGTACATAGTGCAAAATAACCTAACTTCATGATTCAACCAATTTTTGCCGTAAAAGAAAAAGTATGAATTTGGAAAAAAACTATTTATTTTGCGTGTCTATGCAGTCAGAGGAATGTATACACCGAATTCCATGATTCCAGCTGCGCCCATTTGGTTGGTACCATTTTTACCCCCATGACGTTTCTACGCAATTAGAATTGCATCATTCTAGCTGTAGTCGTTTAGTTGGTACTATTTTTATTCCTCTGTACCATTGTATCCCTTGAAAGTACTAATTTCGAAAAATTCGTCTATTTTCCGTGTCTACGCAGTCGGAGGAATGTATACTCCGAATTTCATGACTCTAGCTGCGGTCATTTGATTGGTACTATTTTAATCCCCTTTTTCATTTTAACCCCAAAAAGTACGAATTTCGAAAAATCAGTTTATTTTCCGTGTCTACACACTCAGAGGAATGTATACTCCGAATTTCATGACTCTAGCTGCAGTCATTAGATTGGTACTATTTTTATCCCTTTTTTCATTTTAATCCCAAAAAGTACGAATTTTGAAAAATCCGTGTATTTTACTAATCTATGCAATCAGAGGAACGTATACACCGAATTTCATTATTCTAGGTACAGCCGTTTGGTTGGTACCATTTTTATTATTATTTATCTACTCAATTAGAGGAATGCACACACCGAATTTCGTGTTTCTAGCTATTGTCGTTTAATAAGTACCATTTTTATCCCTTTTTTGCCCCATTTCACCCCCTACAAATAAGAATCACTTTATGGTGCACGTTTTTGCTATAAGGGGAATGCGCATACCAAATATCAAGCAAATATGAACAGTCATATCCAAAAAACATGCTCAAATGCGCTTAAATATTAGGGATTATTATGGGTATTTTTAGTCCTTGTGAGGGAAAAATTTTTCCCTTTGGGCCGATTTCGCCCCATTTCAATCCCAACCGATCTACGACTATAAGACGTATTTGTGGAAAATTTGAACGTACTAGCTCCTTTCGTTTAGATGCTAGCGTGCTTTCAACAGACGGACAGACGGACGGACGGACATGGCTAGATCGTCTTAGAATTTTATGACCATTATGAACCAAATGAAACTTTGCACAACGAAGTTTTTCGGTACAAGGACGAACGCTATATAATTTGAAGAAAATCGGTTCAGATTTAGATATTATTTAGATGACTCTTTTCACGCTAGATACCACATATTTCAACAGATTTTCTTCAAGTTTGGCAAAATATCATATATTTCCACTAGAAACATCCATGGTGAAAATGGGTCAGGTCGGTTCAGATTTATATATAGCTCCCATACGAATTTCGCTTACAATTTGACTTTTCCCGCTCTAGAAACCACATATTTTAACACATCTTTTTCAAATTTTGCAACATATCTTATGTTTCTACTAGAAACACCCATGGTGATAATCGGTCAGATCGGTTCAGATTTATATATAGCTCCCATACAAATTTCGCTTTTTTCCACTCTAGAAACCACATATTTTATCAGATTGTTTTCAAATTTGCAAAACATCTTATATTTAAACTAGTGAAAATAGGTCAGATCGGTTCACATTCAAATTTCGCTCCCTATTTGACTTTTTCTGCTCTAGAAACTACATATTTTAACATACCTTCTTCAAATTTGGTAAAATATGTTATGTTTCCACTAGAAACATCCATGCTGAAAATTTTTATATAGCTCCCATAGAAATTTCGCTCCCGGATTGACTTTTTCCGACCCAGAAACCACGTATTTTTAGAGAATTTCTTCAAATTGAGCATAACACGTAATACTTGAATTGGAAGAACCTATTGTCTAAGTGGGTAACATCATTCCATGTTTGGATATAGCCCCGATACAAATATTCTTCTCGATCTGGCAAATATGACCCATTAGCCTATGATTAGGAAGCATACAAAATCCTTCCGGTTTTCAATTTTTTACCGAATTTAATTGTATTCGGATAGAAAGTGGAGTGTATCATATAGTCGATCCCGCCCGTTTAGCCTTTCCTTATTTTGTTATAATTGTTTTTGTTTTTATATTTTTTTTACTTAAAATTTCAATATTAAGCAAAAAAATTTGCACCTCCCACACAACTGTCCATATCAAAGGTAAAATTAAATCCTCTTTAACTTTTACACTAGTGCCTGGAATGCACCACGACTTTATATTATATATAAATTATAATGATATGATTTCCGATTTTGGGGATGTATATACATTTATGTTTATACAAGCGACTATACAATAAGTATCGAATATAAGAACAGTAACGGATATAAGAAAATCTGCTTTAAGATAGTTTATGCAAGACTTTTTATATTTTCCAAGTAATAAAATTATTTTATATAAAAAACTCTTTCAAGAAACTGATTGTCAATCACCAAAACTTTCAAACTCATTTGGAATAATTTCATATAAGAAATGTTTTAATTTTTCCTAGTTTTGCAAAAAAATAAATTAGGCAAAGACCCAATATTTATTACTTTGAGATTTTCTTATTTTCCGATTATGAATATAATTAAAGTTGTTATTTTTTTGCTCCTTGGGTCCATTGGGTCATTTTTTAAACTCTATCTTTACTTTCACCAGAAGTTATTGAATTTCGGCCGATGGAAATTGATTCCTTGATCACCTTTGTGCAGCGTGATAAATCTTTTATCCAAAGAAAGATAAAAAATATTTTCTTTAAAATTGATGATGATGGCGTTGTTTGCAAAGTCCGGCTATATTCCCATGAAGCTAGTTTGTTGCTTTCGTTATTATTATTTATTTTTCTTAACACATTACAATCACAAATGTCCGCACAGTCAGAAAATTCGTTTGGTTTCCTTGTTGTCCCTTAAAGGTATGAATTTCGAGATATTATTTTTCAAGAGAGATATATAAAAAGAATCAAACTCACACAGTCGCTTAAAAATAGATCTAAGCACCCTATTTTAAAATTTGAACAAAATGGATTAGTATAATAATTTCGAAAATCAAAATAAAAGAATTAAAATTGCAAAAAAAATCTAACCAAAACAATGTATAACACATTGAAATCGGTAAAGTATTTCAGGAGTTACAGGCTATTGAAAAAATTAAATTGTTAAATTGGTCATAACTTGTGAAAAAAAATTTAAATATTTTTTCCAAAAATACGTATACAATAATTTTATGAGAAGAATATATACACAAACTTTCAAAACAATCGCAGCTATCGAGGTCAAAACCCGTACCGCTTGACATGGAATGACTCATATGCAAAAGATTTATCGATAAATGTATAAGTTGTGAAGCTCTTTGTAGACGCAATAGAATTTTTAAAAATCAAGATTTTTTGAATTTTTGGCAAAAACGAGTTATAAATAAGATAGAGTTTTTAGCTTTATTTAAATTAGTTGGGATCTTAACAAATAAAACAAGTTCATTTCGAAACAAATCTATGGATAAATGTCGAAGATGTGACCAGTTAAGGAATCAATTCAAACTTTGCATGTGGTAATATTTTTCCCAAACTTAGCTTAAGTTCGAATATGGACGAAATTGCCCATATTCATATGTTAAATGAAAAATATTGTAACTTCCAAACGGATATTCGGAATAAGCAATAGTTTTGTATTTGATAAAGTTGTTATAATTACTTTAAGTTTACAAAGTATGACTGGTAGTGCCACGCCCCTTTTAGTACCTCCCACACAAATCACTCTAACCTACCTAAAATTAAAGCTTTTATAACTGCAACGCTTTTGTGGAAGTTTAATACACCTGGAATATGGGCGATATTGTCACACCCTTTCTGGTACCTCCCACACGAAGTGACATAAACTTTGGATACAATAAAACCGATATAAGTTTCATATGGATAGTCAAAATGTGCTGCAATTTGATATTTGAAAATGTAAATCTACAAAATTTGTATGTTTTTTTGATTTTTTAAGAGCTTGATAACTTTTTTTTTTAAAAAAAACGCATAAAATTTGCAAAATCTCATCGGTTCTTTATTTGAAACGTTAGATTGGTCCATGACATTTACTTTTTGAAGATAATTTCATTTAAATGTTGACCGCGGCTGCGTCTTAGGTGGTCCATTCGGAAAGTCCAATTTTGGGCAACTTTTTCGAGCATTTCGGCCGGAATAGCCCGAATTTCTTCGGAAATGTTGTCTTCCAAAGCTGGAATAGTTGCTGGCTTATTTCTGTAGACTTTAGACTTGACGTAGCCCCACAAAAAATAGTCTAAAGGCGTCAAATCGCATGATCTTGGTGGCCAACTTACCGGTCCATTTCTTGAGATGAATTGTTCTCCGAAGTTTTCCCTCAAAATGGCCATAGAATCGCGAGCTGTGTGGCATGTAGCGCCATCTTGTTGAAACCACATGTCAACCAAGTTCAGTTCTTCCATTTTGGGCAAAAAAAAGTTGCATATCATCTCACGGTAGCGCTCACCATTCACAGTTACGTTACGATTCGCATCATCTTTGAAGAAGTACGGTCCAATGATGCCACCAGCCCATAAACCGCACCAAACTGTGACTTTTTCTGGATGCATTGGTAGCTCTTGCAATGCTTCTGGCTGATATTCACTCCAAAATCGACAATTCTGCCTATTTACGTACCCATTGAGCCAAAAATGAGCTTCGTCGCTGAACACAATTTCTTTCTTTCTGAACTTTCTTAACAGAGCACGCATTTTGATAATAAAATTCAATGATTTGCAAGCGTTGCTCGTTAGTAAGTCTATTCATGATGAAATGTCAAAGCATACTGAGCATCTTTCTCTTTGACACCATGTCTGAAATCCCACGTGATCTGTCAAATACTAATGCATGAAAATCCTAACCTCAAAAAAATCACTCTTTAGTACCTACCACACAATAGTCTCATTCCTATGTAAAATTATATGCTTTATAACTCATTTACCGGTGCCTGAAATCTATTATGACTTCATATTTGATCATGTCCAATTGCTACCAACTTATAGTACCTCCCACAAACATATTCCGGCGCTATGCAAAATTTAAGTCCTTCCATACATATGTTCTCTGAGAGTGAGGGTATATATAAGTCGGTTTAACCGACTAAAACTTACTTACTTGTTTACAAAGTTATTGCTTAAATTCTATAAAAAGTGTATCTTTTATATTTATCCACTAGATTTTCTTCAAATAAGCCAGACATTACAAAATAAAGCAAAATCTTCTGATATCTTATTTGTAAGTGAGTTTTTTCGCTCTATTAAAAAATAAATAAAAATCACGATTTAAAAAAATCTTTTGTGTCTACAAAGAGTAACATATTAAAAATTAAACAAAATATTTTTTTTTTCGTGGCAACAAACAGTTTTTCTCATTTTTTTGGAGAGTGTTCCTAAACCACTGTTTCTATACGAAAGTGACATTCGCAGGATTTGTAACCATAATAAATACCTTATATTTACATTGGATTTTTTTTAAATATACCAGAAAATATTATACATAGATTTTCGAATTGTTTTGGCATACTTTTCGTCCTTGTGCAGCCACTGTCCAAGCTCAAGGAAGACAATCATTTGTATTTGCAGATTCGTTCCCACAAAAATCTAGTAGATTTTCCAGATACTTGTATGGCCATTTCAAATGTTAATCCCACACACACACCTAAACTACAGCATGTCTATGGATGGACATGGAATGCCTCCATCATTTGTATCAGCAGTGTTGGTGTTTATGCTATGGATGTCTGTTTGGAAAATGATAATGTTAATTCACGAGTGTCCTGAGTTATGATTTGGTCATTATAAGCGACAAACAGCCGCCCAACACAAGAAACAATTGCTACTGCATTTTTTTGTCCGACAATTTGCTGTTACATCGTGTTTTTTGTTAAATTGTCCTGTCGTCCTGGCCGCCAGCCCACCTAAACACGTCCTCGGTAATGTGATCCTCGATGGCATATTATGGCACCGGGCCATTTTTTACTTAGAAATGATATATGCGCCGTCATGTATGTTCTAATGGTGTTTGCCGTTTGCGACGTATACGTCTGTCTGCACATGTGAGTTTGTGCGGTGTGTGCGTCATGGACAAAAAAATATTCAGATTTGTCCAGATTTCCACTAATGAGCTGGTCATTATTTACATTCATGTCTAACAATAACAGACGTCTGTACATTAACTGAACTAAAAAAATGAAAAAAATATATATGTATGTATGTATGTTTCGATTCGCATTCATTTACTCGGTATTGTTTTTGGCCTAAGCGAAGTGTTTGTTCAATTAGCATTTTTCAAAAGCAAATGGAAGCAAATTTGACAAATTTTCAATATTGGTGGTAGGAATGTATTTTTTGTAACCCTAAAAAGTCTCAAAAAATGATATCCATCCTTGAACCCCCACACCCACACTCAGACAAAAGTGATTCCAACATAATTATAATCACAATTTTTTGAGATACTTTGAACTTTATTTTTTTCTAATTTTTCCTCATTATTCAAATTGAGGAGAATTTACGTACATATTTCCTCTAAGTAAATACATTGTTACTCCATCTAAGTGAACATCAAATAAGTTCAATTAAACTAAAAGTGAAGGACACACTCAGAAAAATAGCATTCCTAAATTTCAGTAAAATCCATACTCCAATTTCGTTCAACAATTTTATTCCAGTTTAGTAAAAATTTCCTTAAAAGTAGGAAAATTAACTAAGTATGAGTAAATTTTTCTCATTTCAAAATCATAACAAATAGTTCATTTATTAAGTAGGGTAGTAAATTTGCTTATAAACATTTCATTGGATTTAATAAAAAATACTTACCATTGAGTAAATTAATACTTGCGTGGAAGAAAATTTACCAGGTTTTAAGTAAGAAAAATATTACGATTTTTTTTTATGGAAAAAAATTTAGGAAATTTAACTAGAATGTGTACATTTTCTTAAAATTAAGTTAATGTGTAAACTGAAATTTATGCCGAGTTCTTCATACATTTAATGAACTTATAAAAAATTCACTTGAAATTGTTTAGAAAATTCTCGTTCGTTTCCAGAAACTTTTTTTCTGAAAAAACTTCATGTGTTATTCTAAACAACCACTGCGAAGGCGCCAATATTGCTTTCGCACCAATCATGGTGTAACACATCTACTCTTTATGGCAGAGGTATTATGAAACTTTTGAGAAACATTTCATGTTGTTTAAGTAAAAATTTACTTGTTTTTAGGAAAAATCAAAATTGTCTTCAGTAAATATTTACTTGATTTGAGTAAACATTAGCTTAGTTTTAGGAAAATTTCAGCAAAATTTCACTTAAATTTGCTTAGATTTAGGAAAATTTCTGCAAAATGTTACTTAAATTTAGTAAAAATGTACTTGGTTTCAGGAAAAACTTACTGGAATTTTCCTCAGTTTGAGTAAACATTTACTTGGTTTGAGGAAAATTGAACTAGAATCAAGTTCAAAGCATGTACTACTGTCAAGAAAAAAATGATATGAGGAAATATTGATATGAGGAAATATTGCTTTAATCATTTTAACTCATTATAGGGTTCACTTTTTTCTGAGTGCATGTTTCCCGACACTTCTATAAATTGCTTTGATTCCTAATAATTCTCAAATGTTTTATGATACTTCAACTTCAAAACAGCTGTGTTGATTACACTATGCAAAAAGTGTTACCATAGGGCCATGTATAAGAGTTGCTGATGTATTTTGGCTTTCTACACTTGAAAATGAAGCATGTTTTTATTTTTTACTAATATTCTAATTTGTGCCCAAGCTACATTGAAAGAATTTTCCCTCATAATATTTATGAAGCGATTTAATGTTTCTTTGGCAACTTTTTAATGAAAATTTTCACTGAGGTTAAGACAAAATCATAAATATTATGAAGATAATTCTTTCGGTGTACCTTTAATATTTGTACTCTCGGTGTCCAATTAAATATTATTATTACAGCTACAATTGTTGCGAATTTCATTTTCACATAGAAATAGTGGTTTAAGAACAGCCTCCTAAAAATAAAAAAAATAAAAAAATTATAAAAAAAATATATAAAAAAGAAAAAATTTAAATATTTTTTACTTTTAATATCTAACATTATACGTGTTATATACCTTTAGATAAATGTAATATTAATATACCTCTTTGTAGACGCAAAAGATTTTTTAAATCATGATTTTCTAAACTTGCGGTAAAATAGCGCGAAAAAAGTTAACTGTAAAGACATAAAAAAAATTTTGTAAATCTTAACGAAGAAATCAAGGCCTAGTTGAAGAAAATCTATAGATAAAGGTAGAATATATGGCTCTGCTTGCAGAAATTCAAGAATTTAAACAAAAGCTTCGTAAAAAGTGACTCTATTTTTTGAAAATCCCTTACTTCTACAAATAAAAAGTTAATTTTCCCTCTACATAAAAAATATTTTTTTTAACATTGTCGGCAAAAACAAATAAGTAAACATACAAACTGACTTATATGTGCCCTCACTCTCAGAGAACATATGTGAAATGCGAAATCGGCCCAAAGGGAAAAAAATTTCCTTCACAAGGACTATTTATAATATTTTAGAGTATTTAACCATTTTTTCAATATGTCTGTTTGTACTTACTAGATATTGGGTATGCGCATTCCCCCTATAACAAAAACGTGCAACAAAGTGATTTTTATTCGTAGGGGGGGAAAGGGATACAAATGGTACATATCAAACGACAGCAGCTAGAAACACGAAATTCGAAATTCATCTAATTGAGTAGATACATAATATGACAATATTTTTTCAAAATTCGTACTTTTAAGGGGTAACATGGGAATAGAGGGATAAAAATGGTACCAACCAAAAGGCTGCACCTAGAGTAATGGAATTCGGTGTATACATTCCTCTGATGCATATAAAGCCGAAATTAAAAAAAAAATGCTTAAATAGTCTAAATATTAGGTGGTATTTTCAGTCCTTCTTACGGATTTTTTTCCTCTGAGCCGATTTCGCCCAGTCAGGGACTATCTTGTTATAAAATTATTTTTTGTACGCTCGCCTTTTAAGTGTACGTCGTCTTTAAAATCAATTAATTGAAAATTATTGTAATGAAATATTACAATTTATTTAAGAAATATCGCAATTTGCAAAAAAATACCAACTAAACAACTACAGCCAGAATGATGAAATTCGGTGTGTACATCCCTCTAATTGAGTACATACGTAAATTAAAGAGATTTCAGAAAGTGGTACTCTTAAGGGGTAAAATAGGATAAAAATCGTACCAAACAAATGGCAGCATTCGGCATTCGACACGGAAAATAAAAAGATTTTTCCAAATTTGTACGTGGTTTGAAATAATAAAAATATTATTTTTATTTATAAAATTATTTTCTCAATATTTGTATTTGTTTCGGTTTGGCTATATAAAAAAAATTATATTTTCCTGTAATATTACTGCACTTCTACGAAAATCGACAGCCTCTGTGAATACAATCCATGGTGGAGGGTATATAAAGATGGGCCCAGCCGAACTTATCACCGTTTTTACTTATTTTAATTTTGAAGTAGTGGTCTTAGTGGTCCCTTTTTAAGCGACTGTGTGAGTTTGGATGTGGTGAAATTATTATTTTTTAACGATTTTTTGCAAAATCAAGCAGAATTTCAGTGAAAAAGTATCAGAATGATAATTTTTCCCAGGTATAAAAACAATAAAAAATCCAAGAATGGAATGACTCATATACGGAAGTTATAAGGACTTAAATTTTACTTAGGGCAGGATAATTTGTGTGGAAGGTACTAAAGGGTGATTTTTTAAATGCTATAGGAAAGTTTTTCAAAAAAAAACACATAAAATTCAGAAAAATGCATGAAATCTTTATTAGAACTGATAGGACGGTCCATATAATTTAATGTTTGAAGATTATTTCATGCAAATGTTGACCTTGACTGCGCCTCAAATGGAAATGCCAAAATTGGACTAAGCGGATGAGCCCAATTTTGGCATTTCCACGTTTTTTGTTGCGAACGGCGACGAATCGATAATTGATGGTCATCATTAACACTGGCCGATACAGCTGCGATATTTTCTTCAGTTCGCACTCTACGTAAGCGTGTTGGTGGTTTAATGTCCAACAATGTAAATTTGGTGCGAAATTTAGCCGCTATAGCCGCTTCAGTGGGTCGATTAAACTGACCATAAAATTGAAGCGCGCGATGATCTTTCTAACAGAGCACGCATTTTGATAATAAGATTCAATAATTTGCAATCGTTGTTCGTTTGTACGACGATTCATAGTTAAATTGTAGGCCAAACTGAAGATGTTTGACAGTGAAACAAAACACGAAACGTGCGTCAGCTGTTTAAACCAGTGTTGCCAAAAATATAATAGCTAAAGAATCACCCTTTACAAGGTTCGTGGTACATGGTACCAGCTTCCACAATTGTAAAAACATGATAATATATCATGTCATAGTGGATTCCATGCGCCAGTATAGAAGATATGATGGATGTAATTTTAGATAAGATGTAGACAATTGTGTGGGAGGTACAGTAAGGAGCGTGGTAAAAGCGTAAATATTTTTTTTAGATTTACAAGGATTATAAAGGGTGTTTTTTATTGGGGTATAGAACTTTAAGTTGGCATCACTTTTTTAACTGGAGGCCATTTTGTCAGCTGTCAAGTGATTAATATTTAGTTTGGTTTGCCATTTCATCATGAACAGGTTGACAAAAGAACAACGCTTGCAAATCGTGCAAATTTATTTCGAAAGTAATGGTTCAGTTCGCGAAGTTCACCATTTTATGGTCGACATAATCGTCCATCAGAGCAATTAATTCGGTTAACCATGGATCGTTTTCGCACTACGTTTACTCTATGTGATAATACGCATCCGCAGAGACGTCGAACAGTGCGCACCGAAGAAACAATTGCCGCTGTAGAGCAAAGTGTTGAAGAGGGCCCGAATGAATCGATTCGCCACCGTGCACAGCAATTGGAGCTGCACAGCAATTGGAGAAAGTGGTTGAAAATTGGACCTGTAGAATTGGCTATATTCGAGCCAGCCGCGGCGGCCACATGCCCGAAATCATATTTAAACATTAATGGCATAAAATAATCCTTCCAATTTGATGGACATTAAAACGATTTTCTTGTGTTTTATTTCAATTCGAAGTTCTATACCTCAATAAAAAACACCCTATAAAAACATTTTCAAATATCAAATTGCAAACGATTTTGACTACCCGTACACTTTAGGAAAATTGTGCACATCACGATTTTGTTAACAATTTCTGTAAGGAATACTTATACACACTGCTTTAAATAAATAGTGATGTTTTATTATTATAATATTAATAGTCCTCTAATATATCAAAATAAAACTTCAGGAGTAATCAAAAAGTGATCATGAGGCGGCCATATAAAATATGCCATAAATAGTAACGATTGACGGTGCACTTGTGTCAATCGTTATTAGGTAGAAACAATTTCCCCTTAGCCCAAATGATCGTACCATTTTGATGGAAAAGTACTAATATTGAAGATCCACAGTAAAATTTACCATAGGCGTAGGAATGGGGTGGTCTAATACCACGCCATAACATTTTAGCTCCCCCAGATATTTCAGCTTAATTTTGGTTTTTAATTTATCAGGGGTGTTTACACATAAAAACTCATTGTTCAACATAACTATACTTCTGTGAATACTTTTGTTAAATGGCAAAGACAAAGTGAATTCTTTAAGAAACATGAACTTGGAAGTACAAAATTATGTTGGTACAAAATCTGTAAAGGATTAAACAGGCTTTGGGATTATTAAATCTAATGATTCGGAAATACCTATGAAACGATTGCGGCATTTATACATGTCTTTAAATTACATTTCCTTAGAGCTTATAAGGATTGTGAAAAGAGAAACCAAATAGCATTTAACAAATATTTTTAACATATTTAAAAGTATTCCACTATCTAAGTACTAAATTGTTGCTTGATTTGAATATAGTTTCTGAATTTGTTTACAATTATTAGGAATGTTTTCTTCAAGCCTGGATAAAAAGTTCCGATAATGAATGCCAATTTGCTTTCTTTTCTGGGAAAATTTAGAAACTCGAAATCGTGAAAAAATGTGTCTTCCACTAGCCTAAGCAGCAATATGCAACTTAATTTGAATGGAGTTTCTGAATTTGTTTATTATTATTAGGAATGTTTTTCTTCAAGCCTGGATAAAAAGATGCGATGAATGAACGCGTTATTAAAGACTTAATTTTTTACTTTTTTTTTCTAATTGTCGGCAACTGCAATATTAATGGTTGTTTTAAAACAAAGTCAAGCCAAGTCAACAAATTCTAAAATAAAATTATTTTTTATATTATTTTTAACGACAATGTGAACAACATTGAGTGGAAATTAAACTTTTTGCTTACGTTTTAGGCCATCTTAGATATGGCAGTATTAAAATATTTTGTTTTGAATGGAAAAACTGTGGGAGGCTATAGCCCTCCCCAGCAGAAATCTATTCCTACGCCTATGCAATTTACACTCCTAACTTTGGCTATAGTCTTTTGCTTGATACCAGTTTTATTCTTTTTTACATTTTGACCCTAAAAGTACAAATTTGGCAAGAGTGCTCTTACTTTCCGCGTCTACGCGGTCAGACGAATTTCATGATTCTAACTACAGCCGCTTGATTGCTACAAATATCGAAAGATCTCTTTAATTTTTGCGTCTACGCAGTCATAGCAATGTACACATCGATTTGCACTACTTTTGCTGTAGCCCTTTGGCTGGTATCATTGTTATCCCCATTCGCCCCAATTTCCGCCTAAAAGTAAAATTTCGAGAAATTGCTTTATGTTTCGTGTCTCTGCACTCAGATGAATGTATATACCGAATTTCATGATTTCAACTTCTGCGGTTTGGTTGGTATCCCTCTTTTTTCAATTGTATCCCTTAAAAGTAGGTATTTTAAAAAATCCCTATATTTTACGTGTCCACGCAATTACAGGGATGTCGTATCATGTGTACCACTTTCATCCCTGTTTCGTCCCAAAACTACGAATTTCGAAAAACCCCTCTATTTTACGTGTCTACGCAATTAGAGGGATGTACACATCGAATTTCATGATTCTAGCTGTTGTCGTCTCATTGGTACCATTTTTATCCCTTTTTGTCCCATTTCGCCAGCTAAAACTTTTATTTACTTTTTGGTGCTTTCAAGCTACAAGAGGAATGTACGCAACGAATTTCAAGTGTACGCAACAAATTAAAAAAATTGGTTAAATATTCTAAATATTAGGGGGTATTTTCAGTCCTTGTTACGGATTTTTTTCCTCTGAGCCGATTTCGCCCAGTCAGGGACTATCTTGTTATAAAATTATTTTTTGTACACTCGCCTTTTAAGTGTACGTCGTCTTTAAAATCAATTAATTCAAAAGTATTGTAATGAAATATTACAATTTATTTAAGAAATATCGCAATTTACAAAAAATATTATAATTTTCAAAAAAAGTGAAGTAACTACTTCTAAGTGAAGTCGGCAGTCTCTAATTGAGGTCTTGACGTCTTTTTACTTGTGTGGTGCAGACTTTTTTTATTTTTTCCATCGACCATTTTTCTTAAATTTTTATTGCTTCTATATCTTGTGTTTTTAAATTTAAATCTTAAAAATCAATTACTGTAGTCACTTTGAAAATCAATCAATGTTAAAAAATTAAAAAGAATCTGGTTCTAAGTGATAAATTTCACCTTACCCCTAAATCCTTAGAACATTGCGTCAATAAATTCTCTTTCTAAATGAACTCCAAGTTTATTTTCCATTCATGCACCCCTTCCCAATCACCATCATCCCTTCCGCTTATCGAGTTCGAGGACAGATTTCGGATTTAAATTAAAAATCTGTGACAGTTTATTTGTTGGAAAGAATTGAATGAAGTTAGTTCTGTTTTTTTTTTTGAGAATACCTTTTTGGGGAGGTATTGCATATATTTCATTCTTTTCAATACACTCGCGCTCATTTCCCTACCCACAACCACCTCAGGCCACTTGATTTTCATTATTATTATTTCTCAACTCAAGTACGGTCCGGCAGTCCTTCCGTTCGCCAACAACTGTCTTATAAAAATCACATGATGAAAATTGCGATGACATTCTGTGTGGTCTGTCGCAACATGGAAACCAATCGAATGTACACGGATGGATAAACACAGCTTCCCTTTTTGCTTGCTATCCTCCTGGGGTGGTGGTCGTGGTCCGGAAGGTGATGGTGGTGAAGCCGTTGTCTTTGGCTTGGACAAATTATGTTGATGTTGGTGTGAAAAAAGTTTGAATTTGTCTGCTTGGCGGAGACACTTATTGTAACAGATTTCAATTGGAATTTCAAATATTCAAATATATATATATATATATATACATTTATTTATTGTTAGGTTTTTTATCTCAATCCGGACAGGAAAATGGACAATTTGTGTTTGTGGCGGCAATTGATTGGCAAATATTGTCTGTTCGAGTATTTTTTGCTTCAAGAAGACCAAAAGGATTTTGATTAATTTATGAGAATTATTTGAATAAAACCACCATCCGAGTACGGTTAAATGTGTGTTTTTAGTTTTAAATAAATAATTTCGTTAAATTAAAATACGCTGAATTTTTAAACACTGCATCGAATAATTTATCATTGTCTCCAAGGCAAAATTAAAATAAAGTAAAAAAGGACGAGAACGACGACGACGTCTAAAACAATCATTGAACAGATTATTTTTTATTGCTTAGTCAATTTTATGCAAATGTGTATGTATGTATGTGTTTGGGAAAGGAAACAAACAAAAATAAAAACAAAACAAACTTCCATCCTCCCGTATCCCCGATGGAGAGCACACGTTCTCATACATTCAATTTTCACATCATTCGATTGGAAATGTGTCGTTTTATTTGTTTACTGCTGCCATGTATATTTCCCGCCCCGTCCCTTTTCCTTTATTTTTGCTCAATTCCCCAGACTAATATCTGTAACAATCATATCTGAGATTATCATATGATGTGTTGCTTGGAATCACTCTCATACGCACAACACGCACTTATACAAGGACCTCCCATACATATGGAAATTTTGTTAAATATTCGTTTGAAGTTAGAATATACGAGGGCCTGTGTGGATTTTTTTAAAGAAACTAGCGAAGGTTCACATATACATTAGAAGAATTGTTCAAAGTGAACCAGAATTTCGTTAATACACTGAACATTTTTACGCCATATTTCGTCTTTTCCTTAAAACAGCAAAGAATAGAAATACAATTTTGACAAAATTTCCTATGAAAATAAAATTTTGACAAAATTTCCTACGGATGGATATAAAGGGTGATTTTTTAAGAGCTTGATAACTTTTTTTTTTAAAAAAACGCATAAAATTTGCAAAATCTCATCGGTTCTTTATTTGAAACGTTAGATTGGTCCATGACATTTACTTTTTGAAGATAATTTCATTTAAATGTTGACCGCGGCTGCGTCTTAGGTGGTCCATCCGCTTAGTCCAATTTTGGCATTTCCACGTTTTTGAGTAACAGAGACCCAATTGGTGCGAACGGCGACGAATCGAAAATTGGTGGTCATCATTAACACTGGCCGATACAGCTGCGATATTTTCTTCAGTTCGCACTCTACGTAAGCGTGTTGGTGGTTTAATGTCCAACAATGTAAATTTGGTGCGAAATTTAGTCACAATAGCCCGAATAGCCGCTTCAGTGGGTCGATTAAACTGACCATAAAATGGAAGCGCGCAATGAACTTTCTTAACAGAGCACGCATTTTCATAATAAAATTCAATAATTTGCAAGCGTTGTTCGTTTGTAAGACGATTCATGATGAAATGTCAAAGCTTACTGAGCATCTTTCTCTTTTACACCATGTCTGAAATCCCACGTGATCTGTCAAATACTAATGCATGAAAATCCTAACCTCAAAAAAATCACTCTTTACATAAAATTTTGACGAAATTTCGTATAGAAATAAAATTTTGACATAATTTCCTATGGAAATAAAATTTTGACATAATTTCCTATGGAAATAAAATTTTGAAAAAATTTCCTATGGAAATAAAATTTTGAAAAAATTTCCTATGGAAATAAAATTTTGACAAAATTTCCTATGGAAATAAAATTTTGACAAAATTTCCTATGTAAATAAAATTTTGACAAAATTACCTATGGAAATAAAATTTTGACATAATTTCCTATGGAAATAAAATTTTGAAAAAATTTCCTATGGAAATAAAATTTTGAAAAAATTTCCTATGGAAATAAAATTTTGACAAAATTTCCTATGGAAATAAAATTTTGACAAAATTTCCTATGTAAATAAAATTTTGACAAAATTACCTATGGAAATAAAATTTTGACAAAATTTCCCATGGAAATAAAATTTTGACAAAATTTCCCATGGAAATAAAATTTTGAAAAAATTTCCTATGGAAATAAAATTTTGACAAAATTTTCTATGGAAATAAAATTTTGACAAAATTTCCTATGGAAATAAAATTTTGACAAAATTTCCTATGGAAATAAAATTTTGACAAAATTACCTATGGAAATAAAATTTTGACAAAATTTCCCATGGAAATAAAATTTTGACAAAATTTCCTATGGAAATAAAATTTTGACAAAATTTCCCATGGAAATAAAATTTTGACAAAATTTCCTATGGAAATAAAATTTTTACAAAATTTCCTATGGAAATAAAACTTTGACAAAATTTCCTATGGAAATAAAATTCGACGAACTTTTCCATGGAAAATAAAATTTTGAAAAAATTTCCTATGGAAATAAAATTTTGACAAAATTTCTTATGGAAATAAAATTTTGACAAAATTTCCTATGGAAATAAAATTTTGACAAAATTTGCTATGGAAATAAAATTTTGACAAAATTACCTATGAAAATAAAATTTTGCACAATTTCCTATGGAAATAAAATGTCGAAGAATTTTTCTATGGGAATAAAATGTTGACACAATTTCCTATGGAAATAAAATTTCGACGAACTTTTCCATGGAAAATAAAATTTTGAAAAAATTTCCTATGGAAATAAAATTTTGACAAAATTTCCTATGAAAATAAACAAATTTTGACGAAATTTTGTATGGAAATAAAATTTTGACGAAATTTTCTGTAGAAAAATGCCGCTGACGAGAAATTTTTGTATTTTCTTGTCTTTCGAAAGCGAATGTCCATAACTTTCTAAAGAATCCTCGTATACGACTATATGTTATATTCAGTTAAATGTGAAAAGGAGTAAAATAATAATCATAAAAAATTCCATATAACAACCATAAGAATCCTGAATTGAATTTTTATACTCGTTTTCCACATATTGTGACATGACATCGTTGTCTTCGTTCATGTATCCTGTGCGGCAATATGACAATAAAGTAACGTTGTGAACTTGTTATTGTAACGTTTTTGTGGTGGTAGCGTCATTTTTTATATTTATGACAATCTCTATTCGTATACCCTTACCCTCACTCTAATCCCACTTGGAAGCTGACAATTTGAATTTAGCTCTTGTCGTTTTTTGCTTTATTTGTGTTTTAGAGGCACTTTGGGACTTTAGGATTTGTATTCCTTTGTCGAAAGTATTGTGAATAGAACTGAAGGGAAATTGGAGGAATTCGGAATTCACAGTATGTTCATGCTGAAAAGGTGGTGAAAATAGGCTATATAAATTTTTGATATTTTCAGTGGGCGTGGCACCTCCCGCACAAATTGGGGATTTATTCGTTTTTTTTTATAAATTAGCATATTCGGAGTATTGATACAGTTAGAATCTTGAATTATGGTGAAAGTTCACTAATTGTTAGTCTGCACAGTTGTGCCAAAAAATGGGCGGTATTGGAAAAGTGGGCGTGGCAGCTTCCATACGGAGCTAAAGCCTATTATGGAATATTGTCAGTTCTATGACACACAGCGTGCTGAAATTTTGTGTAAGTGCATCTAGCATCAATGTGTGTAGTTTTGCCAAAAAATGGGCGGTATTGGAAAAGTTGGTGTGGCTCCTCCCATACAAAGTTAAACCCTTTTATTGAATATTATCAGTTCTATGACACCAAGAGTGCTGAAGTTTTGTGTAAGTCCATCTAGCACCAATGTGCGTAATTATGCCAACAATAGGTGGTATTGGAAAAGTGGGCTTGGTCAGTTCTACAACACCTAGAATATATTCTTCACCGAGATGGGCGGAAAGTGGCCGTGACCCTTCCCATACGAAAATAAAACCTGTTTAAGAATGTATTCGACACCGAGTCTCCTAAATTGTTGTGTGAGTTAATTTAGTTGTAACCTGCTTAGACAATATACAAATGGGCGGGATTTGAAAGATGGGGAAATTTTGTAAAACTAAACGTATGTTGCGTATAGAACGCTAAACCGGTGGACCGATTCGCCTGAAAATTTTAATGTATCTAACTTTTGGACAGAGGATGGTTCCTGGATATACTAGGTCATTATAGGACAAAGGGGAGTGGTACCTCCCACACAACAATTATATTAAAACTATCAAAAATTATTCATTTTATCTTCCAAAGCATACGAAGTAGGGGAATAAGGAAAAATTAACCCTTGCAACGCCGGGTACAAAATACAAGTTTTTTAATAAAACTCAATTTCTTCCTTAAACATTTTCAAACAGAGATGTTGTCCCGGCTCAAAACCTCTTTGCTTCTATATTTTATAGAATAATTTATGACCCCTTGACTACCGTCTTCAGAAGTCTTCACAGCGATTTTGCAACAAAATAAACGAACTCTTTAAGTCAATAAATCTTCCAAACGAATGAGAACCACAACTCACTTTTCGAATATCAGTCAAAAACAACCACACCAAGTAACAAAGAACGCGCAGAGCGGCAAATTCCATGCAATTCAATGAGATAATTGTAAGATAACCATGTGTGCGTTGAAATTCGAAAAGTGAGTTGTGGTTCTCATTCGTTTGGGAGATTTATTGACTTAACGAGTTTGTGTATTTTGTCGAAAAACTAATAACATTCAATAAAATATAAATGCTTTTGCAGGTATTGAGCCTAAACAATATCACATTTCATATAAAACAAACGAAAAATAAAAACTTTAACATCTCTTTAATGTAATAAGAGTAATATCTCAGTCATATTCTCCGCATTAAATTCATTATGAGTCAAGATTACTCAGTAACAGAGTGAAAATATTTTACCTCAGGATTTAAATCAAGACTATCTGCGGTCTTCCCCAGCTTTAACTCCCATCAACTTGCCTACACATCCTTGGGATATTTCTTTAATTGTTGTTTGAGTTGCTTGAAAACAATTTCTTGCGAAATAAACTTTTTGAATGGCTTTTCAAATATTTTTATTGGTACGCCAGTCACCCAGTCATGCTGCCTATGCGGAGTGTTAAATAATTTTGCAAAAAATATAATTTTCCAAAACCAAATAAAAAATCTGAACACAAAAAACTTAAAAAACCATTAAAACAATTTAAACTGTAATGGTTGCTTACACGTAAAATAATGGGAAACTTTTACCATTTACTTAAATGATTGTAAATCGTTGATTCTGTTCGAGATTTCTTGGCGAATGATTCCCTGAGGGACTCCACAGCTACTCAACTAACGATCCAGCGAACAACAACAGCCACAATGTCGGGCAATTTTTCGGAGGAAGGTGACGAGGAGGGAGCAAATGCTGGTGCTCGAGGTGGTGGTGCGGGTTATCGTGTACCACAGATATTAACAACAATCAACCGAAATTGTTCAGCTTTTGTTGTTTTGTTTTTGCAACAAAAGTGATTATGGCAAGGAAGTCGGAAAGGAATTGAAAGACACAAACAAAGACGCCATGACGTGTCAGGATTGGGAGTACTTAGTACTTGGTGCTTACAAGTTAATTTTCACTCCCCCGCCACGTTTCTTCTGACTTACATATCTGATGACTAGGAATAGGGGGTGGAAGGTTAAACAGCCAAAGCATTACAACAATGTTTAGATTTCTGTGGCTAATTAAGGAGTTTTTTGCTTAGCTGTCCAATTCTTGACGCCAAACTTTTCTTTCATTTTTCATGGTAAATTGTGGCAAGAAAGCGCACAACAATCACGGCCACAGTCCGCAATCCGCAGTCGGCTATTTGTGGCCAAAGGAGTTCTTTGACTTTTTATTGCCGGTGGTTATTTGCCAACGAAGGCAGCCGCCTGGGCGGCCACCAGCATAATTTTTTATGATTTTACCATGATTTTAAGTGTGAAATTCATTGTGCTGGGCCATCGTCTTATGATGGCTGAATGGGGAGGCGGTTACTTTGAAAGTCACTGAAAAATATGATAATTTCTGTTTTTATAATAAAATGTTGGCATTTAAACGCAGACTGAGATTCTCGCAGCAAATATAAAATGTTGTAAATGTTTTTTAAACCTTTCCCTTGCCCGGCAAAGACTGGCGCCTTTTTGCTTCATTCGCAATTTTATTAAACAACATTTGGAAGTTTTTTATGAGTTTTAAATTTTTGTTTCCTTCACGAAGCTAGCAAAAATAACAACAAACATCAACCAAAAAGGACAGGAATGAATCAGAAAACAAAAGTGCTGATTGTTGCCCGCATTTTGTACGATTCGTTAAACAAAGGCCATGTTAACATTGTTTTTTGCTGTTGTCCTGGCTGGGCATCAGGGACGACATCCCTCGAAATTGCTCCCATTTATGCGCCAAATTTACTCAAATCTTTCGTTCAAACGAATGATTTTTATGATGAAGTTGCAACAACCGGTAAATTTGCGTACAAACACATCCGTACCTCAAGCAGTTGTTTGTAGTTGCTGTACGCTATAACAGGTACTCGATTTCCGGCAAAAAAAACGATTTCAGTGTCCATAGTATGGATTCAACAATGTCCACGGCAGATACATTAACGTCGAGTGGACATTTTCTCAAAAGTATATGGTGGCTTTTGGATTATCTATATAGTCTCAGAGAACCTAATTCACCTAAAAGACAGAAAGACAGTCTCAGGCGGTTTCAAATATCTTGAGATAGACCTTCTAACAAATAATCTTAACGAGATAACATAAAACCTAAAAAATGATGATGCGGCTTAAACAGATTAAGAAAATCTTAGGGAAACTGAGTCAGTGTTCGTTATTCCATTGTGGAACATAATGCCATAGCAAATAAATTCTATTTGGTCCTATTGAGAGCTAACAAATTAGTTTCGCTCCACATTCTAAATGTTTTCGTTATTTCGGTGTCGATTTGGCATCAAGTGTTTTTCACGCCAGGTCTTCCTGTGGCTTTCGCAAAGTATGCTAAAGTCAATTCCACTTACGCCTTAAGATTTCTGAAGCAATAAGAGATTGTTCTGTCATAGATCATAGTTGGACCTTGACAACGGTTGATGAAGGAATACATTCAGATCACTGGAGCTTATGTTCCATACATATAACAATGTTGATTTCACGTTGGAGTTAAAGATATTTAAGTATCTTCTTTTTCATAAAATTTCTTAAAAGATCAGTAAGTCTTTCAGGATCTAAAATAGTGTCGCATAAGCAGAAGCAGTTCGTTAAAGCCACTATAGTCTTTGGAAACCTAGAAGATCCTGTCGTTTGTCTGAAGTCACGCTTATATGGATTCCTGGACAGAGGAACTTCTATTGGAACGAAGGGGCAGACGAGTTGGCGAGGATGAAATCTATTTGAAGTACCTTTACTACGGAGTTGGATAGAGTCTTCTCAAATATCCAGATAAACCTGGCCTCAATATAACAAAACACGTGCAAAAATCCGTTCTAAATCAAAATAGAAGGAACTTACCAAGAATGTTCGCAGTGCTGATGTGGCCCAGCGCTGTAGATGAAACTGTCGAAGCTGGGACAAGGAAGACTTCAGCTCTAATAAACCCACGGCACAGGCCTTCGGGAAACAATTACTACACCACATTGACGAGATATCGAACGAAATATCAATCTAATCCCATTCTTTCAGACTGGGTATAACAGATCTTTCCATTCAAAACTGTACCTTAAAGCACTACTTGACGATCCTGAGAAAGGTAATGGTCACGTAAAACATCCAACCTGCTGGGAAACATGAACGATTCTCTAGTCTCCTAAGACAGCAGTCATGATAAAGAACATAAGAAATGGTATACCTGAACTTATTGTGGATACTCTGATTGAACTCGGTGCGGCTTCATTTCATAAGCTTGAGGGTTCTTGCAAATCTCGACGTAAATAAATCTCCAGGTCCGGTTGGTATTTCAGCACTTGTCCCATGTAAGTGCTCTTTGACGCTAGCCCGTCCACTTCGCAACCTTTTTAACCATGCATACCGTGCAGGGGTCTTCCCAACGCGTTGAAAGATTGTGAACAGCCCATCCCGAAAAAAGGCGAGGCTAATAACCCTGCTAACTGCCGCCCGATTGCGATTTGCTCAGCGTTCTCAAAGGTTATGGAGAGTATGGTTAACCCCAATCTTGTGGGGTATTTAGAGACTAATGGCTTACTTAATGATCGACAGTATGACTTCCGTAGGAATCGATCTACGGGTGACCTGATGACGATGCTGTCCGAAAATTGGAATCAATCCATCCACCAGTTTGGTGAAAGTAAGGCCATTGCTCTAGACATCTCCAGGCCTTTGATAGAGTTTGGCACGTCGCACTCATATTAAAGCTCATTGCTTTTGGTGTTGGTAGTGACTTCTCTCGAGTTATATCGAGCTTCCTCAAAGATCGCACTATACGAGTTGTTGTAGATGGGTTCTCATCCGACGAGCATAGGTTAACCGTAGGGCTCTGTCCTTTCCCCTTCCCTTTTTCTTATTTTCATCGACGACCTCTTGCATCGGACTACAAATCCAATCTACTCATTCGATCATACACCAAGTCAAGTCAAGAAATAGATGACAGAAGGCGATTGATGGATGAGTCACTCAGCCAAGATTTACTGGTCATTTCCAAATGGGATTTTAATGCACGTAAGACCCAGTGCTCATTGTTGTCTCACAAGCGATTCATGGTGTGGTCGATTTCTATGAACGGTGTAGAAATTGAGCAATCGGACACTCTTGCCGTTCTGGGCATGAAGATACATTGCGATGTTCGTTGGACAAAACATGTTTTTGATGTGTCGAAAGAAGCATTCAAGTGCCTTGGCTTTTTAAAGCGGTGTAAGAAATTCTTCACTCCCTCCGATCTTCTCAACATCTACATTACGTACATCAGACCTAAGATGGAATACAACTCTCATATATGGTCAGGAGCTCCAAGATCTTCCTTGGAGCTACTTGACCGTATTCAGAGGTGGGCGATGATGTTCATAGGATAGATGTTTTATCGATACTTTTATGGTGTTTGTTCCTCGGATATTCGTGATCTCATATCGGACGTGAGGACGTTCGGTAGAGATACGCGACTTTCAAGGAACTCTCATCCATTTGTTGTCAGCAAAATTTTCTTCAGATTTTGGGACATCTATAATCAAGTCTTTATAAGGCGAGTCTTCTCACGTCTTCCAGTTTAACACTCGAATTCGTGTTAGTAGTAAAAATATACTTGGTTTGAAAAAACTTATCGTGAAAGTGGGTTGCTATTGATATTTTTGTGCAAGGTGCTCTTCTGAGATATTAAATCTTATCCCTCATTAAATAATATAAATAATAATGTGAACAAACACTACTCCATGATATTGGCTTAGGGAACATGAGAGCGTTTCAAAGTCTGTATGTGTAATAGGGTATTTGCGAGCCTTTGTCTATCACATGCATTTCCATTAGACCCTTCCCTCTTAGCGCGTTGTTTGTTGTTCCAACATTTCGGACATACGGTAGTACAAGGTTTGTTTTTTACTCGAATTTTTGCATTTGTTTGGCTTTCTTTTGTTTTTCGCTGCCATTGTCATTGAGAACTCTGACAAAAGTGACGAAATGTAAAATTGAGGGTAAATATTGAATTTGCAACATACTCGTTCGTCAGACATACTCATATTCGTACGAGTATTTTGGCATATGAACACTCCTCAAACAAACCCCATATGGGCAAAGGACATGTTTACTTAGATACTGTTTTTTGCTCACACTCCCTACTTTCTTTTTGCATCAGTTCTGTTGTCCTTCGAACAGCAGCGCAAATTGAGAGGAAGGCAAATTTTCAAAAATTTTGGCTATTTATGCACCATATGTCGTTGAAATATGTACTCGTACGAGTTAACTCGTGCAGTCTGCCAGGGTGGGGGTGGGGGAATAGTACAAATATTATTACCTCTGCAGGATTTAGTTTTTTTTTTCAAAAAGGACTCTTTTTATATGGCTGTTCTTGTTATTTGTTCATGATTTATGTGGGTGAAGGAAAATTAATTTTTGAAGAAAATCGCCTTTAATATATTCGGTAAATATATATACTTGGGTCCTTTTTATTAACCTCATATTTTATAGAGAGCTGCATGGACTGGGATGTGAATAAGTCCTTTGAAACAATTTGTTGCCTATAAACATTAAAGTTTCTTTTACTTCGTTGTGTTTTTTTTTGTTTTGTGTGCCTTTCCCAAACCCTCCCAAAGAGTTCCTTCCTTCGGCAAATAACCATATTTAAAACGATAAAAGGTCTTAACTTTCTTCAAAAGCACACATACATACATTGAACTTATTGAATGTCTTAAGGATTCGATTCATTTTTATGACAATGCCATTCTTTGCTTACAGCGTACAAATATGGATATGGTTTCAGAATACGAGGGCCGCATAACAAGCTCAGTAGGAGGGCTAACAAATATCCTCTCAGAACTGAAAGCTGTCTATAGGCTATAAGGTGTCCTTTTCCCACAAATTGATCGTACCCCTCCGTTTAGTTTGTTATCCTTGTGTTTTGGTTTTTGTGTATTGACATTTGATCTTTATGTTCTTATGAGTGAGTGAGTTTTTTAAGTTGCCTTGGCTGGCTGGCTGCTGTTCTTGAAGTCGCTGGCTCCTGTTTTTGGTTACTCTGTTGTTTGGTTGGTGTTTCCTTGACGGTGCCGCATTGTTGTTTGTCCAAAGGCATCTTTTTATGACTCAAGAGTGTTTGCCTTTTGGCTTTTTATGTTTTAACAATAAAAACACATAAAGCACACACGCACAGGCATCCTAGTCCTTGCCTATTCTAGATTTAACCCCACAACAACTGCCTCAAATCATCATCATGGGCAGCGATAGTCAGTGGAAATGGTGCGCAATCAGAGACGCTTTTATTTCTCCTCTCCTCCTGCCGAGTCTTAATGTTTGCACAGTAATATTTTGTTGTATTGCCGATGTTTACTTTTTGTTGTTTGCCACCATCAATATATGAGGTCATCCATTTAGTCCAACCGAAGAAACAATGTCCAGAATGTCAAAGGACTCCAGCGAAATATGTTTAAAGTATTTAGGCAAACAATCACAGAACAGACAAAGAACAATCAGAAACACACAACAAAACTTAATACAAAGTCCCGTCCTGTCCTGCCCGCCATCACATCTGTTAATAATTTCAAGAATTATTAATTTATGACAGAAAGTCAAAAAGAAAAACATCCCTTCATAATTTGAGCTGCATATCAATTGTCAAAGTGATGACTTTAATTAAAAACTTAAACAAAAAATAAAAAATAAATGTTTAAAATGAATTGCAAAAGTGATGACTTTAAATAAAAAACAAGTAAAAACGGCGCTAAGTTCGGCCGGGCCGAACTTTTTATACCCTCCACCATGGATTGCATTCCACAGAGGTTGTCTGTTTTCGTAGAAGTGCAGTAATATTACAGGAAAATATATTTTTTTAATATAGCCAAACCAAAACAAATACAAATATTGAAAAATTAATTTTATAAATAAATATAATATTTTAATTATTTCAAACCACGCTTATAAGGCAAGGCTACCAATACGTCAATTCAAAAAATAATTATTTTTTATTTATATTTTGAAAAATATTTTCAAAGCCATAAATATTGGTAGATAGTGGGTGCTACAGTTGGTTGTATTTCCATTCTATTTGAATTTCAAAAGTACAAATTTTGAAAATCCATTATCAGACGTACATAGTGCAAAATAACCTAACTTCATGATTCAACCAATTTTTGCCGTAAAAGAAAAAGTACGAATTTGGAAAAAAACTTTTTATTTTGCGTGTCTATGCAGTCAGAGAAATGTATACACCGAATTCCATGATTCCATTTGGTTGGTACCATTTTTACCCCCTTGACGTTTCTACGCAATTAGAATTTTATCATTCTAGTTGTAGTCGTTTAGTTGGTACTATTTTTATCCATCTGTACCATTGTATCCCTTGAAATTACGAATTTCGAAAAATTCGTCTATTTTCCGTGTCTTCGCAGTCAGAGGAATGTATACTCCGAATTTCATGACTCTAGCTGCGGTCATTTGATTGGTACTATTTTTATCCCCTTTTTTCATTTTAACCCCAAAAAGTACAAATTTCGAAAAATCAGTTTATTTTCCGTGTCTTCACACTCAGAGGAATGTATACTCCGAATTTCATGACTCTAGCTGCGGTCATTAGATTGGTACTATTTTTATCCCCTTTTTTCATTTTAACCCCAAAAAGTACGAATTTTGAAAAATCGGTGTATTTTACTTATCTATGCAATCAGAGGAATGTATACACCGAATTTCATTATTCTAGGTACAGCCGTTTGGTTGGTACCATTTTTATCCCTCTATTCCTATTTTACCCCTTAAAAGTACGAATTTGGAAAAAATACTTTTATATTATGTATCTACTCAATTAGAGGAATGTACACACCGAATTTCGTGTTTCTAGCTGTTGTCGTTTAATATGTACCATTTTTATCCCTTTTTTGCCCCATTTCACCCCCTACAAATAAGAATCACTTTATGGTGCACGTTTTTGCTATAAGGGGAATGCGCATACCAAATATCAAGCAAATACGCTAAAATATTAGGGATTATTATGGGTATTTTTAGTCCTTGTGAGGGAAAAATTTTTCCCTTGGGGCCGATTTCGCCCCATTTCAATCCCAACCGATCTACGACTATAAGACGCATTTATGGAAAATTTGAACGTTCTAGCTCCTTTCGTTTAGATGCTAGCGTGCTTTCAACAGACGGACAGACGGACGGACGGACGGACATAACTTTTGAACGGAAAACGATTTTTAAATTAAAAAAAAGGTAGAAATATTTCAAAAATGGGGAGTGGTCCTACATCGTTTTTTAATTTAAATATAAAACTTCTGAAAAAAATACTTTGACGAAATTCCACATGTTTAGAGCAAAAGTGTTTCCAGATGATTAGCAAAATTATGAATCCCTAGTGAGTTTGAGGACTACTGGAGGACTTCTTTCCAAAAAATATCCAAATTCCCAAATTCGGGAAAATATGTTTCAAAATTTGGGATTTTTTAATAAATGGTCGCCATTCTGAGTAAGAAGTCAACAAATGGAGTTAAAAGAATGTAATAAACATTTTCGAATTGGTGAATTGTGAATTTTCTTCTTATATCTCAGAAACTACATAAAAAAGCCACTTTGTCATTTTAAGATTATTGAGAGTGCAGATGAAAAAAGAAGATAATATTTTATTTATTTAAATTATTTTATTATTAACATTTATTTCTTTTTATCTAGAAAAGTTAAAAAATGGACGTTCAAATCAAAATGCATATCGTGCACTTGAAGAAAATCATCTTGGATTCGTCAATATGCAGAATTGCCTCATTTGGGCATACGGTAATCCAAGAGTGATTGTCGAAAAACCAATGCACCCACAAAGAGTGACTGTTTGGTGCGGTTTATGGGCTGGCGGCATCATCGGGCCGTATTTTTTCGAAAATGAGGCCGGTCAGGTAGTTACTGTGAATGGTCTTCGCTATCGTGAGATGATAACGAACTTCTTGGGGTTTCTTTGGGGTTATAAAGGTGTACGTCGATAAGCCAGCAACAATTCAAGAGCTAAAGGATGAGATAATTCGCCACATTAACGGCATAGAACCTCATCGAAAATTTGGACCATTTGATGGAGGTGTGCCACCGAGTTCGCGGCGGCCATTTGACCGATATTTTGTTCCATACATAATTGAACCATACCAATATTAACATAATAAAAATTTCCTAAATAATTTGTGTTTTATTCAAAATCAAAATCGGCCCTTAAAATTTAACCACCCTACAGTTTTGACATCTAAATAATAATGAAGTTCATATTCTATCTGCTAGAATTAAGAACTTTTAATGAACACTTTTGAGGTTAAAACAAGTTTTAGTGTTATTAGCAAAATTTTTGAAAATTGATGGAGAATCTGAAAATTATCACAATGGTTTTCTGTGGCTAACAATTTTGAGAATTCTTAACCCTTGAGAAATATTCGTTGACGGACAAGTTTTTCTCAATTTGATTTGTTTATTCCGAGAAGCACAAGAATTGCTTTACGTTATTAATTTAGTAATATATCTTCACAAACATTTTTCATATTTTTCTTCGTCCACCATTATATTCTGGAGAAGTGTGTGGTCAAATTATGTATACATAGTTTGGAATAGTAAGACATTGGACCGATTTCTGCACAAGGACAAGATAAACCGTTTATATCAACAACATCTTTCATCTTGTTTAGAGACGCAAAATTCTGTGCGGTTGTTAATACTTTGTTTATTAAATTGTTAGTTAGAACATTGTTGGTTTGGATATCTCGCGAACGGCAAAAGATATCTTTATGGCGATATCAGAAATCGAAAGAGCTTACTAAGTTTAGTACGATATCACATAGCTCAAAAATTGTCAGTTAGAATCAATGTTGTTCTAAAGTCGCAATAAGGCTTGACAGATGTGGTGGTTTGTCCCCAACTATGGGGATTTTATGACAACAAATATGAAATGAGGACAGGGGATTTTTGTGGGGATTTCTTAAAATATTTCGGGGATTTTGTGGAATTATTTGAAGAACTTTGAAAAATATTTTGTATTTGATTTCAACCGAAGTATTGTCGTGGTCATGTTATATTTATTTACAAATTTTTATTACTTGGCTGCTCATGATTTTTGGTCGGCATCGACCATTTTCAGAAGGATAGGCTGGCTTTAAGTCAGAAAAGAGTTCATAACAAAGATAGGGAAAAGCACATTTTATGCACAAAACGGAGCAATGAAAAGAAATTGTAATAAAGTATTGAATATCTATATTTATAAAAGAGAATGCCGTCCGTGTGAACACGCAAAACTTTATAACGGATCGTCTGATTTTCACGATTTTGGGCTTGATGAATTCGTGTTGGCCCAAGGAAGGACATAGGATGTAAAATTGGTACATAAATATTACTGACCACGAGAATGATAAATATGATGCCGAAATTTGGATTTTCATTTTATGTGTGTGGCAATAGTGTTTTTTTTGAGCCAGAAGGCTGCAAATTGGAACGTATATATTACTGACCACAAGAAAGATAAATATGATGCTGGAGTTTGAATTTTCGTTTGGTGGGTAGTTGGGGCGTGGCAAAAGTGTCTTTTAGCTAGAAGGCTGAAAATTGGAACGTATATATTACTGACCACGATAATATCAATATGATAAGATCAATATGAAACCTGATTTTAATTTTACCATTTGTGTTTTTGCCTGGCGAAGCGGGCGGGGTTCAGCTAGTTATCAATAAAAATTAATTAATTAAGCAATTAACGAGTATCCAAGTTCCTATAAACATTCGCAACAAGACATCACCCGACACATCACAATATTGTTATTGTTACACAAATGATTTGAAAATGAAAATGTATCATAGAAGAATGAAAAGTGCCATAGAAACTATGAAATGCAGTTCGACACACTAAAATTGTAATTTTAACTTATAAAACATTTCATAAAAACTATGAAATCCTTCATTATATTTATGAATGTCTTCATAAATAATCTATTGTTTATAACATACACTTATTAATTGTTTATAATAACACTTATTTATTAAATATTTCTTATCTTACATATTTATTTTTAATTCTAACAACAAATTGAATTAAAAAAAATCAAAATTTGTGAGTGAATCCCAGACCACCACCAAAGTCACGTTGTCCTCGGAATGGTCCACTAATATGTTGACTACCGAAGGCATTCAAGTTCAATGCCGACGCCTGATTGGGTGAAGTCCATAGATTGGCCGTGCCGGTGGCTCCCATGGTCGTGATATCGAATTTGGGAATTTGTGTCACTCCCAGGCTGGCCGAATGACCCTGGGCATGAGACCAAGCCGCATTTGCTCCAACAGCATCAAACTTCAAACCATTTTGCAGTTGGGTACGACTATGGAAGGCATTAAGATCCACCGCATTGTTATCATTTTTGAAAGCATTAATGCGTAGGTTTTCACCCATAGACTTGCTGACGCCATGCGTATTGGAATGCTGAATACCCAAGCCATGGCCATTTCTAAATGAGAGGAAAAAAGTAGTTTTAGAATAAAGATCTTGAAATTTCCATAACCTTTGCTGAACTTACGAACTCAATTCTGCAAAGGCTCCCGTAGTTACGGGACCATGTTGATCGTTTCCTTTGGCAAAGACACCGGCGGCAGCTCCTAGTCCTGCATCGCCCACCTTGGTTATAGCTTTAACATCGATGTCATGACCTCCCTTGGTGGGATTACCAGCCACTGTGCCACCGATATTTGTTGAAGCCATTGTTGAGATTTATTTGTGGTTTATAAGAGTAGAGAAGCGTATGAAGAAGTCTTCCTTGTGTGATGAAAGTCTCTCAAGTTTTGTATGAAAACTGTGACCCAATTCGCGTTGCTCGAGCATTTTATACATGTTTTTATCACAAGTGTGATTCTATCTATTAAATAAGGTAATTCCCCGTTTCAATTAAGCATTTACTCATCGCTTATTGTTGGCAGCCATAAAGACGACGGGGACTGCCTTTGGTTTGGTTGAGTATGACAGACTAGATGTATGTATTTACATACATACATATATAATAACAAGTAAGGAAAGGCTAAAGTCGGGCGGGGCCGACTATATAATACCCTACACCACTCCCTGCGTATGTACCTCGCATTGATTACTAAACCCAGGTATTTCATGGGAGCAATTTTATGTAGTTCATACAAATTATATAAATTATATTCATATAATTTATATGCTATAAATTCATCTTTAGTCAAATTTAACGATTATGGTAAATAATATGATAATTGATCCAATTGTCCGACAGACAAATACAAATTATACAGTAGTATACCAAAGTATGGACATATGTGCATCACCCAAACAATTCTCATTGCAATTCAATTCGGAAAAAAAGTGAAATAGGGAAGGATTTTTGCATCCTGTAAATGTATGTGTTTGACAAAAAATGTTAAATCGGAAAGGACATTTGTATGGGGGCTATATTGAAACCTGGAACGATGTGACCCGCTTTCACCATGTCTGTTTATTGGTGAAATATAATATGTAAAATTTGGCCAAAATCGGTTAAACATTCGGGAGCGACATTTGTATGTGGGCTATATCTAAATCTGAACCGATCTTACCCAATTTTTGCATACGTGTTTCTAGTTGGATTATAAGATGTTCTGCCAAATTAAAAGAAAATCGGGTACAATATGTCGTTTCTAGAGCGGAAAATGTCAAATCGGGATCGACATTTGTATGGGGGCTATATCTAAATCTGAACCGATCTTACCCAATTTTTGCATACGTGTTTCTAGTTGGATTATAAGATGTTCTGCCAAATTTAAAGAAAATCGGGTACAATATGTCGTTTCTAGAGCGGAAAATGTCAAATCGGGAGCGACATTTGTATGGGAGCGACATTTGTATGCAATTTTTGCATACGTGTTTCTAGTTGGATTATAAGTTATTGTGCCAAATTTAAAGAAAATCGGGTACAATATGTCGTTTCTAGAGCGGAAAATGTCAAATCGGGAGCGACATTTGTATGGGGGCTATATATAAATCTGAACCGATTTCCAAATTCAATACCGATGGTCCTTGGCCAGAAAAAATAACTTCTGCCAAGTTTCATGACAATCGGACAGCAATTGCGACCTGTAGAGTGCGAACAAGCTTAGATGGACAGCAGACGGACAGACGGACGGACGGACAGACAGACATCGTTAAATCGACTCAGCTGGTGATTCTAAGCTGATCGGTATACTTAAAGGTGGGTCTAGCTCGATTATTTCTTGGTGTTACAAACATTTGGCCCGAAACTAACTTATAATACCCTAGACCACGAAGTGGTGTAGGGTATAACTAGACCACGAAGTGGTGTAGGGTATAACAAGTAAAAATCACCAAGAATCAAAAAATACATATTCACTTATATATACGGCTAGAGTAGAGCAAATGGTGGTTTCCCTAATGTATTGAAAAACAAATCATCCAGATATTCAAAAATTATAAAATTCTTTAATGACCGCACATTTTTGGATAAGTTCCAATTTTTTTTTTTGTTTAAAATCCAAATTTTTGCAAAAACGTGGTACAATATCAATTCACTCTAATAGCTTCTTCGGACTGCATGCGAAATCTAGCTGAAACGATTTCCATTGACTTTTACTTTTTTGCAATGCATTACATTCGAATGTCAGTTATTTCGCTGAAGTTTTTTTCTTCATAAGCATAGTATTGTAATTATGTAGTATTGTTATTATATATGTGTGTATATAAATACATACATCTAGTCTGTCATACTCAACCAAACCAAAGGCAGTCCCCGTCGTCTTTATGGCTGCCAACAATAAGCGATGAGTAAATGCTTAATTGAAACGGGGAATTACCTTATTTAATAGATAGAATCACACTTGTGATAAAAACATGTATAAAATGCTCGAGCAACGCGAATTGGGTCACAGTTTTCATACAAAACTTGAGAGACTTTCATCACACAAGGAAGACTTCTTCATACGCTTCTCTACGTTTATAAACCAAATCACAAACATCAACAATGGCTTCAACAAATATCGGTGGCACAGTGGCTGGTAATCCCACCAAGGGAGGTCATGACATCGATGTCAGAGCTATAACCAAGGTGGGCGATGCAGGACTAGGAGCTGCCGCTGGTGTCTTTGCAAAAGGCAACGATCAGCATGGCCCCGTGACTACGGGAGCATTTGCTGAATTGAGTTCGTAAGTTCAGCGAAGGTTATGGAAATTTCATGATCTTTATTCTAAAAATACGTTTTTTCTCCCATTTAGAAATGGTCATGGCTTGGGTATTCAGCATTCCAATACGCATGGCGTCAGCAAGTCTATGGGCGAAAACCTACGCATTAATGCTTTCAAAAATGATAACAATGCGGTGGATCTTAATGCCTTCCATAGTCGTACCCAACTGCAAAATGGTTTGAAGTTTGATGCAGTCGGTGCGAATGCCGCCTGGTCTCATGCTCAAGGTCATTCGGCCAGCCTGGGAGTGACACAAATTCCCAAATTCGATATCACGACCATGGGAGCCACCGGCACGGCCAATCTATGGACTTCACCCAATCAGGCGTCGGCATTGAACTTGAATGCCTTCGGTAGTCAACATATTAGTGGACCATTCCGAGGACAACGTGACTTTGGTGGTGGTCTGGGATTCACTCACAAATTTTGATTTTTTTTAATTCAATTTGTTGTTAGAATTAAAAATAAATTTGTAAGATAAGAAATATTTAATCAATAAGTGTAATAATAATTATAAAACAAACTGAGTTACTCTTTCTTTTTGACATTGGCCAAACAAAGCATAAACCTACAGAATATAGCTTTTGGTATTGCCATTACAGATAAGTAAGGGCCCGCCCTCGACATTAAAAGGCTTCATATTAGGAAGGACTATATCAAAATATGGGCCCACCTAAAAGGTTCATATGCAAAATATAGTGTTATGTAATAAATTTGACTAAAATCGGTTAAAGTGTGTGGTTTCTACACCATGCGTCATAGAATACGACGAAATCTCAATTTTCACCGACGGCTTAAATATGGAGAAGGGAACCGGTTCAGGTCTATACTCCGAAGAGATATACGCCATTAACATTGCCGATTTTGGAGCGGAATTGAATTGAAAAATCTATGTCGACCATAAATCACGTTGCTCCATGAACTAATTTATTTCCTTAAACAAAATTCAGATCCTTGACAAAATTTCATGACATCATGCTCTGTCAGATTAAGCTCCAGTTCACTATTTCCTTTAGAGGAATTACGTTGACGAACAGATAGCGTCAGAAGTCAGGTCGAGGTGGGATTCAGTAAGAGAGCTCGTTCTCTTTGGCCGATCATCGTTGTGACACGCACCAAAGGGCTGCTTTCCTCGACAAAAGAATATTCGGTGTTCTTACAGGCCACTGGCAAAGAACTGCTACTGTATCGGGTACTTAGGGTGCAGGTTCTTCGAAGATCTTAGCAACTTAGCAGATGCTCCTATTAAACCCCTCATCGAATTTATAACCACAACATTTCCTATCTTACTTCATTCATCACTTCACCTCATCTCCTCCATCTACTCTTCTGACCTCTATAGTATTCCCCACTATCCACTCTTCTGATTTAATTCCTCCCATATTCTCTCTGCTGATGGCCAACCCCCACAACCTAATCAATACCATTTCTACAAATTCCATTTATATTTGGGAAAATTCCAACTGAAATTAAGAATTTCCAATTCATATTGCGAAAAATGCAATTAAAATTCAGAAGTTTAATTGAAATTAAGAATTTCCATTCCTGATTGAGAAAATTCAAATTGAAATTGAGATCTTCCATTTCATATTGAGAAAAAGATTTTATTATTGGAGTTACACTCTAGTTAACGAGGCTGAAAAACGCCTCGTGCCACGGTTGCCACTATAGATGATTTTTTGTTACCAGATTTTTTCCAAAAAGTTTAAAACGTCTTGCATCCTCTCAAAAAACGATATATAAAAGAGCGCGAACGAAGCGGATATTTCATGCCGAAGCCATGAACATTTGATGTATTTTGGCTTTCTAAACTTGAAAACGATATTAATTTTTTTTAATTTTTTTTACTAAAATTCCAATTTTCGGCGAAGGTGCCTTAAATATTTGTACCCTCATTTTGGAAATATAAGTCCGATGAAACATATATATATAAGTACGACACACTTTTAAATAGAAATCGTTGTTTGGGAAAAAAAATTATTTTTTCGAAAAAAACTATTTTTGCTGGCACGAAAAAAATCGTAAAAAATAAAAAAGTAGAAAAAAATTCTTTTATTTTAATAAAATAGCTTATAGATAAAAAATCTTATTTTATATACACTTTATGTCAGCAAAAATATATATTTTTCAGAAAAAAATTGTTTCTCAAATTGTTGTTGTTTCTATGTGTATTATTAATTGAACATGTAAGCGGGTGCAATCGAAACAATATATCCAAAATGACAGCACAAATATTAAAGGAATTGGAGTCATGAAATCGTAGAGTATATTTTTTGTTTGTTTTATTTTTTAAATAAAAAAAATAATCTATAAATAATGAAAATATAAATATTTGATATACGCTTAATTCAAAATAGCAAAAGTTACCAAAATGAGTAAAAAATTGCCAAGTAACAAACAATTTAAAAGTTACCTATTTTGGTTAAATATAACCAACAGTGGCAACCGTGCTCGTGTCTTAAGTTATCTGAAACCATTGGTAAGCTACGAACCGTAAAATATGTAGACCATTCATTCGCGATGTCGTAATGGGACCTCTCAATCGCGAGACCACTTGTCTACTTACACCCAACAGAACAAAATCATATCCACCCAGTCGTTACTGTGCAGAGGACCAAAGAACATTCCAAATCCTAAACGGGATTTATTATTATATTATTTTATAAGATTCGTATACATATTGTTCAATATCAAACAAATAAAGTATATAAAAAAATATTGAGAAAATGAGAATTTACATTTCAAATTTAGATTTTCCATTAGAATTTGAGAAAATTCCAATTAAAATTGATATTTTTCATTTAAATTTGAGAAAAATCCAATTGATATTATGAATTTCCATTTCATATGGAGAAAATTTCAATTGAAATTAAGAATTCCCAATTTAAATTGCGAAAATTCCAATTGAAATTAAGAATTTCCATTTTTATTTGAGAAAATTCCAATAAAAATTGATATTTTCCATTTAAATTTGAGAAAAATCCATTTCCATTTCATATTGAGAAAAATTCAATTGAAATTAAGAATTCCCAATTTAAATTGCGAAAATTCTAATTGAAAATGAGACTTTACATTTCAAATTTATATGTTCCATTTGATTTTGAGAAAATTCCAATTGAAATTGAGAACTTCCATTTCTAATTGAGAAAATTCCAATTGCAATTTTGAAATTGAAATTTTTCATTTAAATTTGAGAACTTTTCAATTGAAATTATTAGTTTCCTATTCAATGTGAGAAAGTTATAATTGAGAATTAAAATTTCAAATTGAAATTTTAAAAATTCCATTTGAAATTGAGACATTTTTATAGGAACAAATGATAAAATCGTTTGTGCCTTGACTTCATGAATAGTTGGGCGAACGGATTGAAAAAGTGATTCTAAGTTGATCGGCATAATAAAGGATGGGTCTATGTCGCTTCCTTGTAGGTGTTCCAAGCAAATGCACAAAGGCATAATACCCTAGTGAAGGGTATAAAATGTATTGAATGTTCATAGTGATGAAACATGTTCATACATTTTATGAAGAGTTTTTTGGGCGAATTTTAAATGTAATTTTCTTTGAGGTTCATACACTCAGAAAAATAGCATTCCTAAATTTGAGTAAAATAAATACTCCAATGTAGTTCAACAAGTTTACTCCAGTTTAGTAAAAAATTCCTTTAAAATAGGAAAATTTACTAAGTATGAGTAATGTTTACTTATTTCAAAGTCATAGCAAATAGTTCATTTACTAGAAATAGGGTAGTAAATTTACTTAAAAATATTCCATTGGATCTAATAAAAAATTCTTACAATTGAGTAAATTCATACTTGTGTGGAGGAAAATTTCCAAGGTTTTGAGTAAGAAATATATTAAGATTTTGTTTTGTATGGAAACAATTTCATGTAGGAAATTTTAACTAAAAATTAGTTTATTCTTAAAATTAAGTTAATAAGTTTACTGAAATTTATACCGAGTTCTTCATACATTTAAGTATTAATGAACTTATAGAAAATTGAAAAAAAATGTTTAGAAATTTCTTGAATATTAATCTAAGAAGCAATTTTCGTTCGTTTGCAGTGACTTATTTTTTAAATACTTCAAGTATTATTCTAAACAACCACTGCGAAGGCGCTAATCTTGCCTTCGAAGGGTGTAATAGCTCAACTCTTTATGGCAGAGGTATCATGAAACCCATTGAGAAATATGTCATGTTACCATGTGTGTCCTAGTAGTTTTTAGTTAAATCGAACTTATTTTAAGTTCACTTTTTTCGCTTGTATCAAGTATAATTTTCTTCAGTTTATGTAAAAATTTTATTGTTTTTAGGAAAAATCGGCAAAATTGTCCTCAGTTCAAGTAAATATTTACTTGATTTGAGGAAACATGAACTTAGTTTTAGGAAAATTTCGGCCAAATTTTACTTAAATTTAGTAAAAAATTACTTGAATTTAGTAAAAATTTACTTAGATTTAGGAAATTTTCAGCACAATTTTACTTAAATTTAGTAAAAATGTACTTGGCTTGAGTAATAACTTACTGGATTTTTCCTCAGTTTGAGTAAACATTTACTTGGTTTGAGGAAAATTGAACTAGAATCAAGTTTAAAACATGTACTACTTTGAAGGAAAAGTTTGAACTTGATGTGAGGAAATATTTAGCGCTATACGAAGTTCAAATTTCCTAAATTTTAGTTCACTTTAACTCATTATAGGGTTCAGTTTTCTCTGAGTGTAAGGCAAAACATAAATATTCCATCAGAAGAATCTCTTTAATATGATCTCCTTTCCACATTTGCCAACCTAATTCGGCAGCACTTCAAATCCTACTTTATCTTTTCCCGACTATATTGTCAGGATATTGTATAGTACTTTGGAATGTAGTGTTCAGTAGTAAAGTCAATTATGCGAACACAGACAAATTGCTCCCCCAAAGAAATTGGACTTTACGTCCTAATTAAAGTTAAGCCTTTAAATGCTGTGGTCCATTAGACGAAGAAAACCTCAGCCAATTATTCGCTTAACAAGAACTTATAATGTCTGCAAAACGCAAAAAGGGACCGACTTCTTGGCTTGTTCGTGTCCTGCAAGAAAGGAAAAAACATCCCATATTGTTGTCACATTCATGACCGGCATTCCTCTCCGTGAATGGTTTCATTTGTTCCATCACACCATCCCTTGCCATCAGCCATGTCATGCCGTAGGTAATTATAATTTTATTGTTAACATAATTATGCAAATGTCTTTTGGCCAATGATGTTAAATGGCGGCACTGCTGCTGTTGTTCTTGTCGTCGTCGAGATTCTCATCTTGTTCGCATCTATGTTTCTAAATAATTAATGTTTTGTAATTAAGGACTAATTTAGTTACCACACAACAACATCGGCATCCAGTGAGAGTAGACGAAAAAGGATAAATAATATGTTGCCAACATTTATATTCAAATTAAGTCAACACAACAGACCTTGGTATCAGTATTAACATTATTGTTGTTCTTGTTCTTGCTGCGAATTTACAACAATAAATCCAGGAAAAATCTCGCCCAGAAACGTGTGTTTTGTGGCTGTATCTGCCAAGATGTTGTGGATGACGATGATGATAATGGCTTAAAGATGATTGTGGTTTCTTGGCCAAACAAAGAAATCTTCTTGAGATTGTTGTCCTGAAACAATTCCAATGATTTCTCTGGTATATCTGTGTGTGAATGTTTTCATGGACCCTGCCATGCCATGCCATACATACATATTTTATAATTGATGTGAGATGTGACATGTTTGTTTAAATATTCATAACATTTTGCGACAAACTCTTGCCAGGAGCCCAAAATGATGATATACGAGTGTCATACCGCACCATCGTACATACAGGCATACTTTCCACCCGCATTCATCCATACATAACTATGACCGTGCGTACGGGTTGATATTCATACACATAAACTAATTAGTCCGTCCTTGTAACCGTTTGTCACTTGTTGTCGTCGTTATATTTCGTATCTCTCCGTTATATTCTTACAGTTTTATGTCCTAAGGTTGGCTATTTTGATGAGCCTTAAACCGTTCAAGACCAGTTAGTCGATTCTGAAGACAATTAAATAATTGTTTTAGGTCAATTAGACCACAGTTTTCTGCAGTACCGACCTTTGGTCGCGCTTAAAACTTTTCTCATCTGCGGTATGTCCAAAAGCCGGTCTTCAGTCAGGCTTAAAAATGTTCTCCTCTGGGTTATGTCTACGCGAGTACACATTTCCAGGGTTGCATTTATGAAAAATCGCGCAAAAGTGTCATTTTTCATATTTGAATTTATGAAATTATACCTAATGAGCGATATTTCATATTTGGTTATTTATACCCTCGACTAGGGTATTAAGTCTTTTTGCATTTTTGTTAAAACACCCAAAAGGAAGCGACATAGATAGATCCATTGTATAGTACAGCGTTCGACTTAGAATCACTTTTTGAATCGATTTAACCATTTCCATCTGTCTGCCTCCCTTTTTCCGGTCAAGAAGCCACATAAGTTCATCGACTTTGTTCAAATTATATATTTCAACTAGAAACATCTGTGGTGAAAATGCGTCAAATTGGATTAGGTTTTTATATAGCTCTCATACAAATGTCGCTTCCGAATTGACTTTTTCTGCACTAAAAAAATAAAAAAACAAATTAAATAAAATATTTTAACAGATTTTTATCACAACAAATTATATTTCACATACATTATAAAAGTGGTTCTCATTGGTCCATGATATAGGACAGATGACAAAACCATCACCGAATTGAATTGTAATGGCGTATAAAGTGGATGGTATCATATAGTCGACCCCGTCCGACTTTAGCCTTTCCTTTCCAATTAAAAAATCGTCCAAATGAATCATATGAATTATTATCCAAAAATTATACATATAGAGCCAATTTTTTGGTCATTTATCAAATGAAAAATCGCAAAAATTTCCTTAGGGTTTTTGGGTAATTTTTCTACACCACTTCGTGGACTTGGGTATTATAAGTTAGTTTTCCTCCAAATGTTTGTAACACCAAGAAATAATTGAGATAGACCCACCTTTAAGTATACGGATCGGCTTAGAATCACCAGCTGAATCGATTTTCAGGATCGTGTTATATTTGAATTAGAAACAGCTAACGGGAAAGTGGATCTCGTGGGTCTATGTTTTGATATAGCCCCCATACAAATGTACCTCCGATTTACACTATTACTGCTCAAAAATACCCATTTGTAAGGCCCCCATTTTAATTATAACCCCTCAAGGACAAAAATTTTACATCGGATTTTTTTTTTCAAATTTTGCAGATTATATTATATTTCAACTAAGAATACGTACTATGAAAGTCAAATATATGTGTCCATACTTAGGTATAGCACAAATGGGTCCCCCATTCTACTCTATTACAGCTCTGGAAACTACATCTTAAGCGCCATGGCCACACATCAAACTCACTCTTCAAACTGTCATTTTTTTGATTGTGTTAGTAAAAAAAAACTCACACGGATAGGTTTGTGTGAGTTTGAAGAAAATCAAAACCATTTAGATATTTGCTTCGTCGCAGCAGAGATATGAAGCCTGTTTGAAGTCAGTTTGAGTGTGTGCACGAAAAAACGTCAATTGTCATTATTTTTTAATTTTCGAAGCGATAAGTGTTTTGTTTTGGTGACGCGAGTTTTATAGAAATGGAAGAAAAAAATTTTATTTTGGAGTTTATCGAAGTTTATCGTAGTTTGCCAGCTTTGTGGCATATAAAATCAAAAGAATATAGCAAGTTTGTTGCTATGAGTTTGATGAGTGGCTGTGATAAGGAAAACAAAATATTACCTATACATACAAGAGTTTGAACGAACAGTTTGACGTGTGGCCAGGGCGCTTTACATCATGATATATTTCAACTAGGAATACCTACCGTGAACGAGTAATATATAGGCCCATGTTTTGGACCAGGCCCCAAGTGTTGTTATAGGCCCCTTTCAAATATCGGTCCGATTCATCCTATTACCACTTTATAATTTGTATTTGTCATTGATCAATTTTTCCACATAATGTTATATTTATATTTATCAATTACCATTTTATTTATATGCTGCATAATTCGGCCCGGCCGAACTTAACGGCGTTTTTACTTGTTTTGTCATAAAATCCCCACATCTGGCAGGCATGTACCCAAGGTAGAAGATTTTTTATGAACTTTTTCCGCGGGAAATGCCGGGATGAAAACTCTAATGCACACATTCTTATTAAATGACCGAAGTTGCATTTTTACTGGAGTTCGAGGACACTTTTGTTTCTAACAAATAGAATCGATTTTTTGTTGTTATTATTATTTGCTAGAAACAAAAATGCTCTCGAACCCGAATAAAAATGCAAGTTTGGACATATACATATGTAATATTTTCTCATAATAAAACACACGAACTCTTTACATAGTTTGCGGGGCCTTGATGGGTTAACATACCAAATAACGACTTAATCAGTTGTCTTCCAGAAAGGCTGTTCGACAACTGCTGGAGATACAATCTCCATCACAAATACGTAGTGGTGATAGTGTTCTCCACTTAAAATGGTCCCTTCATATGTTAGTTTTAATAGTTTTCTAAGCTCCATTTAAGATTCGCTGACACATGTTTTATGGAGTCAACAGTGAGCGAGTGGCATTGGTAATTTCAACAACGTCCTTTCTTGACTGCAGAAGCACACACAACCAAAAGATGTTCCACTCATATGGAACGATGTGTATGCCTGATAATATGTTTATGGCGAAAGACAACAAACGGGTGGAATATATTAAATCAAAGCTATCAAAAACATTTAAACTAATATTAAATTAAACAATCAGGCTGCTAGACTGGCAAATGTATGAAAGGACATGAGCATGTTCATGTGAGTTCGGATGTGTGCGCAAAACCCTTATCCATCTGTATGTTCTAAAATGGGTTTTAACATTGAAAACCATGTGGGTTGATTTCACAACATGCCTCTGTAGGTGTGTTTATAATTACATATTGACATAATTTAATGATACCACTCTTCGATTCCATGGGCATGTGTGTATACATGAGTATTTGAGTGGGTAAAAGTTTCTGAAGTGTCCTGGTGAACAGTTGACTCAGTCACTATGGATAACTTAAACAGTTAAATAAGTTGGAGTCGGTTAAATGGAAAAAATAGTTCCAGCCACCCCAATATAAGTTTTTAAATAAATAAAGTTTGGATTGTTTAATGATGATTTGCAAAATATTTCGTTCCTAGATCAAGCCATCTGTGAGCTAAACGCTCCCTAAAATAACCCTAAAAAGCATGTTTTTCCGGTGTAATTTTTCTGTATTTAATTTTTTCCCAATTTTTTTTTCTGAAATAAAAACTCTGGAAAGCACTTTAAATATAAATATAGATTTTTGTCTTAGAATAACTTCGAATTATTGGTCACTGTGAAATGACAAGACCAGGGCAGTGCGCAGGATTTTCCCCTGGGGGGGGGGGGGGGGTTTCATCTACACTCATAAAAAAGTGAACCCTAAAATGAGTTAAATTGAACTAAAATTTAGGAAAATTGAATATCGTATAGCGCTAAAGCAAGATTTCCTCAAATCAAGTTCAAACTTTTCCTTGAAATTAGTGCATGCTTTGAACTTGATTCTAGTTCAATTTTCCTCAAACCAAGTAATTATTTACTCAAACTGAAGAAAATTCCAGCAAGTTTTTCCTCAAACCAAGTACATTTTTACTAAATCTAAGTAAATTTTTCCTAAAACCAAGTACATTTTTTACTTAATTTAAGTACAATTTTCCTAAAACTAAATATATTTTTACTAAATCTTACTAAAATTTTGCTGAAATTTTCCTAAAGGTAAATAATTTTTTACTAAAATCAAGTAAATATTTACTTACATTCAGGTCAATTTTGATGTTTTTTTCCTTAAAACAAGTAATTTTTTAATTTACTGAGAAACTTGATACAAGGATAAAAGTGAACTTAAAATAAGTTTAATTTAACTAAAAAATCAAACAAATGGTTTTGCAAAAGTGATACAAAAAATGACAACATGAAATATTTCTCAAAAGTTTCATGATACCTCTTTCACAAAGAGCTGAGCTCTTACTCCATTATTGCTGTGAAGGCAAGAGAGGCGCCTTCGCAGTGGTTGTTTACAATAATTCTTAAAGTATTTAAGAAATAAGTCTATGCAAACGAACGAGAATTGATTCTTAGATTAATATTCAAGAATTTTTTAAACAATTCAAATGTTTTTTATAATTTCATTAATAATTAAATGTATGAAGAACTCGGCATACATTTCAGTAAACATTTTAACTTCATTTTAGGAAAAAACACATTTTTAAGTTAAAATTTCCTAAATGGAATTTTTCCATACAAAAAATTTCAGATTTTTTCTCACTTAAAACCTTGGAAATATTCTTCCACATAAGTATGAATTTACTCAATTGTACGAATTTTTTATTAGATCCAAAGATATGTTTTTAAGTAAATCTATTTTCTTATTTCTAGTAAATGAACTATTTACTATGACTTTGAAAGAATGAAACTTTACTCATACTTAGTTAATTTTCCAACTTTTTAGGAAATTTTTACTGAACTGGAGTAAAATTACTGAACTAAATTGCAGTATGAATTTTACTGCAGTGTAGTTTTACAAAAAATAAAGCAGATGAAAATGCTGTTAATTATTTTAGCCAATTTTCAATTTTTCTCGTGACGTCTAGTCAGTCTATGGCGCAATGATAAATGACGTTAATTTGATTATGTGTGAATACGTGTGCGTTTGGAAACCATTCATATTTTATTGCCAGTATCTTCGAGAAATATTTTGATACATTTGTCCGATTGACATCGTCGGCAAAATTGCATTTCAGTAATCCATCTATCAGTACACTCAAAAGAATATGTCAGTAAAAGAAAGCAGAAAGTCTACTGAATGAGCAGATGTTTTGCTGTTGAAAAAGAGACAGCAGATTTGTATCTACTGATATGGTAAACAGCTGCTTGCTGTTTTTAGCAATATATATGATACGCATAATTTCCCAAGCTAATATAAAAGGAAATTCGAGCTAAACTCGCTTATGAACGCTTATCTATTTTTATATTTTAATTAACAACAGACAATTTTAGCAGACTGCAAACTCCTTAGCAGTGTGACAGCCAAATCAGAAAATTAAAAAAATGGCTTTTCTTTTCCAAATTTATATGACAGATTACATCCAAATCTGAAAATAGTTTGACATCAAAAACTCATTTTCGAGAAAATGGTTCATAGCCACTTTTGAATATAAGCCCTCGATATATATTTTGAAGAAATATTACACAAAAAACGATCAAATTCCTCGGCGCTTAACCCTTCAGGCCCGCATTTTTCTATGATAAATGCAGACAATTGGATATGCTTTTTGGCAAAGTATGGGTCTAAATAGGATGTCTAATGAGTTTTGGGGTTTTTAATTTATATAGGACACGAGTAACAGGATGTTTACTCAAAATCTTTATACGCATGTTCCGATTAAATAAAAAATATTTGGAAATGTTTCTTCATTTTTATAACAGTTTTTTGTACTCGATGAAATGCAAGAAGAAACACCAAATAATTGGTATTTTAGAGTTTCGTCTTCCTACGTAGATAGATAGATACATACATAGATTGTTTTTTTTTTTGAATAATACTTGTTACATATGTACAAAAAAATACTAACTCTGAAAAATAATTGACACAAGTGAGAAATATAACAAAAATTTGAGTAGGTTAAAACTCATTTATTTTTGTTTCACAACTTCAAAGTAGATTTTAAAATAGAGACCTACACGCAGAGAAAAAATGCATTACGTAGAAACGATTTTTTGAGTTTCGTTTGTGGGAAAAATAGTTTGTTTCCGATAAACATGTCATCTAATGTTACATCTTACCGCTCTACAAACATCAAGCTTTTATTAAGAATGTTTTTAGATTTCATTATGATATCATAGTGATTCTTATCTACACTATTTTAAAATTACTAAAATATTTTGTTATTAAATTTTTATTGTAGTACACAATTATAAGTTCATAAGATACTGCTTTAGTCGAATAACAAGAAGTGGTATCGGTTAATTAAAATGAAACTTTTCCGAACAATTTGGTGTCCATTAGCGAAATTAGCACTACACAATCTTGAAATTGGCACAATTCGTTTAGATTGTTTGTAGTTTTCATAACCTTTGTCCGAAATTCAAGAAAGTGTCCACGATTTTTTATGTAATTTTCGTGTTTTCGTGATTTTACTGCAAAATTACCATTTCAGACGAGTTATTTTAAAAAGACCTTAAACAATTCTATATTTTATTGCTTCAGAAAGTCTAGAAGGTTTTAAAAAGTATATGTGCGAAACCTCTCTGGGGGGGGTTTTGAACCCCCCCCCCCCTCTTGCGCACGGCCCTGGACAAGACTGAAACATTTTTCATAATTGATGGTTGTATTTTATAAAAAATAAATTGCTGCATTCAAAACCTTTCGAATGATGCCTAAAAAATGAACATCGGAATAAAATTGAGTGCTGCGGCTCATTTTTGTAAAAAAGTGTTTGAACATATTGGCTGTAAAAAACATTGTCTGCATTAAATTATTTCACAAAAATGGAATCGGTATTGATTCCTCCTATTTATTTTTTATTTTTCTAGCTGACACCTAGAAAACCCGCCAAAATCAATATAAACGTCCAATAATTCTACAAATGAGTTATTCTAAGAAAAGAATAAAAAATTTTATTTTGAGTGCTTCCAAGGGTCTATTAATTCAGAATAAAAAATTGGGAAAAAATGCAACAGAAGAAAAAATTACACGGGAAGACATGATTTTTAAAGATGTTTCCAGGAGCGTGATGGCTTGACCCAGTGACGAAATATTTTTTTATATCATCATTAAACTATATAATCTTCATTTCTTACCTCTCAGAATCCAAATTCCAGTTACCGGTATAGAAGTTATAAAGGATTTAAGTTTACATATTATAGGGATAACTGTTAAGAACTTGAATAAATACCAAAATGTAGCTGATTTCGAATATCCGCTTGGAAATTATAGGATACTTGTGTGGGAGGTGAAATAAGTGCCCACATTCCGGGTGGATGTAACGACTAACGACGAAATAAATTGTCAAATATCAAATTTTAGAGTTCTACGATCATTCGTATAGAAGTTATAAGAGCTTTAATTTTACGTTGGTGGGGTGATTTGTGTGGGAGGTACAAGAAGGGGTGTGGCAAATCCCGCCATATTTTGTACATTATAAAAACATTAACAAATACCAAAATGTAGCTGATTCCGAAAATCCGTTTGGAAGGGTTTTAATTTAACATTGGAATATGTGCTATTTGTGCGGGAGGTACCATCTTCGAACTTAAACTAAACTTGTGCAAAGTTTGAATTGATTTCTTAACACCTTTCGAGAGTTACCGTGTACACCAGCAAGCCAGGCGGACGGACGGACATGGCTCAAATAACTTGAATTGTCTTGAAACAGATTTGGTCCAAACATACTTATAGTCTTAAGTCACCGCTTCAATGCGTTATCTGTCCCAAATGATATACACCCTCCTACTCTGTATACTACTATCTGGGTATAAAAATGATTTAAAGACTCTATGTAAGCTTTCAGCAGAAAATCCGACAACAAATTCTGTTGGCATATCAAAAATTTAATAGAAGCTAATAAATATTATGACTGTTTTTCTTTAAGACTGGAACACAATGTGAACAATATTTTTTATCTTGAGTAAAAAAATAACATTTTATTAACGTTTTCGTTATCGCGATTAAATGATGTGAGATCGTTTGAAGCAATTTGCTCATTGCTTTGATATAATTCATAAATAAATTTATATTTTTCAAAAGCGGAAACTTTATAATTAATACAATCTCTTGGACGCAAATCATAATCCCACACAAATGCCAACTGTTTAAGAAACGAAGGAAGTATCCACTTGATCAATGTTTTGGGGCAATACCCTACCCTACGTTATTTTTGGGAATCACCAGTAGCGGCAGACAATGCTTGCTTGAACATAAGAGTGTCCCATAAAATATGAATTTTTAATTTTTGACGTAATAGAATGATTCTTAAAATCCACGATCATCAGATTAGTGTGGTATAATAATATGAGGCATTCTAATGTACATATGGATAAAAGCATACATGATATATATATATATATAGTTTTAATATTAGTACATACATATATCTAATTAGTTTGTCATACTTGTGCTAAAGCAAAGAGAAACACAAACCCGTCGTCTAATGTGCAGCCAACAACAAAACATGAGTAAATAATTCATTGAAAAGGGGAATTACCTTTTTTAATAGATAGAATCACACTTACCGTTGAACTAAGTATAAAAGGCCCGATCAACGCTACTAAGTTCACACTTTTCGAACAAAAGTAGAAAGACATTCACCACAAAGAAGACTTCTTCATACGCTTCTCTACGTTTATAAACCACAAAGAAATCTCAATCAACAACCATGGCTTCAACAAATATCGGTGGCACAGTGTCTGGTAATCCCACCAAGGGTGGTCATGACATCGATGTCAAAGCTATAACCAAGGTGGGCGATGCAGGACTAGGAGCTGCCGCCGGTGTTTTTGCCAAAGGCAATGATCGCCATGGCCCCGTAACTACCGGAGCTTTTGCAGAATTGAATTCGTAAGTTCAGCGAAGAAATTTAAAGAAGTTTCTTTTAATATAAATTATGTCTTTCTTTTAACTTTTTAGAAATGGCCATGGCTTGGGTGTCCAGCATTCCAATACTCACGGCGTCAGCCAGTCTATGGGCGAAAACCTACGCATTAATGCCTTTAAAAATGATAATCACGCTGTGGATGTGAATGCCTTCCATAATCGCACCCAACTGCAAAATGGTTTGAAGTTTGATGCAGTCGGGGCGAATGCCGCCTGGTCTCATGCCCAGGGTCATTCGGCCAGCCTGGGAGTGACACAAATTCCCAAATTCGATATCACCACTATGGGGGCCACCGGCACAGCCAATCTCTGGACTTCACCCAACCAGGCGTCGGCATTGAACTTGAATGCCTTCGGTAGTCAACACATAAGTGGACCATTCCGCGGACAACGTGATTTTGGTGGTGGTCTAGGATTCACACATAGATTTTAATCTTCCTATTTTTTGTTACCATTTAGAATTTAAAATAAGTAATTTAGCATAAGAAATTTGGAATAAATATCAACATACATACTCGCATGTTCAGAAAATAAGCGAACCTACTTTTTCCTGTTGTCATCGTCGGCCAGCAAAGACACTCTGGAGTTTTTGTTATAGGCAAGGCTACCCAGCAAAACTCCCATTAAAAAACATCACATAAAATCCAAATCATTCGTCACGATATCTCTTTGGAATTATTTTTATACAGCGATGGCATTATTATTCCTGAAAAAATATTGTCAATAACTGATTATTCTAGTCGTTATTAGTAAATCAATTATTTATTAATTAGACATTATCAATATAATTGCGGCTTCCGGTATGTTTGTGGGATTAGTTGATTTTGTATGGGTTATGATGTTGCTGTTAGGGTACGTTTTTGTTGTTACTCAACAATTGGGCTGAATAACTATGCTGCAATAACAAAATCCTAAGGAAAAAGTTAAAATTTCACTCAAAATAAAAAAATTAAAATTAAAATTGTCGCCAAACAGCAATATCAATGTGTGTATGATATATACAAAAATATTTTATCTTAAAAATGTTGGATTTAGTTTGGATAATTATCCACAATTTATGGTTGTCGAGACTAAGTCCAAAAAAAAATATATATATATATTGTAGTTCGCGACAATGAATGTGAATGATAATCCAAGAGTGATTGTCGAAAAACCAATGCCGCCACAAAGAGTGACTGTTTGGTGCGTTTTATGGGCTTTTCCAAAATGAGGCCGGTGAATGGTCTTCGCTATCGTGAGATGATAACGAACTTTTTTTTAACCGAATTGAAAGATATGGATGTGGACGATCTGTGGTTTCAACAGGAAGGTGCCACTTGCCACAAAGCTAACGAAACAATGGCCCTTTTGTGCGACAATTTCAATGGCCGTATTATCTCACGTGGTGCCGATGCCAATTGGCCGCCAAGATAATGTGATTTCACACCGTTGGTCTTCTTTCTTTGGGGTTATTTGAAAGAAAAGCCAGCAAAAATTCTGGAGCCAAAGGATGACATAGAACCTCAATTATGCCTCAGCGTCATCGAAAATTTGGACCATCGGATGGAAGTGTGCCGCTGAGGTCGCGGCGGCCATTTGGCCGATATTTTGTTCCATACATAATTGAGCCATACCAATATTATCATAATAAAATGAAATGACAATAATTTTCTAAATTATTTGTGTTTTATTCAAAATCAACATCGGCCCTTAAAACTTAACCACCCTTCATACATATTTTCTAGATGCATTAAAATGATTTGCATAAGTTTACTAACAAAAGGCGGGATTTTTCACATCTATCAGTTTCTATACTAATAAGGTGGAATTTGTAGTATTTGGTCTCGCTATTAACCATTTTGTAATTTTGTTTGTAATTAAATGTTCAGAAAATGATCCGTTTTCCCTCAAAATTGTAAATATTTTGAAGTATTACAATTTTAGGTCCAATACTTTGGTTAGTACCACTATTATCCCTCCTCGTCCCGTTTCATTTATTATATATATAAATTTCAAAAAGTCGGCTACAGTCAGTTTTTTTAAACCCGCCACCTCCAGGTTTGTAACACCTTGAAATAACGACCTGAGACCATATAAATATATATTCTTGATCGTCATAAAATTCTAAGACGATCTAGCCATGCCCGTCTGTTGAAAGCACGATAGCATATAAACGAAAGGAGCTAGAACGTTCAAATTTTCCATAAATGCATCTTATAGTCGTAGATCGGTTGGGAATGAAACGGAGCGAAAGGGAAAAATTTGTCCCTCGCAAGGACTAAAAATACCCATAATAATCCCTAAGAAATGGATAAAAATGGTGTTTACATTCCTCTAATTGAGTAGATACATAATATAAAAGTATTTTTCAAAATTCGTACTTTTAAGGGGTAAAATGGGAATAGAGGTACCATGGGAATAAAAATGGTACCAACCAAACGGCTGACCCTAGAATAATCAAATTCGGTCTATACATTCCTCTGATTGCATAGACAAGTAAAATACACGGATCCTTCAAAATTCTTACTTTTTGGGTTTAAAATGAAAAAAAGGGGATACAAATAGTACCAATGAAGTGGCAGCTGCTAGAGTCATGGAATTTGGAGTATACATTTCTCTGACTGTGTAGACACGGAAAATAAATGGATTTTTCGAATTTCGTACTTTTTGGGGTCAAAATGGAAAATGGGGATAAAAATAGTACCAACCAAATGACCGTAGCTAGAGTCATGAAATTCGGAGTATACATTCCTTTGACTACGTAGACATGGAAAATAAGAGTTTTTTTCCAAATTCGTACTTTCAAGGGATACAAATGGTAGCAACCACACGGCTACGCCTAGAATAATGATGTGTATAAATTCCTCTGATTGCGTAGGGTATATAAAGTTCGGCCCGGCCGAACTTAACGCCGCTTTTACTTGTTGGTACTATTTTTTTCCTTAAAAATACAAATTTCGAAAATTTATTTATTAAATTCATTTTATTATTCTGCCTGCAAAACTTGGGCTGGTAGCAATTGTATCCCTTTTGCATCGGTTTTCCTTAAAATCTATCGTCGTTTCAGCTCCAACAGTTTCATTTTTGTCCCGCACCCCCCTTATAACCAAAAACATCGAAAAATTCATTAATGTTACGCGTCTATGTGTGCGCAGAGGAATGTACGCACGAATTTCAATATTCTTGCTAAGTTCCATTTCTATCATTGTTTTTTTCCTCTAAGTGCACATATTTTTAATAATCAATTTATGGTGTTTGACTACATAATCAGAGGAATGTTCGCACCGAATTTTACGATTTACTCTTCAACACATTGGTTGGTACCATTTTTATCCCTTTGTTGTCCTGCTCTTCTCTTTTGAGTACAAATTTCGTAAAATTCATTTATTGCGCGTCTACGTGGTCTGAGGACTGTACACACCGAATTTCATTCATTCTGGCTGCAATACTTGAGCGGGTACCATATGTATCCCTTTCTTGAGTAAGATTAATACCTTATTTCTAGTAAACTGAATGAAATTGACCAAAATTTCATAATGATATTCTTGTTGCTGGACAGTTGAGTTTGCTGAATTTCTTCCTTTTGATTGCCGGTTACCATTGTATTTTAAACATTCTTAAGAATTGTTTTCCTTTTCAAACTATTTTCTTTTTACAAAACTATAAAGATTCTCATTTCCTTTTTGAATGTTTAGTAAATTTCCACCCACTTCCATATCCCCATTTTCAGTTTACTTTTGTTGTTTGTTATACATTTTTAATAATGATTTGTTGTGTATTTTGGCTGGAAAAACTTTTCGAAAAATTCAATTTTCAATTAATAACAAATCATGCATTAAAATTGCATTAGTAAAACAACAACAAACAATGACAGCATCAGCGTACTTCTTCTTCTTCAGCTCGCTTTCTTGGAAAACTTTTGCCAATTATCTTGAAAGAAACAACTTGGCGAACAATACGACTACAATATGTTTGTTGGCAGGCATTGTATACCAAATTTTCAAGCAATTTCATTAAGAATGAATAAATGAGAGGAAGTTCTGTAAATCAAATCGAGACGCATTTTATATGCCCTACATCTGGCTTTTCAATCCCAACCGATCCACAACTATTAGACGTATTCTTGGAAAATGTCGTTTAGATGCTAGCGTGTTTTCAACAGACCAACGGACAGGGCTAGATCGTCTTAGAATCTTAGATCGCCACATCTATGCCAAATTATGCAAAATGAGTATGATTGTCATTGAACCCATGGCAGGGACTCTCAGGAAATAATAGGCTTGTTCGGTTCTTACAAGCTTGATATGTGTTACAAAATTCCCCGCTTGGTTGCGAATGTTGGTTGCGACTCACTTAGTTAAGGAGGTGCTGCCACATATTTCCCTGATCCATTTAAGAAAAGTCTATGAATAACAATGCTGTAAGGTGGCAAGTCTCTTAATAAGCTAGTATAATCAATCGAACACTAGGCCTACTAGCTTAAAATTAAGAGACTTGATAAGGTGGCAACATTTTTATCCATTGGTTTTATTTAAATAAATCAGAGATAAAAATCTGGCACCACTTTACTCTCAAACTAAGAGAGTAGTACGCTACTTTCTTGTTAAGCGAGTAAGCCCAATCGAACAGGCCTACTATATTGATATTGAGATATCGAAAATTGGTATTAGAGATCTAATCAAATATCCAATCTTTCATATTCAAGTAGTCCCCTACATTATGACAAACTGAAAATACCCGTCGCTAAAATAACCAAAAGCACATCCGGTTGGCTTTTACATCCGCCGAAGCCAGTAAATGTTCATGTAATCGAAAAATGTGCGCGCTAATTTAGAATTTTAGCCAAAGGGTTATTTAGTTTTACCACTACGACAGTAGTTGTCCTCGGCAAGAAGGCCAATTCAGCGATATTGTTATTGCCAAGTAAGTGGGGCAGGGGGCGGGGTGGTTATTATCAAAACAGCAAAAGGCAAACAAACATTTAACACAAGTTAAACACTAGTTTTGTTAACAAAATATCTGCTACATACTCGCATAACGAAAGAAACAAAGAAAATATATTCATTAGCAAAAGTAACATGGCATTATACGGGAGGAGGTTGGGTTTAACCCAGACCAACAATAACAACGGGCTGAAAATGGAATTTACGCGCGTTAAAACTTTCCCGGGAAAAATCACAACTTTATGACGCTGCACAGTGCCTTGGTTCTATATAAGGACTGGAGACAAATTGACAGAATTGTTGTAGAGAAGTTACACTAATTTATAGAATTTTTTGTTCTAAAACTACGAACAATTTTTATATCCTCCACCTCCAGGATGAGGGTATACTGGGTAGACACGTAAAATAAAGGAATTTTTCGAAATTCGTACTTTTTGGGGTTCAAATGGAAAAAAGGGGATACAACCAAAATGACCGCAGCTAGAGTCATGAAATTCGGAGTATACATTCCCCTGACTGCGTAAACACGAAAAAGTAAAGATTTTTTCCAAATTAGTACTTTCAAGGGATACTATGAGAACAGAGGAATAAAAATGGCCAACTAAACGGCTACAGCTACAATGATGAAATTCGGAGCGTACATCCCTCTAATTGCGTAGACACGTAAACTTAAGAGATTTTAGAAAGTCGTACTCTTAAGGGGGTAAAATAGAAAAAAGGGATAAAATGGTACCAACCAAATGGCCCCAGCTAGAATCATGGAATTCGGTGTATACATTCCTTTCACTGCATAGGCAAGCAAAATAAAAAGATTTTTCATACTTTTTACTGTAACAATTGTTTGAATCATTGGGTTAGGTTATTTTGCACTATGTACGTGAGATAATGGATTTTCAAAATTTGTACATTTGACTATCTACCAATATTCAAGGTAATTACGCTTTTTTGAAAAAATAAATATAAGAATATTATGTTATGAATTGACTTGAAGTATTATTTCGATATATATAGTGTAAACGTATTGGTAGCCTTGCCTTGAAATTATAAAAATATGATATTTATTTATAAAATTATTTTTTCAATATTTGTATTTGTTTTGGTTTGGTTATATTTTATTAAAAATAAAATATATAAAATAATAATTTATTATAAAATCAACTATTTTCAGATAGAAATATTAGATCCAGTCCAAAATGGTCAAGATAACTATAAATAAGATAGGTATGAAAAGTTTTCACAGAGCTACAATACAAATCTAAGCTGACAAATACATAAGTGTAAATGCTCCTCAACATAAAATTTGATTGAATTGTTGGATGAAGCACTGTGCGCCGTGTGCTCCCTGGTCGTCCTCGCGGTGAGTGTTGGAGGAGGAGTGTATTGTTGTGAGATGGTTCTAGTCCTGGTAGCTGGTAGTTTATGCTTTAGGTTACAGGCTTTTAACCTGCGTCACCATAATTTAAAGCCACATTTTTCTTTTGGCACAATAACGATGAAGGGTTAAAAACGTGGCGTTGTAAACAACGAACATGAGACATCGTTTGGAACACACGCACATACACAGTACAACGCGGGTATCATGGCCATGGAAAACGCAGGTCTACATCATTGTCTGGCAGAACATGGAAATTGTTGGATGATTCTTCTTCGGTTATGAATAATTAAATATTTGTTTAAGTTTGACATTTGATTATGATGCCGTTACCAGGAATAAAGTCATTTTTTACCACCGACTTGGAATGAACATAAAAACATTTGGCTCGTTAGAGACCAGACAGCCACAACTCAAACTAGCAAAGTTCGGCTGGACTCAATCTCATATTTTCTCCAACATGGAGTGTATTCCATAGTATTATTAAAAGGTGGTTACATCGTAAGGGCCGATATTGACTATGAACCACACCTAAACGTCAAGTTTTTCTGAATTTCATTTGACATTTCTCAATTTCCGACTAACTCAATTTGAACCATGGAAAGATACATTTCGATTTCGATCGATACTTTTGTTAATTAGTTATAGTTATTCAGGCTTATTATGAAAATGGACGTTCAAATCAAAGTGCATATCGTCCACTTCGTGATTTTTTCATCTACAGTGATGAAGCACATTTAAACCTCAGTGGATTCGTCAATAAGCAGAATTACCGCATTTGGGCGAATGATAATCCAAGAGTGATTGTCGAAAAACCAATGCACCCACAAAGAGTGACTGTTTGGTGCGGTTTATGGGCTGGCGGCATCATCGGTACGCATTTTTTCCAAAATTATGCCTCAGCGTCAACGAAAATTGGGACCATCGGATGGAGATGTGCCGCCGAGGTCGCGGCGGCCATTTGGCCGATATATTGTTTTCCATACACAATTGAATCATAATAATAAAAAGAAATGACAATAATTTCCTAAATAATTTGTGTTTTATTCAAAATCAACATCGGCCCTTAAAATTTAATAAACTTTACGTAGAAGTGCAGTATAATATTGTGACACTTTAATGCAAATTGCGATATTTGTATATTATTACATAAAAAAGTCCCGCACATAAATCAGCGCTTATTACAATGCATCACTGAAAATCGCTGCTGAAAATCGTACCGCTTGCACTGGAATGACTCATATACTGCATGGGGTCTTCGGAGAATATTTCACGGTGTTGCAAATGGAATTACCAAATGTGTATAACCTATGGTGGTGGGGAAAAAACACATCAACACTTACGCTTATCGATTATTTTCGATAAACAAATATATAACACTAGAGTGGAAATATTTTATATCTTAGATTTCTAAACCCGAAATTGACACGAATAAAAATTATGGATATAGATTTTAAGATAGTTTTATTATTATTATATCCGCTCAAGCCAAGAGGTTCAAATTTTCCGTAAATGTGTCTTATGGTTGCAGGTCGCTTGGGATTGAAAGTGGGTGACATCGGACCAGAGGGAAAATTTTTCACTAACAAGGACTATATATTTTTTTGTGTTATAAAGAAGTTAAATCGGAAGAGATATTGATATGTTGATAATATCAGGAAATTTACCACAGTATTCCACTATTGCCTTAATTGCTCCTTGTAGAATTGTGATATGAAAAAAATTACGAATATAGATTGTTATATATAGCTCTTGTGCGGTATAAGATCAGGTTGGGAGTTTATAGTTTCATGTCAAATGTTTGTAACATTATTAAACTGTTAATAATAAAATCGGTTCAGATTTAGATATAGCCCCCATACAAATTTCCCCCATTCTGGTCAAATTTGACACATTACTCTTATTTTCATCAAGATGAACACCTATTAATCTAGATATAGGTCCATGTGTGGGTGGTATGGTGTATCATATACCTACTTTAGCCTTATTATTTGCTTACATATAATGTAATTAACTTAAGTCTGAATCGTTTTCTAAGTGCAAGTCTTTTAGAATATTGACATTGTATAGACTGATAAGTCCCACTTCAATTCCATCGCTAGCCAAAAGAGCACAAAAGTGTAATTCCACATGTGGTTAAATACATTCATAACAAATCGACATTTTATTTTCCGTTTTACATTTGCCGAACCTTGCCAACTTTTTAAAAGCTTACAAAACTACTATATTTCAAATTAACTATCATCACTCTAAGGTTTTTTACACACCAAGACAAATTTCAAGTTTTTTTATTGAAAATATTGAATATATACATAGAATTACATTTTCTATATTTATACTTCATATTATTTTTTTGGCAAAATATAACAACGCACATTCTAAATTTGATAACCAAGAATGCCGCATAAACAGTTTTATACTGACACTTTAATATTGTCAAATTTGACATCATGTAACACAACGGGAACATCTTTTTTGGAAAAACCAAATTCATTTTTATTTACTTTGATGTGTTTTTTATTAAATTATATCAGCATAAAAATGAGTGTACTATGTTAGAATTTTGACTTTTGGCCACTGAATGGGTCATTTGACCTATAGTGCAATGATACGACAACAGGTAGTAACATGAAATTTGGAATGTACACCCCCTAATTGCATAGACACGTAAAATAGATGGATTTTTCGAAATTTGTTCTTTTTAGGGTAACGTTGGTACCATCCAAAGCGCTGAAGTTAAGATCGTGAAATTCGGTGTATGTATTCTTCTGACTGTGTAGACGCGAAATATAATGGAAATTTTAGAAATTTGTATTTTGTACGGGATACAAGTTGTACCAACCACACGGCTGCAGTAGAAACGGCGAAATTCGGTGTGCACATTGCTCCGGCTGCGTACACTCAGAAAAAATGAGTTAAAATGAACTAAAGTTTAGGAAAATTTAACTTTGTATAGCACTAAGCAATACTAGCAATATTTCCTCAAATCAAGTACAAACTTTTCCTTGAAAGTAGTACATGCTTTGAACTTGATTCTAGTTCAATTTTCCTCAAACCAAGTAAATATTTACTCAAACTGAGGAAAATTGCAATAAGTTTTTACTCAACCTAAGTAAAATTTTGCTGAAACTTTCCTAACACTGAGTAGATTTTTACTAACATCAAGTAAATATTTACTTAAACTGAGGACATATTTGCTGATTTTTTCCCTCAAAACAAGTAAATTTTTCCTTAAACTGAGGAAAATTTTACTTGATACAAGGAAAAAAAACCTTAAATAAGTTCAATTTAACTAAAAAAATCAAACAAATGGTTCTGCTTCAGAGTATGCAAAACTTATACAAAAAATGACAACATGAAATATTTCTCAAAACTTCCATGATACCTCTGCCCCAAGACTTGAGCTATTACTCCATGATTTCTGCGAAGGCAAGATAGGCGCCTTCGCAGTGGTTGTTTAGAATAATACTTGAAGTATTTAAGAAATAAGTCTCTGCAAACGAACGAGAATTGCTCTTAGAATATTATTCAAGAATTTTCTAAACAATTTCAAGTGATTTTGTATAAGTTCATTAATATACAAATGTATGAAAAACTTGGCATAAATTTCAGTAAACACTTTAACTTAATTTAAAGAAAATATTCATTTTTTAGTTAAAATTTCCTAAATGGATTTTTTTCACACAAAAAATTTCTTAATATTTTTCTTTCTTAAAACCTTGCAAATTTTCTTCCATACAACTATGCATTAATTGTAAGCATTTTTTATTAGATCCATTGAAATGTTATTAAGTATATATCCTATTTCTAGTAAATGAACTATTTACTATGGCTTTGAAATAAGGAAACTTTGCTCATACTTAGTTAATTTTCCTACTTGTAAGGAAATGTTTACTGAACTGGAGTAAAATTGTTGAACTAATATGGATTATGGATTTTACTCAGTTTTAGGAATGCTATTTTGCTATTTTGTCTTTTGAGTTCGTACCTAATCAGATCCAAATGGGATAAAATTGGTACCAACCAAGTGGCTGTAGCTAGAATCACGAAATCCGTACAAGTAGAAATTTCAAAAAAACTGACTGCATTGTGCTTATATGCAGTCAGTCAACACATTTTTTCCAAATTCATAAGATTTTTGAACATTCTTCTTAGTAAAGAGTGATTTTTTTGAGGTTAGGATTTTCATGCATTAGTATTTGACAGATCACGTGGGATTTCAGACATGGTGTCAAAGAGAAAGATGCTCAGTATGCTTTGACATTTCATCATGAATAGACTTACTAACGAGCAACGCTTGCAAATCATTGAATTTTATTATCAAAATGCGTGCTCTGTTAAGAAAGTTCATCGCACGCTTCCATTTTATGGTCAGTTTAATCGACCCACTGAAGCGGCTATTCGGGCTATTGTGACTAAATTTCGCACCAAATTTACATTGTTGGACATTAAACCACCAAGACGCTTACGTAGAGTACGAACTGAAGAAAATATCGCAGCTGTATCGGCCAATGTTAATGATGACCATCAATTATCGATTCGTCGCCGTTCGCAGCAATTGGGCCTCTGTTACTCAAAAACGTGGAAATGCCAAAATTGGACTAAGCGGATGGACCACTTGAGGCGCAGCCGCGGTCAACATTTAAATGAAATTATCTTCAAAAAGTAAATGTCATGGACCAATCTAACGTTCCAAATAAAGAACCGATGAGATTTTGCAAATTTTATGCGTTTTTTTTTAAAAAAAAGTTATCAAGCTCTTAAAAAATCACCCTTTCTATTCCAGAAACGCGAATAGCTAATACATATCTGATATCATATTCGAATTCAGCGCACTAAAATCTTCCTATCCTATGGAACTTTTTGGGCCACCTAATAAATAAATACCCTAAATATTGGGTGATAGTAGGTGCATTTTCAGCTACAGCCTTTTAGTTGGTTGTATTTGCATCCTACTTTAATTCCAAAAGTAAAATTATTGAAAATCATTATCTCTCACGTTCACATTGTGAAATAACCTAACTTCTCCTAACAACGAAAATTGAAAATTTGATTCTAGCTGCGGCCATTTGGTTGGCACCATTTTTATCCCACTTTACCTACGCAATTAGGGGAATGTACACACCGAATTTCATCATGCTAGCTGTAGCCTTCTAGTTGGTACCATTTTTATCCCTCTTTTCCTATTGTATCCCTTGAAAGTACAAATCTGAAAAGCATTTTTTTCATATATAAGTAGTCTCAGGAATGTCTACAGCGAATTTCATGATTCTAGCTGCGGCCAATTGGTTGGTACAATTTTTATCTCCTTTTTCAATATTAACCTCCGCGCCCACACCCCCCCCCCCCCCCTCAAAAAGAACGAATTTCGAAAAATCAATTTATTTTACGTGTCTGTATTCAACGAATTTCATTATTGTTTTTATTTTTTTTATTATTTATTTTTTTATTCACCGAATTTCATTATTGTAGGCGCAACTGTTTGGTTAGTACCATTTTTATCCCTCTATTTCCATTTTACCCCTTAAAAGTACGAATTTTGAAAAAAAAAATGCTTCTATATTATCTACTGAATTTCGTGTTTATAGCTCTTGTTGTTTAAAAGGTGCCATTTGTATCCCTTTTTGCACCATTTTACCTCCTACCAGACATATTGAAAAAAAAAACATGCTGAAATAATCTAAATATTATGGGTTATTGGGGGTATTTTCAGTCCTTGTGAGGGAAAAATTCCCTTTTAACCGATTTCGCCCAGTTGCAATCCCAACCGATCTACGTCTGATTTCAACAGACGGACATGGCTAGATCGTCTTAGAATTTTATGACGATCAAGAATATATATTCTTTATAGGGTCTCAGGTCAATATTTCAAGGTGTTACAAACGGAATGACAAACTTAGTATACCCCCATCCTGTGGTGGAGGATATAATAAGAAAGGGCATTCAAGGATTAAGATGTTGAAACTGTTCAGACGATACCAATATCGTTCAAATCTGAAGAAGCAATCCAAAGCTATAATCTTCGTAAAAACTTTGGACCACTGCAAAACGATTGAATCACGTGCTTTGACCAAAAGTAAAAGTCTTATAATTTATAAATTGGTATTTATTCTAATTTATTTGAAATTTCTTATGTTAAAATACTCTCTAGGGTAATACAAATCTATAGGAACACAACAAGTCATTTAAAATTTATGAGAGAATTGCAGGCCACCGCCAAAATCACGTTGTCCCCGGAATGGTCCACCAATATGTTGATTACCGAATGCATTCATGTTCAGTGATGATGCCTGATTGGGCGAAGTCCACACATTAGCAGAGCCTGTGGCGTTCATGGTGGTTACACCGAACTTTGGTATTTGCGTCACTCCCAGACTGGCCGAGTGGCCCTGGGCATGAGACCAAGCGGCATTTGCTCCGACCGTCTCGAATTTTGTACCATTTTGCAGCTTGGTGTGACTATGGAAGGCATTAAGATCCACGGCGTGTTTATCCTTTTTAAAATTCAATTCTCCAAATGCTCCAGTGGTTAATGGACCATGACGCTCATTGCCTTTGGCAAAAACACCTGCGGCAGCTCCAAGTTTCTCATCGCCCACCTTGGTCATGGCTTGGACATCGATGTCAACACCTCCCTTGGAACTACCAGATACAGTACCACCGATTGTTGACTGTGCCATTGTTGATGATTAAAATTTGTGTGGAAGTAAGGAAGACTTCTGGGTGGTTAATGTCTTTCAAGTGTAGTATGAAAACTGTGACCCTGCTAGCGTTGTTCAGCCTTTTTATATTTTTCGAGCTAAAAAGTGCCATTGGAAGGTATTTCCCCCTTTCAATTACTCAGTTAGTCATCCTTTCTTGGTGGTTGTATTTAATACAGGGGGACTGTTTGTTTGGCCAACATTATACATAAAAGAAATATATATATAAGAAAAGAACAGTGTGTATATACATATACTTATATATACATCTAGTCTGCTGTTGCTGGTGGTTCCCCCAAATATTAATAGTGGGACCATCGACACACAAATATATATATTTAGGCTGGGTCGCCGTCCATACAAATGGAAACACAAGTTCCAGTCACCCCACGAAAATAAAGTTTGGATTGTTTAATGATGATTTGAAAAATATTTCGTTCCTAGATCAAGCCGTCTGTGAGATAAACGCTCCGGAAAATAACCCTAAAAATCATGTTTTTTCCGGTGTAATTTTTTTGTGTTACATTTTTTCTCAATTTTTTCTTAAATAATAGACCCTTGAAAGTGCATTAAATATATATTGGTCGAATTAATGGACGTTTATAGTAATTTTTTGTGGATTTTCACAGTGACTACAGAAAACTTTTTCGTGTTTGGTGGTAGTATTTTGTAAAAAAATAAACGATAAACATCGGAATGAAATTGACGTCGCAGCGCTTTTTTTGTAAAAAGGGTTTGAACATTTTGGTTGTGAAAACCATCGCCTGCATTAAATTATTTCACAAAAATGGAGTCAGTGGCGTCATTTTTCATCCGTTATCCATCATTTAGGTATCATTCGAAAGGTATTGATTCCTCTTATTTATTTTTCATCACACCTCTTACAAAATATTTCCAAGATCAATATAAAAATCAATATAAACGCCCAATAATTCAACCAATGAGTTATTATTATAAAAAATAAAAGGGTCATTAATTCAGGAAAAAAATCGGCAAAACTGCAACATAAAAAAATTACACGGAAAAACATGATTTTTAGAGGTGTTTTCGGGAGCGGTTAGCTCACAGATAGCTTGATCCAGTGACGAAATATATTGTAGATCACCATTAAACAATCCAATCTTCATTTCTGGGTGATGACCGCTGCAATTTATTTCCATGACCCATCCTAATATTTATATGTTTTTGTTTTAAAATATATTGAGAGCGGGGAAATATTTTATAAAGTCACATATACTATTTGCTGCTATTTGTAGGTCTGACATTTAAGTTTTTTATGATAAGGTTTTTAATCTTAAAAAAATAGTTAAAAAGCTGGGGCATATCCCTATCGCCCCATAAATTTGCTCATTAAATTCTTATCTATCTATTTTTTACACAATCTAATTTGCAGTTATTATCTCAGTGTTAAGCACTTTTGATTGTCCAGTTTGATTCCATAATATTCTTTAAATCGTTGTGTACGTGATTTTACCCATCTGGGTCTTTTAGATCCCCTCTCCGTGTCTTTTAGATAAAAGCTGATAACACCTTTTCTTCTCGAATATTGATTTCCCCCATTTCGTTACACTTTCCTTCTTTCTTTTTGCTCCTTTTGGCCCATTATCTGGTCGGTTATATTTTTAAAAATATGAATACAATTCACAGTGGTTGTAAATCCATTTATTTTTACTTTCCGAAAAATCACACACATTACCTGTCCTTTTTGGCCAATAGGTTTTGAGTTACAGCACCTCGACGTTGGTCTCCTCGGATGTGAAAATTTGGATAATATTATACCTTTAAAAAATGCTAGGCAGTACCTACAAATATATAATAAACAAGTAAAGAAAGGCTAAAATCGGGCGGGTCGACTATATGACACCCTACACCACTCACGGCGTATATATCACGTTTTGATTACTAAACCCAGGTGTTTTAAGAGATCAATTTTATGTAGTTCATATAAACTATTAATACATATTTAGTCAAATTTAACGAATTGGAAACATTTATGAAAATCTTTTGCATTATGTTACTTATACATAGGTTGGGCCTATACATAAACAAAATCGGAGTGATCCTAATTCATTTCGCCTAGGGGAAATATAACGATTATTTTCATCAAGATTGTCTGAAATAAGTTGAATCTACAATGTTATGTAAACAAATCAGAAATTGATAAGGAGTGGTGGCAATATCATTACGTAATGCTATTGCTGTAAGTGTTCCTAACTGGGTCTACATCAAATCCAAACCCATGGTCTGTATCATCAGTGTTCCTATGTGCAATAATCCATCATCTGGAAAATTTGATCCAGATACAATGTAAGATGTAGTTTCTACAGCGGTAATAGTGCAAACTGGGGGCCCCATTTGTATGGGGCTTATTCCAAAATATGGACTCGTATATTTGACTTTCGTAGTAGTTATTCTTAGTTGAAATATAACATGATAAGCAAAATTTCATAAACTTCGGTTGTGAATTATTGAGGGGTAATAGTAAAAAATAGGGACCCATTTGTAAGGGCGCTACTTTAAAAATGGACCCATATAAATTACTTTCAAAGTAGGTATTCTTCGTTGAAATATGACATGATCTGCAAAATTGTATGAAGATCCAATGTAAGATGTGGGTTCTAGAGCGATAGTAGTCTAAACTGGGGCCCCATTTGTACGGGGGCTATACCAAAACATGGACCCATATAGTTGGCTTTCACAGTAGGTATTTCTAGTTTAAATATAACATGGTGTGGGAAATTTGATCAAGATCCGATGTTAAATGTGCATTTTAGAGCAATAATAGTGTATGTCGGAGGTACATTTGTATGGGGGCTATATGAAAACATGGAGCCACTTTCATGTTAGCAGTTTCTAGTTCGAATATAACATTATCCTAAAAATTATATAAAGATACAATGTAAAATGCAGTAATAGGGTAAAATACCAATCGTTGTTAGGCTAAAAAACGTAATTCTGCAAAATTTCAATGCAACCAGACAACAATTGCGACCCGTGGAGTGCTACCAAGCTTAGATGGAAAGCATTTGTCTTTAACCTTATCCCAGTTAGATAAATCTCTCGAGAGTGAGGTTTTCAAAGATTGTATATCGAGTCATCTAATTCCAACTTGTGCGTTAATTTAAGTGACGGCCGTTAACGCTTTAGTTTTTGGTTCACGTATTGATCCCAAAGCTTTCCTCCAGGGTTCCTAATAATATTGAAACAACTATAGTTGTATTACGCTATAAATGTTATACTTATACTTACTTTAATTTCGTTGGGGAAGTTTTCTAGGATTTCGTCTATTATTGCTGGGAAATCTTTCGGCGATGATTCAATCAAATTGTCATTCTTAGCATAATAGTCTATAATAGCCTTTCCTTTTAGGCTTTCTTGCAGCTATGAGAGAGATTAGAACATTTAACTGCTACTGAATAAGATGATGTTGGTGTCATCTTTCGAGAAACACCTCAAACTTTCATAAGTGATTTCAGCTTCTGCAAGTTGAAATATGATTAATCTGAAAGAAGAAGAAATACTTTCTCAGTGGAGAAAGTACTTCGAAACTTCTCAGTTGAGTCAATAAATCATCATTAAAAATTTTAATTCAAATGAAAACATTTTGAATCAAAGTGAAAAATTATATCTTAAATGAAATTGCCTCAATTTAAAATCAACCATTCTTCACTTTGATTTTACATTGACATATTTTCTGTTTGTTGGAATGAAAATAGAATATAGAATTTGGCTCGTTAAAGACCAGACAGCCACAACTCAAACTAGCAAAGTTCGGTCGAGCTCAATCTCTTATTTCTTCCAACATGGATCACTGAAAATCGTACCGCTTACACTGGAATGACTCATATACTCCATGGGGTCTTCGGAGAATATTCCAAGGTGTTGCAAATGGAATTACAAAATGTGTATAACCTATGGTGGAGGGGAAAAAGCATATCAAAACTTAAGCTTATCGATTATTTTCGATAAACAAATATATAACACTAGAGTGGAAATATTTTATATCTTAAATTTCTAAACCCGAAATTGACACGAATAAAAATTATGGAATCGGATCAGAGGGAAAATTTTTCACTAACAAGGACTGAAAATATACCCTAATATTTAGATTATTTAAGCTTTTTTTGAAAATTTCTGCTTTATATGCATTTGAAATTTGTTGCATACATTCCTCTTGTAGCGCGAAAGCACCAAAACATAAAATAAATATTTTGCGGCTGAAATGGGACAAAAAGGGATAAAAAATAAAAGATTAACAAAATGGTACCAATGAAACGACAACGACATAATGGAAATTTTAGAAATTTGTATTTTGTACGGGATAAAAGTTGTACCAACCACACGGCTGCAGTTAGAACAGCGAAATTCGGTATTTACATTGCTCTGGCTGCCTACACTCAGAAAAAAGTGAACCCTATTATATAAGTAGTCGCAGGAATGTATACAGCGAATTTCGTGATTCTAGCTGCGGCCAATTGGTTGGTACAATTTTTATCTCCTTTTTCAATATTACACCCCCCCCCCCTAAAATAACGATTTCCGACAAATCACTTTACTTTACGTGTCTACGCAATCAGAAATGTATTCACCGAATTTCATTATTCTAGGAGCAACCGTTTGGTTGGTACCATTTTTATCCCTCTATTTCCATTTTACCCCTTAAAAGTACGAATTTTGAAAAAATACTTCTATATTATCTACTGAATTTCGTGTTTATAGCTATTGTTGATTAAAAGGTACCATTTTTATCCCTTTTTGTACCACTTTACACCCTAAGAATAAAAATCACTTTATGGTGCACGTGTTTGCTATAAAGGGGAATGCTCAAGTAAATATAAGCAGACATATTAAAAAAAACATGCTGAAATAATCGAAATATTATGGGTTATTGGGGGTATTTTCAGTCCATGTGAGGGAAAAATTCCCTTTTAACCGATTTCGCCCAGTTGCAATCCCAACCGATCAACAGACGGACCTGGCTAGATCATCTTGGAATTTTATGACGATCAAGAATATATATTATTTATAGGATCTCAGGTCGATATTTCAAGGTGTTACTAACGGAATGACAAACTTAGTATACCTCCATCCTGTGGTGGAGGATATAATAAGAAAGGGCATTCAAGGATTAAGATGTTGAAACTGTTCAGACGATACCAATATCGTTCAAATCTGAAGAAGCAATCCAAAGCTATAATCTTCGTAAAAACTTTGGACCACTGCAAAACCATTGAATCACGTGCTTTGACCAAAAGTAAAAGTCTTATAATTTATAAATTGTAATTTATTCTAATTTATTTGAAATTTCTTATGTTAAATTACTCTCTAGGGTAATACAAATCTATAGGATCACAACAAGTCATTTAAAATTTATGAGAGAATTGCAGGCCACCGCCAAAATCACGTTGTCCCCGGAATGGTCCACCAATATGTTGATTACCGAATGCATTCATGTTCAGTGATGATGCCTGATTGGGCGAAGTCCACACATTAGCAGAGCCTGTGGCGTTCATGGTAGTTACACCGAACTTTGGTATTTGCGTCACTCCCAGACTGGCCGAGTGGCCCTGGGCATGAGACCAAGCGGCATTTGCTCCGACCGTCTCGAATTTTGTACCATTTTGCAGCTTGGTGTGACTATGGAAGGCATTAAGATCCACGGCGTGTTTATCCTTTTTAAAATTCAATTCTCCAAATGCTCCAGTGGTTAATGGACCATGACGCTCATTGCCTTTGGCAAAAACACCTGCGGCAGCTCCAAGTTTCTCATCGCCCACCTTGGTCATGGCTTGGACATCGATGTCAACACCTCCCTTGGAACTACCAGATACAGTACCACCGATTGTTGACTGTGCCATTGTTGATGATTAAAATTTGTGTGGAAGTAAGGAAGACTTCTGGGTGGTTAATGTCTTTCAAGTGTAGTATGAAAACTGTGACCCTGCTAGCGTTGTTCAGCCTTTTTATATTTTTCGAGCTAAAAAGTGCCATTGGAAGGTATTTCCCCCTTTCAATTACTCAGTTAGTCATCCTTTCTTGGTGGTTGTATTTAATACAGGGGGACTGTTTGTTTGGCCAACATTATACATAAAAGAAATATATATAAAAGAACAGTGTGTATATACATATACTTATATATACATCTAGTCTGCTGTTGCTGGTGGTTCCCCCAAATGTTTATAGTGGAACCATCGACACACAAGTATATATAGTTTAGGCAGGGTCGCAGTCCATACAAATGGAAACACAAGTTCCAGTCACCCCACGAAAATAAAGTTTGGATTGTTTAATGATGATTTGCAAAATATTTCGTTCCTAGATCAAGCCGTCTGTGAGATAAACGATCCGGAAAATAACCCTAAAAATCATGTTTTTTCCGGTGTAATTATTTTGTGTTACATTTTTTCTCAATTTTTTTCTTAAATAATAGACCCTTCAAAGCACATTAAATATAAATTTTGATTCTTGCCTTAGAGTAACTTATTGGTCGAATTATTGGGCGTTTATAGTAATTTTTTGTGGATTTTCACTGTGACTACAGAAAACTTTTTCGTATTTGGTGGTAGTATTTTGTAAAAAATAAATAGCTGCAGTCAACACCTTTCGAATGATGCCTAAATGATAAACATGGGAATTATTTTTGTAAAAAGGGTTTGAACATTTGGCTGTGAAAACCATCGCCTGCATTAAATTATTTCACAAAAATGGAGTCATTTTTCATCCGTTATTTATTTTTCATTACACCTCTTACAAAATGTTTCCAAGAAATATGTGTTTTTTGCTGTCACCTTAAAAACTCACAAAAAAATCAATATAAACGCCCAATAATTCTACCAATGAGTTATTCTAAGTAAAAAATAAAAGGGTCTATTAATTCAGAAAAAAAATGGCAAAACTGCAACACAAAAAATACTCGGGAAACATGATTTTTAGAGGTGTTTTCGGGAGCGTTTAGCTCTCAGATAGCTTGACCCAGTGACGAAATATATTGTAGATCACCATTAAACAATCCAATCTTCATTTCTGGGGAATGACCGCTGCAATTTATTTTCGTGACCCATCCTAATATTTATATGTTTTTGTTTTAAAATATATTGAGAGCGAGGAAATATTTTATAAATTCACATATATTATTTGCTGATATTTTTAGGCCTGATATTTAAGTTTTTTATGATAGGGTTTTTAATCTTAAAAAAATCGTTAAAAAGCTGGGGCATTTCCCTATCCCCCCATAAATTTTCACATTAAATTCTTATCTATCTATTGTATACACAATCTTATTTGCAGTTATTATCTCAGTGTTAAGCACTTTTGATTGCCCAGTTTGATTCCGTAATATTCTTTAAATCGTTGTGTACGTGATTTTACCCATCTGGGTCTTTTAGATCCCCTCTCCGTGTCTTTTAGATAAAAGCTTATAACACCTTTTCTTCTCGAATATTGATTTCCCCCATTCCGTCACACTTCCCTTCTTTCTGTTTGCTCCTTTTGACCCATTATCTGGTCCGTTTTATTTTTAAGAGTATGAATACAACTCACAGTGGTTGTAAATCAATTTATTTTTACTTTGCAAATAACTAGCTTCTATTCCGAGAAATCACACACATTACCTGTCCTTTTTGGGCAATAGGTTTTGAGTTACAGCACCTCGAAGTTGGTCTCCTCGGATGTGAAAATAATTTGAATGTTCACTAAATCAAAAGTTTTCATCCGATCCTACAAATATATAATAAACAAGTAAAGAAAGGCCACTCACTGCGTATATACCACGTTTTGATTACTAAACACAGGTGTTTAATGAGGACAACTTTATGTAGTTCTATAAACTATAAATACATATTTAGTCAAATTTAACGAATATGACATGAAATCCTTTTGAATCGAAGTGATCTTCATTTTGATTTAACCGTGTTAAAATAACATTAATACATGTTGAATCAAAGTGACCACCATGTTAAAATAACATGAACATCATGTTGAATCATAATGATGATGAATATTAAAATAACATGTTGATCTATTTGAATCATCATGTTAAATATAACATCATGTTAAAATAACATGAATGCCCTCTTAAACCTTAGTTATGCTAAAATTTAAATAATAAGACGGTTTCAGATCATTTTTCAAAAACGTTCGTTTTTTATTGTGTATTAAGAATACATAGATTACATAAATAAATTGAAATAAGTTTTAAGCATCAATTACAAAGAAAAGAAAATAAAAATAAATAAAAAAATAACACCACCAGTTTTTTCCATGGCCTCAAGCTGAATAAATCGACAAGAAAATTAAAATCAAAATAAATTAGTTATCTTCTCAACATAAAACTTAAATGTTAGTTCAAAATATCGCAAAGTGTGACACTTTGTATAGCTTATGTAAATCTTTTTGTATACTTAGATAACTATTTTATTATAAACTCTACCAGTAAAGCTTAATTTATTATAAAATACTAATCTATCAAAACTAACTTTTAAGGAATCAAAGTTTAATTTATTTTTGAAGAGCTGAATTCATCTGGAATGCCATTTTTAGAATATAGTAGAAATTTGGAGTAGCTTTGTAACATAGCGTTAAGGCATCTTATCGTGATATATAAAGCAATTAAACATTTTCAATTTTAATATTAAGTTTTTAAAAAGTTAAGCAAAAAGCTATATTGATATTAACGGCAAGAGTAATTTCGTAAAAATAATCTAGTATGAAAATCAGGGACCGTCACAAACTTTTGGATATTCCAAGTTTAATGTTTGCATTAATTTAAAACAAATATCTAGGCTGGTCAAAAATGTATCGAATGTTTTATCAAAATAAATGTTTTATCAAAATAAATGTAGAACTCTTTAAGGTCATATATACACTATAATAAATTGCACTGTTAAACCTTTATTGTAATATTTCTGTCGAAGCTCCGATAATGCTCTTTTATAATTTCGATTACAAATGAACTAAAATTGGTATATTAGCTTGACTAAACATACAAGTTCGTGTGCCAGATTCGCCAGTTTTTCAGGAATTCTCAATTTGTTTCGGAAATTTTCAATTATTTTCGCCTTAACAAAAATGTGTGTTTCCATTTGTCTTTAACCTCATCCCAGTTAGATAAATCTCTCGAGCGTGAGGTTTTCAAAGATTGTATATCGAGTGGCGGCCGTTAACGCTTATGTTTTTGGTTCACGTATTGATCCCAAAGCTTTCCTCCATGGTTCCTAATAATATTGAAACAACTATAGTTGTATTACGCTATAAATCAGAAAATGCTTACTTTAATTTCTTTGGAGAAGTTTTCTAGAATTTCGTCTATTATTGCTGGGGAATCTTTCGGCGATGATTCAATCAAATTGGCATTCTTAGCATAATAGTCTATAATAGCCTTTCCTTTTAGGCTTTCTTGTAAAACAAGCTCGAGACTCTAAAAAATAAGTAGAATTAATGATTTTGTGACGTTGTTCGCAGTTATGTATTTACCTTTGAGAGATTAGAACATTTAACTGCTACTGAATAAGATGATGTTGGTGTCATCTTTCGACAAACACCTTAAACTTTCATAAGTGATTTCAGCATCTGCAAGTTGAAATATGATTAATCTGAAAGAAGTTTTGTCAAAAAATATCTACTATTTTTTCCGGATAGTCTGGCTTGATGTTTAGTTTTTTAAAATCTTTTATTTATTTATTCTTTTCCGATATTTCGATGGTCATCGACGATCATCCTCAGGGAAATTCAATTTTATCAAAACCAGTGAACTCTTTCGTTTCGAAATACTTTCTCAGTTGAGGAAGTACTTCGAAACTTCTCAGTTGAGTCAATCAATCATCATTGCAAATGGAATTACAAAATGTGTATAACCTATGGTGGAGGGGAAAAAGCATATCAAAACTTACGCTTATCGATTATTTTCGATAAACAAATATATAACACTAGAGTGGAAACATTTTATATCTTAAATTTCTAAACCCGAAATTGACACGAATAAAAATTATGGAATCGGATCAGAGGGAAAATTTTTCACTAACAAGGACTGAAAATATCGCCTAATATTTAGATTACTTAAGCATTTTTTACAAATTTTCTGCTTATGTGCATTTGATATTTGTTGCATACATTCCTCTTGTAGCGCGAAAGCACCAAAACTTAAAATAAATATTTTGCGGCTGAAATAGAACAAAAAGGGATAAAAAATAAAAGATTAACAAAATGGTACCAATGAAACGACAACAGCTAGAAACATGAAATTTGGAATGTACACCCCTCTAATTGCGTAGACACGTAAAATAGACGGATTTTTCGAAATTTGTACTTTTTAGGGTAACGTTGGTACCATCCAAACAGCTGAAGTTAAGATCGTCAAATTCGGTGTATGTATTCATCTGACTGTGTAGACGCGAAATATAATGGAAATTTTAGAAATTTGTATTTTGTACGGGATACAAGTTGTACCAACCACACGGCTGCAGTTAGAACAGCGAAATTCGGTGTTTACATAGCTCTGGCTGCCTACACTCAGAAAAAATGAGTTAAAATGAACTAAAGTTTAGGAAAATTTAACTTCCTATAGCACTAAGGCAATATTTCCTCATATCAAGTTCAAACTTTTTTTTGGATGTAGTACAAGCTTTGAACTTGATTCTAGTTCAATTTTCCTCAAACCAAGTAAATATTTACTCAAACTGAGGAAATTTGCAATAAGTTTCGCATTTTTACTAAATCTAAGTAAGCTGAAACGTTCCTAAATCTATGAAAGTTATTCTTAAGACCAAGTAAATTTCTACTAAATTTAAATAAAATTTCCCTAAAACTAAGTAAATTTTTACTCAAATGTTTACTAAATCTATGAAAGTTATTCTTAAGACCAAGTAAATTTCTACTAAATTTAAATAAAATTTCCCTAAAACTAAGTACTAAAATCAAGTAAATATTTACTTAAACTGAGGACATATTTGCTAATTTTTTTCCTCAAAACAAGTACATTTTTCCTTAAACTGAGGAAAATTTTACTTGACACAAGGAAAAAAGTGAACTTATAATAAGTTCAATTTAACTAAAAAAATCAAACTAATGGTTTTGCTTCAGAGTATGCAAAACTTATACCAAAAATTACAACATGAAATATTTCTCAAAACTTCCATGATACCTCTGCCCCAAGACTTGAGCTATTACTCCATGATTTCTGCGAAGGCAAGATAGGCGCCTTCGCAGTGGTTGTTTAGAATAATACTTGAAGTATTTAAGAAATAAGTCTCTGCAAACGAACGAGAATTGCTCTTAGAATATTATTCAAGAATTTTCTAAACAATTTCAAGTGATTTTGTATAAGTTCATTAATATACAAATGTATGAAAAACTTGGCATAAATTTCAGTAAACACTTTAACTTAATTTAAAGAAAATATCCATTTTTTAGTTAAAATTTCCTAAATGGATTTTTTTCACACAAAAATTTCTTAATATTTTTCTTTCTTAAAACCTTGCAAATTTTCTTCCATACAACTATGCATTAATTGTAAGCATTTTTTATTAGATCCATTGAAATGTTATTAAGTATATATCCTATTTCTAGTAAATGAACTATTTACTATGGCTTTGAAATAAGGAAACTTTGCTCATACTTAGTTAATTTTCCTACTTGTAAGGAAATGTTTACTGAACTGGAGTAAACTTGTTGAACTAATATGGATTATGGATTTTACTCAGTTTTAGGAATGCTATTTTGCTATTTTGTCTTTTGAGTTCGTACCTAATCAGATCCAAATGGGATAAAATTGGTACCAACCATTGGCTGTAGCTAGAATCACGAAATCCGTACAAGTACAAATTTCAAAAAAAACTGACTGCATTGTGCGTATATGCAGTCAGTCAACACATTTTTTCCAAATTCACAAGATTTTTGAACATTCTTCTTAGTATATCGCAGAAACGCGAATAGCTAATACATATCTTATTCATATTCGAATTCAGCGCACTAAAATTTTCCTATCCTATGGAACTTTTTGGCCCACCTAATAAATAAATACCCTAAATATTGGGTGATAGTAGGTGCATTTTCAGCTACAGCCGTTTAGTTGGTTGTATTTGCATCCTACTTTAATTCTAAAAGTAAAATTGTTGAAAATCATTATCTCTCACGTTCACATTGTGAAATAACCTAACTTCTCTTAACAACGAAAATTGAAAGTTTGATTCTAGCTGCGGCCATTTGGTTGGCACCATTTCTATCCCATTTTACCTACGCAATTAGGGGAATGTACACACCGAATTTCATCATGCTAGCTGTAGCCTTCTAGTTGGCACCATTTTTATCCCTCTTTTCCTATTGTATCCCTTGAAATTACAAATCTGGAAAAGCATTTTTTTCATATATAAGTAGTCTCAGGAATGTATACAGCGAATTTCATGATTCTAGCTGCGGCCAATTGGTTGGTACAATTGTTATCTCCTTTTTCAATATTAACCTCCGCGCCCCCCCCCCCCCCCTCAAAAAGAACGAATTTCGAAAAATCAATTTATTTTACGTGTCTGCGCAATCAGAGAAATGTATTCAACGAATTTCATTATTGTTTTTATTTTTTTTTATTCACCGAATTTCATTATTGTAGGCGCAACCGTTTGGTTGGTACCATTTTTATCCCTCTATTTCCATTTTACCCCTTAAAAGTACGAATTTTGAAAAAAATGCTTCTATATCATCTACTGAATTTCGTGTTTATAGCTCTTGTTGTTTAAAAGGTGCCATTTGTATCCCTTTTTGCACCATTTTAACCCCTACCAGACATATTGAAAAAAAAACATGCTGAAATAATCTAAATATTATGGGTTATTGGGGGTATTTTCAGTCCTTGTGAGGGAAAAATTCCCTTTTAACCGATTTCGCCCAGTTGCAATCCCAACCGATCTACGTCTGATTTCAACAGACAGACATGGCTAGATCGTCTTAGAATTTTATGACGATCAAGAATATATATTCTTTATAGGGTCTCAGGTCAATATTTCAAGGTGTTACAAACGGAATGACAAACTTAGTATACCCCATCCTGTGGTGGAGGATATAATAAGAAAGGGCATTCAAGGATTAAGATGTTGAAACTGTTCAGACGATACCAATATCATTCAAATCTGAAGAAGCAATCCAAAGCTATAATCTTCGTAAACACTTTGGACCACTGCAAAACCATTGAATCACGTGCTTTGACCAAAAGTAAAAGTCTTATAATTTATAAATTGTAATTTATTCTAATTTATTTGAAATTTCTTATTTTAAAATACTCTCTAGGGTAATACAAATCTATAGGATCACAACAAGTCATTTAAAATTTATGAGAGAATTGCAGGCCACCGCCAAAATCACGTTGTCCCCGGAATGGTCCACCAATATGTTGATTACCGAATGCATTCATGTTCAGTGATGATGCCTGATTGGGCGAAGTCCACACATTAGCAGAGCCTGTGGCGTTCATGGTAGTTACACCGAACTTTGGTATTTGCGTCACTCCCAGACTGGCCGAGTGGCCCTGGGCATGAGACCAAGCGGCATTTGCTCCGACCGTCTCGAATTTTGTACCATTTTGCAGCTTGGTGTGACTATGGAAGGCATTAAGATCCACGGCGTGTTTATCCTTTTTAAAATTCAATTCTCCAAATGCTCCAGTGGTTAATGGACCATGACGCTCATTGCCTTTGGCAAAAACACCTGCGGCAGCTCCAAGTTTCTCATCGCCCACCTTGGTCATGGCTTGGACATCGATGTCAACACCTCCCTTGGAACTACCAGATACAGTACCACCGATTGTTGACTGTGCCATTGTTGATGATTAAAATTTGTGTGGAAGTAAGGAAGACTTCTGGGTGGTTAATGTCTTTCAAGTGTAGTATGAAAACTGTGACCCTGCTAGCGTTGTTCAGCCTTTTTATATTTTTCGAGCTAAAAAGTGCCATTGGAAGGTATTTCCCCCTTTCAATTACTCAGTTAGTCATCCTTTCTTGGTGGTTGTATTTAATACAGGGGGACTGTTTGTTTGGCCAACATTATACATAAAAGAAATATATATAAAAGAACAGTGTGTATATACATATACTTATATATACATCTAGTCTGCTGTTGCTGGTGGTTCCCCCAAATGTTTATAGTGGAACCATCGACACACAAGTATATATAGTTTAGGCAGGGTCGCAGTCCATACAAATGGAAACACAAGTTCCAGTCACCCCACGAAAATAAAGTTTGGATTGTTTAATGATGATTTGCAAAATATTTCGTTCCTAGATCAAGCCGTCTGTGAGATAAACGATCCGGAAAATAACCCTAAAAATCATGTTTTTTCCGGTGTAATTATTTTGTGTTACATTTTTTCTCAATTTTTTTCTTAAATAATAGACCCTTCAAAGCACATTAAATATAAATTTTGATTCTTGCCTTAGAGTAACTTATTGGTCGAATTATTGGGCGTTTATAGTAATTTTTTGTGGATTTTCACTGTGACTACAGAAAACTTTTTCGTATTTGGTGGTAGTATTTTGTAAAAAATAAATAGCTGCAGTCAACACCTTTCGAATGATGCCTAAATGATAAACATGGGAATTATTTTTGTAAAAAGGGTTTGAACATTTGGCTGTGAAAACCATCGCCTGCATTAAATTATTTCACAAAAATGGAGTCATTTTTCATCCGTTATTTATTTTTCATTACACCTCTTACAAAATGTTTCCAAGAAATATGTGTTTTTTGCTGTCACCTTAAAAACTCACAAAAAAATCAATATAAACGCCCAATAATTCTACCAATGAGTTATTCTAAGTAAAAAATAAAAGGGTCTATTAATTCAGAAAAAAAATGGCAAAACTGCAACACAAAAAATACTCGGGAAACATGATTTTTAGAGGTGTTTTCGGGAGCGTTTAGCTCTCAGATAGCTTGACCCAGTGACGAAATATATTGTAGATCACCATTAAACAATCCAATCTTCATTTCTGGGGAATGACCGCTGCAATTTATTTTCGTGACCCATCCTAATATTTATATGTTTTTGTTTTAAAATATATTGAGAGCGAGGAAATATTTTATAAATTCACATATATTATTTGCTGATATTTTTAGGCCTGATATTTAAGTTTTTTATGATAGGGTTTTTAATCTTAAAAAAATCGTTAAAAAGCTGGGGCATTTCCCTATCCCCCCATAAATTTTCACATTAAATTCTTATCTATCTATTGTATACACAATCTTATTTGCAGTTATTATCTCAGTGTTAAGCACTTTTGATTGCCCAGTTTGATTCCGTAATATTCTTTAAATCGTTGTGTACGTGATTTTACCCATCTGGGTCTTTTAGATCCCCTCTCCGTGTCTTTTAGATAAAAGCTGATAACATCCTTTCTTCTCGAATATTGATTTCACCCATTTCGTCACACTTCCCTTCTTTCTTTTTGTTCCTTTTAACCCATTACCTGGTCCGTTTTATTTTTAAGAGTATGAATGCAACTCACAGTGGTGTTTTTACTTTGCAAATAACTAGCTTCTATTCCGAAAAATCACACACATTACCTGTCCTTTTTGGCCAATAGGTTTTGAGTTGGTCGAAGTTGGTCTCCTCGGATGTGAAAATAATTTGAATGTTCACTAAATCAAAAGTTTTCATCCGATTTGGATAATAGTATACCTTTAAAAAATGCTAGGCAGTACCTACAAATATATAATAAACAAGTAAAGAAAGGCTAAAATCGGCGTACATACCACGTTTTGATTACTAAACCCATGTGTTTTATGAGGACAATTTTATGTAGTTCATATCTATATATATAAAAACTAGTAAATCAAAAAAAAAAATTTTTTCAAATCCATGCTTTATGCAAGCAGATTTCTATTGGGCCTAGAAATTCTTTTTTAGTTATCTTTTGTAGAAGGAAAAATTACTGCGTTATCAGGAGCAGAAATAATAGATTTTTAATTTGTGGTTTGTATGGGAGGTACCACGCCCCTTTGTCCATTCCCGCTCATATTTGCAGCAGCACTTAAAAAATGCACACCAAACCGACGTACCAAATTTTGTTCAAATACCGTTATCAGGAGCAGAAATAATAGATTTTTAATTTGTGGTTTGTATGGGAGGTACCACGCCCCTTTGTACAATCCCGCCCATATTTGCAGCAGCACTTAAAAAATCCACACCAAACCGACGTACCAAATTTTGTTCAAATACCGTTATCAGGAGCAGAAATAATAGATTTTTAATTTGTGGTTTGTATGGGAGGTACCACGCCCCTTTGTACAATCCCGCCCATATTTGCAGCAGCACTTAAAAAATCCACACCAAACCGACGTACCAAATTTTGTTCAAATACCGTTATCAGGAGCAGAAATAATAGATTTTTAATTTGTGGTTTGTATGGGAGGTACCACGCCCCTTTGTACAATCCCGCCCATATTTGCAGCAGCACTTAAAAAATCCACACCAAACCGACGTACCAAATTTTGTTCAAATACCGTTATCAGGAGCAGAAATAATAGATTTTTAATTTGTGGTTTGTATGGGAGGTACCACGCCCCTTTGTACAATCCCGCCCATATTTGCAGCAGCACTTAAAAAATCCACACCAAACCGACGTACCAAATTTTGTTCAAATACCGTTATCAGGAGCAGAAATAATAGATTTTTAATTTGTGGTTTGTATGGGAGGTACCACGCCCCTTTGTCCAATTGGTCAAATTTTTCCATTTCCTTGTATTGTCATCGAAAATGATTAAGTGTGCAAAATTTGAGCAAAATTGGTTGAGAAAAAAGCTTTCAAAAATTGATTTCAAATTTTGTGGCACACAAACATATGTATATAGAAAGTAACCTTATATAAAGCATGGAATGAATCTGTGTTTGTTTGTTTGTTTGTTCTTTATAGCAGCCTAAACTACTGGACCGATCTTCTTGAAATTTTCACAGTATGTTCATGCTGAACCGGTGGTGAAAATAGGCTATATAATTTTTTGATATTTTCAGTGGGCGTGGCACCTCCCACACAATTTGGGGTTTTAGTCGTTTTTTATAAATTAGCATATTTGGAGTACTGTTGGAGCTAAAGCCTTGAATTTTTGTGAAAGTTCACTAATTGTTAGTCTGCACAGTTGTGCCAAAAATGGGCGGTATTGGAAAAGTGGGCATGGTACCTCCCATACGAAGTTAAAACCCAATTTTGAATATTGTCAGTTCTAGGACTCCTAGAGTGCTGAAATTTTGTGTAGGTGCATCTAGCGTCAATGTGGGTAATTGTGCCAAAAATGGGCGGTATTGGAAAAGTGGGCGTGGCACCTCCCATACGAAGTTAAAACCTATTATTGACTATTGTCAGTTCTATGGCACCTAGAGTGCTGGAATTTTGTGTAAGTCCATCTAGCATCAATGTGCGTAGTTGTACCAAAAATGGGCGGTATTGGAAAAGTGGGCGTGGAACCTCCCATACGAAGTTAAAACCCAATTTTGAATATTGTCAGTTCTAGGACACCTAGAGTGCTGAAATTTTGTTTAAGTGCATCTAGCGTCAATGTGGGTAGTTGTGCCAAAAATGGGCGGTATTGGAAAAATGGGCGTGGCACCTCCCATACGAAGTTAAAACCCAATTTTGAATGTTGTCAGTTCCAGGACACTTAGAGTGCTGAAATTTTATGTAGGTGCATCTAGCATCAATGTGCGTAGTTGTGCCAAAAATGCCCGCTATTGGGAAAGTGGGTGTGGCACCTCCCATACGAAGTTATAACCTATTTTCGAATATATTCAGTTCTATGACAGATACAATACTGAAATTTTGTGTGAGTGCATCTAGCATAACCTGCTTAGTTGTGCCAAAAAAGGGCGGTATTGGAAAAATTGACGTGCAAATCAAATACGTTCGTATATATTGTCAGTTCTATAGCACCTAGAGTGCTGAAAATTTGTGTTAGTAGATCCAGTGTAAATAGTTGTGCAAAGATGGGCGGAAAGTGGCCCTGACCCTTCCCATTCGAAATTAAAAACCGTTTTAGAGTATATTCGACGCCAAGATTCCTATATTGTTGTGTGAGTTAATACAAATATAATATACAAATAACAAAGGGTGATTTTTTAGCTATTATCTTTTTGGCAACACTGGTTTAAACAGCTGACGCACGTTTCGTGTTTTGTTTCACTGTCAAACATCTTCAGTTTGGTCTATAATTTAACCATGAATCGTCTTACAAACGAACAACGCTTGCAAATTATTGAATTTTATTATCAAAATGCATGCTCTGTTAAGAGAGTTCCTCGCGCGCTTCAGTGGTCAGTTTAATCGACCCACTGAATCGGCTATTCGGGCTATTGTGACTAAATTTCGCACCAAATTTACATTGTTGGAAACGACCAACACGCTTACGTAGAGTGCGAACTGAAGGAAATATTGCAGCTGTATCGGTCAGTGTTAATGATGACCATCAATTATAGATTCGTCGCCGTTCGCAGCAATGTTACTCTCTGTTACTCAAAAACGTGGAAATGCCAAAATTGGACTAAGCGGATGGACCATTTGAGGCGCAGTCAAGGTCAACATTTGCATGAAATAATCTTCAAACATTAAATTATATGGACCGTACAATCGATTCAAATAAAGATTTCATACATTTTTCTGAATTTTTTGTGTTTTTTTTTTTTGAAAAACTTTCCTATAGCTTTTAAAAAATCACCCTTTATACAATACAATATACAAATGGGCGGGATTTGAAAGATGGGGAATTTTTTATTAGAATTTTGTAAAATTACACGTTTTCTTTTTTTAGCACAATAGTAAAGAAAGGTTAAAAAGGTAATATTCATTCGTCAAAAGCCGACTTAAGTCAAAAAATGGAAATTATATTAATTTTTTAGTTTGTGTGGTGTTTGAATAGTGAACAATTTGATTGACTTTTTATGTGTGTTTGAATGTTGTACATTCGAATTCCAGGTATTCCGTTAAGTAAGTTCTTCTTACGTAGAAATTTTTTTGTTTTGGTAATGGAAAGGAGGAGAATCACATTCAACCTAAAATCAATTTTGTTTTTGAGAATTCTTCCTTTATTCGCCGCAAACTAAAGTTCTGTTCTTCAAAATTCTCCATGGAACATATCCATTTTAATATCTCAGGGAAGTACCTTGATTATAAGTGGTACATATATTACCGATCACAAGAAAAACAATATAAAACATGATTTTAATTTCCGTTTGTTCTTTTGCCTGGCGAAGCTGGTGGGGGTTCAGCTAGTAAACTATAAATACACATTTAGTCAAATTTAACCAATATGGAAACATTTATGTTACTTATACATAGGTTGGGCCTATACATAAACAAAATCGCTGTGATCCTACCTCATTGTATCTACGCCTAGGGGAAATATAACGATTATTTTCATCAAGATTGTCTGAAATAAGTTGAATCTAGAATGTTATGTAAACAAATCAGAAATTGATAATGAGCGGTGGCAATATCATTGCGTAATGCTTTTGCTGTAAGTATTAGGGTTTGGGGTCCAGGAATTCCCGGGATAAAATTTTCAATTTCCCGGGAATACGGGAAATATTAAAAAATAATTTATTTATTATGTTGATCAATAATTTAATGTTACTATATAAATTGGAATTTTTAGATGTATTTCAAATTCATATGTGTATTTACATTACTGACAATAATAAGTATTTGTTGAGTATTTGTTTATATTATATTACTACAAACAAAACTTTTAAATTCGCTCAATAGCCATTTTATGCGAAACCCAGCTAGGGGAATAAAAACTTTCTGTGAGGCTATTTGCAGGATCTTTTTTGCGAAATAAAAATATCATGCCGACAATACTATGGCTTACATAATGTAAATTTTCTTGTTTTCCTAGAAGAATCGAGGTGAATATCTCCTTCTAGAACAATTTACTTTACATATGTAGCCAGAAAGAAATGGTCTAAAAAATAAAAGGAATATAAATATATGCTACGATGTATTTAAATGGCTATTTGTAAGAATTAATGACTGGACTATTTCAATATTTTTATTTTTTATGAATTTATTAAATTAATATTTATTTTTTTATGTTTCTATTGTTTTTACAGTTTAGAAAATTCCCCCCTGTTTCTATAAAATATTTTTGTCTCCAGGCGAATGAATATTCTGAATTAAATGCGTCATAACATTCTCCGTCATATGAGTTATTTGTTTCCTTAATCGTTTTCAATTTTGAATCTAGTGTAGGTGTCAGTAACTTCTACCTGCGATATAAATGTCCAATCCTGACGATTAGTCTACAACTTTTCAAGTTTATAATGAGAAAATGTAATTTATAATCGGAATATGTAACTTCAAGATGAGATGTAAATTCATAACAGGAAATGTAAATACATTATAGGAGCATGATAATTCATAATCAGCACTGTAAATTCGTAATGTGAAATGTAAACTCATATTGAGAAATATAAATTCATAATAAGAGCATACAAATTGATAATGAGATATATAAATACAAAATGAGAAAATCCAAATTGATAATGAGAAAATATAAATTCTTATCCAGAAAATTATATTCATAAAATATAAATTACGTATTATGTACGTTTTTCTATGGATATTTTCGTAGACACACATATTTTATCAATGTTCTCATTATAAATTTACATTTTCTCAATATGATTTTTTATTTTCTCATTATGAATTCATATTTTCTGAATATGAAAACGTATTTTCTGATTATGAATTTGGATTTTCTGATTACAAACTTGTATATTTCATTATGAATTGGTATGTTCCTATTATGAATTAATTGTTCTCAATGAATTATGATTTATATATCTCATTATGAATTAACATGTTCCTATTATAAATTTACATTACCCATTATGAATTTATATGTCCCTAATATGAATTTATATTTCTCAATATAAATTTGTATGTTCCGAATATAAATTTGATCCAGATCCAATGTAAGATGTAGGTTCTACAGCGCTAATAGTGCAAACTGAGGCCCCATTTGTATGGGGCTTATACCAAAATATGAACTCGTATATTTGATTTTCGTAGTAGTTATTATTTGTTGAAATATAACATGATAAGCAAAATTTCATAAACTTCGGTTGTGAATTCTTGAGGGGTAATAGTAAAAAATAGGGACCTATTTGTAAGGGCGTTACTTTAAAAATTCTTCGTTGAAATATGACATGATCTGCAAAATTTTATGAAGATTCAATGGAAGATGTGAGTTCTAGAGCGATATTAGTGTAAACTGGGGCCCCATTTGTATGGGGGCTATACCAAAACATGGACCCATATAGTTGGCTTTCACAGTAGGTATTTCTAGTTTAAATATAACATGGTGTGGGAAATTTGATCAAGATCCGATGTTAAATGTGCATTTTAAAGCAATAATAGTGTACATCGGAGGTACATTTGTATGGGGGCTATATGAAAACATGGACCCACTTTCATGTTAGCAGTTTCTAGTTCGAATATAACATTATCCTAAAAATTATATAAAGATACAATGTAAAATGCAGTAATAGGGTAAATTGGAGGGATATTTGTATGGAGACTATATCTAAGTCCGAACCGATTTCCAAATTCAATACCAATCGTTGTTAGGCTAAAAAACGTAATTCTGCAAAATTTCAGTGCAACCAGACAACAATTGCGACCCGTGGAGTGCTACCAAGCTTAGATGGAAAGCATATGGAAAGCATTTGTCTTTAACCTCATCCCAGTTAGATAAATCTCTCGAGAGTGAGGTTTCAAAGATTGTATATCGAGTCATCTAATTCCAACTTGTGCGTTAATTTAAGTGACGGCCGTTAACGCTTTAGTTTTTGGTTCACGTATTGATCCCAACGCTTTCCTCCAGGGTTCCTAATAATATTGAAACAACTATTGTATTACGCTATAAATCTTATATTTATACTTACTTTAATTTCGTTGGGGAAGTTTTCTAGGAGTTCGTCTATTATTGCTGGGAAATCTTTCGGCGATGATTCAATCAAATTGTCATTCTTAGCATAATAGTCTATAATAGCCTTTCCTTTAAGGCTTTCTTGCAGCTATGAGAGAGATTAGAACATTTAACTGCTACTGAATAAGATGATGTTGGTGTCATCTTTCGACAAACACCTCCAACTTTCATAAGTGATTTCAGCTTCTGCAAGTTGAAATATGATTAATCTGAAAGAAGTTTTGTCAAAAAATATCTACTATTTTTCCGGATACTTTCTCAGTGGAGAAAGTACTTCGAAACTTCTCAGTTGAGTCAATCAATCATCATTAAAAATTTTAATTCAACATTTTAAAATTTAGATTCAACATGAAAACATTTTCAATCAAAGTGAAAAATTGTATCTTAAATGAAATTGCCTCAATTTAAAATCAACCAGTCTTCACTTTGATTTTACATTGACATATTTTCTGTTTGTTGGAATGAAAATAGAATATAGAATTTGGCTCGTTAAAGACCAGACAGCCACAACTCAAACTAGCAAAGTTCAGCCGAGCACAATCTCTTATTTTTTCCAACATGGATTACAGAAAATCGTACCGCTTACACTGGAATGACTCATATACTCCATGGGGTCTTCGGAGAATATTTCAAGGTGTTGCAAATGGAATTACAAAATGTGTATAACCTATGGTGGAGGGGAAAAAGCATATCAAAACTTACGCTTATCGATTATTTTCGATAAACAAATATATAACACTAGAGTGGAAATATTTTATATCTTGAATTTCCAATCCCGAAATTGACACTAATAATAATTATGGAATCGGACCAGAGGGAAAATTTTTCACTAACAAAGACTGAAAATATCGCCTAATATTTAGATTACTTAAGCATTTTTTAGAAATTTTCTGCTTATGTGCATTTGATATTTGTTGCATACATTCCTCTTGTAGCGCGAAAGCACCAAAACTTAAAATAAATATTTTGCGGCTGAAATAGAACAAAAAGGGATAAAAAATAAAAGATTAACAAAATGGTACCAATGAAACGACAAAACGTAGACACGTAAAATAGACGGGTTTTTCGAAATTTGTACTTTTTAGGGTAACGTTGGTACCATCCAAACAGCTGAAGTTAAGATCGTGAAATTCGGTGTATGTATTCATCTGACTGTGTAGACGAGAAATATAATGGAAATTTTAGAAATTTGTATTTTGTGCGGGATACAAGTTGTACCAACCACACGGCTGCAGTTAGAACAGCGAAATTCGGTGTTTACATTGCTCTGGCTGCCTACACTCAGAAAAAAGTGAACCCTATTATGAGTTAAAATGAACTAAAGTTTAGGAAAATTTAACTTCCTATAGCACTAAGGCAATATTTCCTCATATCAAGTTCAAACTTTTTTTGAATGTAATACAAGCTTTAAACTTGATTCTAGTTCAATTTTCCTCAAGTAAATATTTACTCAAACTGAGGAAATTTGCAATAAGTTTCGCATTTTCTAAGTAAGCTGAAACGTTCCTAAATCTATGTAAGTTATTCTTAAGACCAAGTAAATTTCTACTAAATTTAAATAAAATTTCCCTAAAACTAAGTACATCTTTACTCAAATGTAAAATTTTCTAAGTAAAATTTTGCTGAAACTTTCCTAACAATGAGTAGATTTTTACTAAAATCAAGTAAATATTTACTTAAACTGAGGACATATTTGCTGATTTTTTTTCCTCAAAACAAGTAAATTTTTCCTTAAACTGAGGAAAAAGGGCAAGATAGGCGCCGTTGCAGTGGTTGTTTAGAACAATACTTGAAGTATTTAAGAAATACGTTTCTTCAAACGAACGAGAATTGCTTCTTAGAATATTATTCAAGAATTTTCTAAACAATTTCAAGTGATTTTGTATAAGTTCATTAATATATAAATGTATGAAAAACTTGGCATAAATTTCAGTAAACACTTTAACTTAATTTAAAGAAAATATTCATTATACACTCCACGAGAGTATTATGGCTTTGTGCATTTGTTTGTAACACCCAAAAGGAAGCGATATAGACCCATTGTTAAGTATACCGATCGACTTAGAATCACTTTCTGACACGATTTAGCAATGTCCGTCTGTCCGTCTGTCTGTCCGTCTGTCTGTCCATCTATTGTTGTAATCAAATTACAGGTCGCAATTATAGTCCGATCTTAACAAAAATTGGCACAAGTAAGTTTTGTGGATCAAGGACGAACGATATTTAATTTGAGGCAAATCGGTTCAGATTTAGATATAGCCCCCATACAAATGTCGCTCCCGATTTGACATTTTCCGCTCTAGAAACGACATATTGTACCCGATTTTCTTTAAATTTGGCACAACATATTAGCATCCAACTAGAAACACCTGTGGCTAAAGCGGGCTAGATCGGTTCAGATTTAGATATAGCCCCCATACAAATGTCGCTCCCGATTTGACTTTTGCCGCTCTAGAAATCATATATTTTCTTTAAAATTGGCACAACATTATATAATCAGCCTAAAAACACCTATGGTGAAAGTGGGTAAGATCGGTTCAGATTTAGATATAGCCCCAATAGAAATGTTGCTCCCAAATGTTTAACCGATTTTGGCCAAACTATACATATTATATATTTCACCTATTTCGTTCCAGATTTCAATATACATCCATACAAATGTCCTTTCCGATTTAACATTTTTGGTCAAACACATACATTTACAGGATACAAAAATCCTTCCCGTTTTCACTTTTTCGCCGAATTAAATTGTATTCGGATTGAAAGTGGAGTGTATCATAGAGTCGGCCCCGCCCGACTTTAGTCTTTCCTTACTTGTTTTTTAGTTAAAATTTCCTAAATGGATTTTTTTCACACAAAAAATTTCTTAATATTTTTCTTTCTTAAAACCTTGCAAATTTTCTTCCATACAACTATGCATTAATTGTAAGCATTTTTTATTAGATCCATTGAAATGTTATTAAGTATATATCCTATTTCTAGTAAATGAACTATTTACTATGGCTTTGAAATAAGGAAACTTTGCTCATACTTAGTTAATTTTCCTACTTGTAAGGAAATGTTTACTGAACTGGAGTAAAATTGTTGAACTAATATGGATTATGGATTTTACTCAGTTTTAGGAATGCTATTTTGCTATTTTGTCTTTTGAGTTCGTACCTAATCAGATCCAAATGGGATAAAATTGGTACCAACCATTGGCTGTAGCTAGAATCACGAAATCCGTACAAGTACAAATTTCAAAAAAAAACTGACTGCATTGTGCGTATATGCAGTCAGTCAACACATTTTTTCCAAATTCACAAGATTTTTGAACATTCTTCTTAGTATATCGCAGAAACGCGAATAGCTAATACATATCTTATTCATATTCGAATTCAGCGCACTAAAATTTTCCTATCCTATGGAACTTTTTGGCCCACCTAATAAATAAATACCCTAAATATTGGGTGATAGTAGGTGCATTTTCAGCTACAGCCGTTTAGTTGGTTGTATTTGCATCCTACTTTAATTCTAAAAGTAAAATTGTTGAAAATCATTATCTCTCACGTTCACATTGTGAAATAACCTAACTTCTCCTAACAACGAAAATTGAAAGTTTGATTCTAGCTGCGGCCATTTGGTTGGCACCATTTCTATCCCATTTTACCTACGCAATTAGGGGAATGTACACACCGAATTTCATCATGCTAGCTGTAGCCTTCTAGTTGGCACCATTTTTATCCCTCTTTTCCTATTGTATCCCTTGAAAGTACAAATCTGAAAAGCATTGTTTTCATATATAAGTAGTCTCAGGAATGTATACAGCGAATTTCATGATTCTAGCTGCGGCCAATTGGTTGGTACAATTTTTATCTCCTTTTTCAATATTATCCTCCGCGCCCCCCCCCCCCCCCCCCCCCTCAAAAAAGAATGAATTTCGAAAAATCAATTTATTTTACGTGTCTGCGCAATCAGAGAAATGTATTCAACGAATTTCATTATTGTTTTTATTTTTTTTTTATTATTTATTTTTTTATTCACCGAATTTCATTATTGTAGGCGCAACCGTTTGGTCGGTACCATTTTCATCCCTCTATTTCCATTTTACCCCTTAAAAGTACGAATTTTGAAAAAATGCTTCTATATTATCTACTGAATTTCGTGTTTATAGCTCTTGTTGTTTAAAAGGTGCCATTTGTATCCATCCATTTGTATTGTATGAAAAAAAACATGCTGAAATAATCTAAATATTATGGGTTATTGGGGGTATTTTCAGTCCTTGTGAGGGAAAAATTCCCTTTTAACCGATTTCGCCCAGTTGCAATCCCAACCGATCTACGTCTGATTTGAACAGACGGACATGGCTAGATCGTCTTAGAATTTTATGACGATCAAGAATATATATTCTTTATAGGGTCTCAGGTCAATATTTCAAGGTGTTACAAACGGAATGACAAACTTAGTATGCCCCCATCCTGTGGTGGAGGATATAATAAGAAAGGGCATTCAAGGATTAAGATGTTGAAACTGTTCAGACGATACCAATATCGTTCAAATCTGAAGAAGCAATCCAAAGCTATAATCTTCGTAAAAACTTTGGACCACTGCAAAACCATTGAATCACGTGCTTTGACCAAAAGTAAAAGTCTTATAATTTATAAATTGTAATTTATTCTAATTTATTTGAAATTTCTTATGTTAAAATACTCTCTAGGGTAATACAAATCTATAGGAACACAACAAGTCATTTAAAATTTATGAGAGAATTGCAGGCCACCGCCAAAATCACGTTGTCCCCGGAATGGTCCACCAATATGTTGATTACCGAATGCATTCATGTTCAGTGATGATGCCTGATTGGACGAAGTCCACACATTAGCAGAGCCTGTGGCGTTCATGGTGGTTACACCGAACTTTGGTATTTGCGTCACTCCCAGACTGGCCGAGTGGCCCTGGGCATGAGACCAAGCGGCATTTGCTCCGACCTTCTCGAATTTTGTACCATTTTGCAGCTTGGTGTGACTATGGAAGGCATTAAGATCCACGGCGTGTTTATCCTTTTTAAAATTCAATTCTCCAAATGCTCCAGTGGTTAATGGACCATGACGCTCATTGCCTTTGGCAAAAACCCCTGCGGCAGCTCCAAGTTTCTCATCGCCCACCTTGGTCATGGCTTGGACATCGATGTCAACACCTCCCTTGGAACTACCAGATACAGTACCACCGATTGTTGACTGTGCCATTGTTGATGATTAAAATTTGTGTGGAAGTAAGGAAGACTTCTGGGTGGTTAATGTCTTTCAAGTGTAGTATGAAAACTGTGACCCTGCTAACGTTGTTCGGCCTTTTTATATTTTTCGAGCTAAAAAGTGCCACTGGAAGGTATTTCCCCCCTTTCAATTACTCAGTTAGTCATCCTTTCTTGGTGGTTGTATTTAATACAGGGAACTGTTTGTTTGGCCAACATTATACATAAAAGAAATATATATAAAAGAAAAGAACAGTGTGTATATACATATACTTATATATACATCTAGTCTGCTGTTGCTGGTGGTTCCCCCAAATATTAATAGTGGGACCATCGACACACAAATATATATTTTTAGGCTGGGTCGCCGTCCATACAAATGGAAACACAAGTTCCAGTCACCCCACGAAAATAAAGTTTGGATTGTTTAATGATGATTTGCAAAATATTTCGTTCCTAGATCAAGCCGTCTGTGTGATAAACGATCCGGAAAATAACCCTAAAAATCATGTTTTTTCCGGTGTAATTATTTTGTGTTACATTTTTTCTCAATTTTTTTCTTAAATAATAGACCCTTCAAAGCACATTAAATATAAATTTTGATTCTTGCCTTAGAGTAACTTATTGGTCAAATTATTGGACGTTTATAGTAATTTTTTGCGGATTTTCACAGTGACTACAGAAAACTTTTTCGTGTTTGGTGGTAGTATTTTGTAAAAAATAAATGATAAACATCGGAATGAAATTGACGTCGCAGCGCTTTTTTTTTTTGTAAAAAGGGTTTGAACAATTTGGCTGTGAAAACCATCGCCTGCATTAAATTATTTTACAAAAATGGAGTCAGTGGCGTTATTTTTCATCCGTTATCCATCATTTAGGTATCATTCGAAAGGTATTGATTCCTCTTATTTATTTTTCATCACACCTCTTACAAAATATTTCCAAGATCAATATAAAAATCAATATAAACGCCCAATAATTCTACCAATGAGTTATTCTAAGAAAAGAATAAAAGGGTCTATTAATTCAGAAAAAAAATCGGCAAAACTGCAACATAAAAAATGAACAAGGGAAAACATGATTTATAGAGGTGTTTTCGGGAGCGTTTAGCTCACAGAAGGCTTGAACCAGTGACGTAATATATTGTAGATCACTATTAAACAATCCAATCTTCATTTCTGGGGGATGACCGCTGCAATTTATTTTCGCGATCCATCCTAATATTTATATGTTTTTGTTTTAAAATATATTGATGCGAGGAAATTTTTTATAAAGTCACATATACTATTTGCTGCTATTTTTAGGTCTGACATTTAAGTTTTTATGATAGGGTTTTTAATCTTAAAAAAATCGTTAAAAAGCTGGGGCATTTCCCTATTGCCCCATAAATTTGCTCATTAAATTCTTATCTATCTATTTTATACACAATCTAATTTGCAGTTATTATCTCAGTGTTAAGCACTTTTGATTGTCCAGTTTGATTCCACAATATTCTTTAAATCGTTGTGTACGTGATTTAACCCATCTTTTATTCCCCTCTCACTTTATTGTCATCTTTAAATTGATTTATTCCGCTTTTATCCATCCGAATCCGAACCCATGGTCTGCTTCATCAGTTAGTTCCTATATGCAATGATCCATTATCTGGTAAATTTGATGCAGATCCAATGTAATATGAAGGTGTTAGGGCGATAATAATGGTAATTGTTGGGACAGTTGTTAAGGGTGGTTAAATTGTAAGGGCCGATGTTGAATGTGAACCACAGCTAAACGTCAAGATTCTTTCTGCATTTCATTTGACATTTCTCAATTTCAGACAAATTCAATTTGAACCATGGAAAGATACACAATCGAACAACGCGTTAAAGTTATTCAGGCTTATTATGAAAATGGGCGTTGAAATCAAAACGCATATCATGCACTTCGTGATTTTTTCGGTTAATTTAATCGTCCAAATGTGGGTACAATCGGAAAATCGTGCAAAAATTTGAGCAAACCGGGTCTGTAGGAGATGTGAAACCACCAGTGCATGCTCGTATTGCAGAAAATATTGCTGCTGTTCGGGATTGTGCGGCTGAAGATTGATGAACATTATGCACAAAGACTTGCATTTACACGCTTACAAGGTGCAATTAACTCAAGAACTAAAGCCTCTTGACCATTCCAAAAGTCGTCAATGGTAAGAATGGTAGCAAGAAATGGCAACAGTTGACGATCATTTTTCGAAGAAAATCATCTTCAGTGATGAGGCACATTTGCACCTCAGTGGATTCGTCAATAAGCAGAATTGCCGCATTCGGGCGAATGATAATCCAAGAGTGATTGTCGAAAAACCAATGCACCCACAAAGAGTGACTGTTTGGTGCGGTTTATGGGCTGGCGTCATCATCGGGCCGTATTTTTTCCAAAATGATGCCGGTCAGGCAGTTACTGTGAATGGTCTTCGCTATCGTGAGATGATAACGAACTTGTTATGGCCCGAATTGAAAGATATGGATGTGGACGATATCTGGCCGATAATTTCTTCATAATTGAAATCATCAAAATAAAAAAATGACAATAATTTCCTAAATAATTTGTGTTTTATTCAAAATCAACATAGGCCTTTAAAATTTAACCACCCTTTACAAGCAGAGTATTGTATATTGTTCTTAACATTATTTTCTGATGATGAGATGCGCGTTTATTGAATCTTTATGAAATTTCTAAATGCAATTTGATGAAAAAATGCTTTGTGGCGCATTTTTACAATTCCAACGAAGTTGGTGGTCACTATATATGTCGGCTCCTCTAATAGTTTTCACATCCATAAGGTATCCCAAAGCCGCTGAATTGTCCGCGACTGCTTGTTGCAACTACTCCGTATAATTACGGTACGTTGTGGACGCAACTTGTGGCACTCAGGTGTGCCCCACAAGAATTATATTCCCTATGGACTGAGAATATAATCCCTGTGAAGAAAATCTTTGGGTAAATGGAAAAAAATTTAAAAATCAAATCACTCTACAGAGTAGGTGGTTATATATCATTTTGGATAGACAAATAGTGTAAAGCATTAAAGGTGTGACTTAAGACCGTAAGTATGTATGTTTGGACCAAATTCGTTTCATGACTTTTTAAGCTGTTCGAGCCATGTCCGTCTGGCTGGATGGCTGGTGTACACGATAACTCTCGGAAGGAGCTAAGGAATTCAAACACTGCACATGCTAATATTTTTCCTAAACTTATCATAAGTTCGAAGATGGATTGTCACGCCCCATCGGGTACATCCCATACAATTGACCCATATTCCTATGCTAAATTAAAACCAATGTAACTTCCGCTATAATTTAGTATTTGATAAAGCTATTATGATCACATTAAACGTACAAAATATGGCGAGTTTTGTAAAATATCCCACACAATTATATCCTAGATAAAATTAAATCCCTAATGCTAGTGCTAGTGGAATCCGTTATGACTTGATATTTAGTCATGTTTTTTGTTATTTAAAGAAAATCTATGGATAAAAAATTAACCTCACCACTTTAGATTTTGATAAAAATGGATGATACGAATCGAATCAATAAAATCGATATAGTAGATTTTATTGACTGGTACCACAGTTATGACGTCTTTCTACCTCCGTTAAAATAAAACTTTTTATAATTATTCATAAGCGTACATTTGTTTTGCGGTAAATGCCCTTGGAACAAGTTGTCATGACTGGAAGTTTTTGTTATAACATTCATCCTGCTCTCTTTATTACGCTGCGTGTATTTAATGTTAATTTTTAATGTCAGTTACCTATTCAGTCGCTTTTTAAACAAACACAAAGGATTTATGTTCAAGTGCTCAGCCAGAAGTTCAGGGAGACATGCTATAGATCTGCAATTAATTACAATGTGTGGTGGGGCTATAAAAGATATTGATCATAAACTGGCTTGTTTGAAATTCGAATAATTTAGTAATAGTATTTTCAGTTTCAAATTTGTATAGTAAATATACTTTTATTATTAGTACATACACATATATCTATTTAGTTTGTCATACTTGTGCTAAAACAAAGAGAACAAGTAAGGAAAGGCTAAAGTCGGGCGGGCCGACTATATGATACACTCCACTTTCCAACCGAATACAGTCCAACTCGGTAAAAAGTGAAAACGGGAAGAATTTTTGTATGTTTCCTAATCATAGGCTAATACGACCTGGTTCGATTTGTCAAATCGATAAGAATATTTGTATCAGGGCTATATCCATGGAAAAATGTGACTAACTTTCACAATAAGTTCTTCCAGTTCAAATATAACGTGTTATGCTCAATTTGAAGAAATTCCGTGAAAATTCATGGTTTCGATATTGTATGGGATCTATATATAAATCTGAACCGATCTAACACATTTTTACCGCAGGTGTTTCTAGTTGAAATATAAGATGTTTTGCCAATTTTGAAGAAAATCTGTTGTAATATGTGGTATCTACAGTGAAAAGATTAAAATCGGGAGTGAAAATCGTATGGGTGCTATATGTAAATCAGAACCGATCTGACCCAATTTCACTATGGGTATTTCTGGGACAAATATAATATATTTCGCCTAATTTGAAGAGGATATGGTAAAATATGTGGTTTCTATAGCGAAAAAAGTCAATTCGGGAGCGAAATTTGTATGGGGAGCTATATATAAATCTGAACCGATCTGACCCATTTTTACCACAGGTGTTTCTAGTTGGAATATAAGATGATTTGCCAATTTTGAAGAAAATCTGTTGTAATATGTGGTATCCAGAGTGAAAAGTATCAAATCGGGAGTGAAATTCGTATGGGGGCTATATCTAAATCTGAACCGATTTTCTTCAAATTAAATAGCGTTTGTTCTTATCCCGATAAACTTCGTTGTGCAAAGTTTCATTTGGTTCTGTCTACAATTGCGACCTGTATCGTGATTACAAGAATAGATGGACGGACGGACAGACGGACATTGCTAAATCGAAAGTGATTCTAAGTCGATCGGTATAATTAACAATGGGTCTATCTATCTCTCTTCCTTTTGGGTGTAACAAACAAATGCACAAAGACATAATACTCTCGTGGAGTGTATAAAAACAACCCCGTCGTCTATTGTGCAGCCAACAACAAAACACGAGTAAATAATTCAGTGAAAAGGGGAATTACCTTTTTTTAATAGATAGAATCACACTTACGTTGAACTAAGTATAAAAGGCCCGATCAACGCTACTAAGTTCACACTTTTCGAACAAAAGTAGAAAGACATTCACCACAAAGAAGACTTCTTCATACGCTTCTCTACGTTTATAAACCACAAACAAATCTCAATCAACAACCATGGCTTCAACAAATATCGGTGGCACAGTGTCTGGTAATCCCACCAAGGGTGGTCATGACATCGATGTCAAAGCTATAACCAAGGTGGGCGATGCAGGACTAGGAGCTGCCGCCGGTGTCTTTGCCAAAGGCAATGATCGCCATGGCCCCGTAACTACCGGAGCTTTTGCAGAATTGAATTCGTAAGTTCAGCGAAGAAATTTCAAGAAGTTTCTTTTAATATAAATTATGTATTTCTTTTAACTTTTTAGAAATGGCCATGGCTTGGGTGTCCAGCATTCCAATACTCACGGCGTCAGCCAGTCTATGGGCGAAAACCTACGCATTAATGCCTTTAAAAATGATAATCACGCTGTGGATGTGAATGCCTTCCATAATCGCACCCAATTGCAAAATGGTTTGAAGTTTGATGCAGTCGGGGCGAATGCCGCCTGGTCTCATGCCCAGGGTCATTCGGCCAGCCTGGGAGTGACACAAATTCCCAAATTCGATATCACCACTATGGGGGCCACCGGCACAGCCAATCTCTGGACTTCACCCAACCAGGCGTCGGCATTGAACTTGAATGCCTTCGGTAGTCAACACATCAGTGGGCCATTCCGAGGACAACGTGATTTTGGTGGTGGTCTAGGATTCACACATAGATTTTAATCTTCCTATTTTTTGTTACCATTAAGTAATTTAGCATAAGAAATTTGGAATAAATATCAACATACATACTCGCATGTTCAGAAAATAAGCGAACTTACTTTTGACAACAGGTCTTCGTCGGCCAGCAAAGACACTCTGGAGATTTTGTTATAGGCAAGGCTACCCAGCAAAACTCCCATTAAAAAATCAATTCATCACATAAAATCCATATCAATCGTCTCGATTTCTCTTTGGAATTATTTTTATACAGCGATGACATTATTATTCCTGAAAAAATATTGTGAACAATAATAGTCGTTATTAGTAAATCAATTATTTATTAATTAGAAATTATCAATACAAAAAGCTCACAGATCAAGAGGAGCTTCCATTGCGGCTTCCGGTATGTTTGTGGGATTAGTTGATTTTGTATGGATTATGATGTTGCTGTTAGGGTACGTTTTTGTTGTAACTCAACAATTGGGCTGAATAACTATGCTGCAATAACAAAATCCTAAGGATTAAGTTAAAATTTCATTCAAAATTAATAAAGAAAAAAATTAAAATTGTCGCCAAACAGCAATATCAAAGTGTGTATGATATACAAAAATATTTTATCTTAAAAATCTTGGATTTAGTCTGGATAATTATCCAATGTAAGTCAAATTTATGGTTGTCGAGACTAAGTCCAAAAAAGTTAACACAAAATATTTTTTGAAAATTTGTTTTGCTAAAACTCTATATATTGTAGTTCGCGACAATCTAAAAATAATTTTTTATTTTGAATAAAAATTTACTCCTTATTAACGTTTTTGTTAGTAAATAATATCATAATAATAATATCAGATGCTCACGTCACTGGCCCATACGCACCAGTACACCCTATTGTCTTTTTCACCCCTCCACCACCCTCCTTACCTCCTGTCGATGACTCCAGCCCAAAATCCGCACCAAACACTGCATGGATATTATTCTCAACAAACACTCACTCACAATCAGCCACAATCACACTCTCCCCAATTGCGAAAATTTGGCGATTAACGAAGCCGTCAGGACCAAAAATGGTTAAATTTTAATGGTCGATGTTGAACGTGAACCACACCTAAACGTCAAGTTTTTTCTGCATTTCATTTGACATTTCTCAATTTCAGACTAACTCAATTTGAACCATGGAAAGATACACAATCGAGCAACGCGTTAAAGTTATTCAGGCTTATTATGAAAATGGGCGTTCAAATCAAAATGCATATCGTGCACTTCACGATTTTTTCGGTCAATTTAATCGTCCAAATGTGCGTACAATCGGAAAAATCATGCAACCGAGCTAACCGGGTCTGTAGGATATGTGAAAACACCAGTGCATGCTCGTACAACTCGTCCTGCAGAAAATATTGCGTGTATTTAATGTTAATTTTCAATGTCAGTTACCTCTTCAGTGGCTTTTTAAACAAAAACAAAAGATTAATGTTCAAGTGCTCAGCCAGAAGTTCAGGCAGACATGTCATAGTTCTGCAATTAATAACAATGTGTGGTGGGGCTATAAAAGATATTGATCATAAACTGGCTTGTTTGAAATTCGAATAATTTAGTAATAGTCTTTTCAGTTTCAAATTTGTATAATTGCATGCGAAATAGCTGAAATGACATAAGGTCGATTTACAAATGTCAGATCCCATACAAATTTGACATTTGAAAATCGACCTTGTGTAACTTTCAGCTGAAATCGATTGATTTCGAATGCAGTCTGAAAAGGCTGTAAAATCGACTATTGTATTCATTGTCACGTGTCACGTACATGAGCTACGAGTGGGAATGTGCGTATGGATTGGTGAGCAAATGGTCGACAGACAAATGATCAATGAAACACAGTAGGAAGGAAATATGGTGCAAACAAAACCGAATTTTAGCCAACCTCTCTGCAAGAGGCTCAATGGTCTAGGGGTATGATTCTCGCTTTGGGTGCGAGAGGTCCCGGGTTCAAATCCCGGTTGAGCCCAGTTTTTTTATTTTTAATTATGATGAAAGAGCCAAACAACAATTTTCTAAATATAATTTGTATGTCAAATTTGACAGCATATTCGATTTTATCAAAATAACCTGGAGATCATAATGTGATGTAGAATATTGTAGAGGAATAGAATATGAGGTATTTATTTATTTTATTTGTGCCAGTTAGAATGATAGTGGTCACACTTTATCCGTTCTGAGATATGGTTTATGGTTTATGTTTGAGTCAATTGAAATATATTTTTCCACCGAAGCACAAACATTTTTTTAGAATATCCTACTACTATATCGAACTTTTATAAAAAACGTTGGTACCACTAAGGGAACCCCTACTTTCGAGGGTGCACTGACTTAGAACACTTTCATTCTTCTCAAACTTGAAAAAAAATTTAACACGAAATTTTAAATTTTTTTTTCGCAAAAGTACCTTACCAAAAATTAAAGAAAACACAAAATATTTTATTTCAAAAATATATATACATATCGAGGGCTTATAAGTGGCTATGAACAATTTTCTCGAAAACGAGTTTTTGATGCCAAACTATTCTTCGATTTGGATGTCATCTGCCATATAAATTTGGAGCAGAATTTTTTTTCTAAAACCATTTTTTTTCAAAATTTTCTGATTTGGCTGTTTATTTGTGACTGCAAAGTGGCTAAGAACATAAAAATAATATAAATAATATAGTTCAAAAATGGAACAGCATATAACCTAAGGTTATAATTCGCTACTATCAAATTCCATCATTACGCGGTTAATAGCATTTTGGTATCCAAGTTACCAGGCTAAAATAGGATAAATATTGGCTGAAAAGTCAAAAATTGTGAAAAGTATCTTTAGAAAAACTCGCGTAACTTTTTATCATATTGATAATACCAAAATATTTGTATGGCTTATGATTGCTGACTTCATTCGGAATATTTGAGTCGGAAAAGTTTCAGAATCCTGAACAGAGAAAGTTTAAATATAAGCAATTGCAACCGCGAATATTGGATTTTTCAACAATTGCAGCGATTTTCGCGACTGGCTGCATATATGTTACAAGCGACATTGGTTCTTAATAAACAAACAAAAATTCAGACGGATCCGTTGGCTAGATCGCGAGAAAATCATAAAACAAAAATGTCATGAGTGAAAATCATTTTAGTCATATTTGTCGCGAAAATTAAAATTTTCCAAAAATATCCAATTTGTATTTGTTGTTTACCATGCCCTACCGCAATATTCACTTTTTGTAAAAAATTTGTAAAAAATGGAACCATAAATAAAATGTTACCAATCTGGAATCTTTAAATTCGCTGTGTACGTCCCAGAAAATGAGTTTTCTACACTTCACATTTCATGAAAAACGTTATCGAATCTACAATAAGTCTAATTTATATATTTGAGCATTAATGGCTATGTGCTTTTTTCAAAATTTAGAGTACTAATTTTTAAACATGCAAAAGTGGCTATGAACCATAAAACAGCGAATAATAGGAAATTTCTAAAACTTTTTAATTGTAGCAATTTGTAATCCATTTTAGATTAAACTGTGGAAGAATGATTAATATTTACTCATTAAATTAAGGAGTAAATCAGTTTTTTCGCTCTCCTGAAAAGTTGTGTTTTTGTTCATAGCCAGTTATGAATATAAGCCCTCGATATGTATTCCAAAATTCACTCTACATTTCTGGATTCTTAGGCAGTACAGGTCAATAGTTTTCTCAATCGAAAATAATTTTCAATAGTAACACAAATATTGTATATTCAAAGAATGTCAACTGTTCACTGCATGACTTCAGTCCCACCCACTACCATCTTCAATAAAATTTTCTCATAGAAAAATTATATTTTCTCATAGAAAAATGGAATTTTATCATAGAAAACAACAAAAAGTTTCCCTCTCGATTTAAAAGAATTATTGGAGATGCGGGGCATCGATCCCCGTACCTCTCACATGCTAAGCGAGCGCTCTACCATCTGAGCTACATCCCCGTGTGTCGCTCCGTCAACTTTTGCTTTGCTTAACATTTTGTGGGTGTTAATATGTCGCACAATTCACTTTAATCGCCTAAAACCGACAAGTTAATTCTTACTTTTAAAAATCGTGACAAAAATATTTTTTATGTCACAATATCTCCGCTAGATATAACTATTAAGTATTAAAAACTTTTTTTATAAAATAATGTTTACATTTTTAAATTGTCGTCATAATAAACTTTATGTGTAAATAAATAAATCTTTATAAATTAGTAAATTTCCCTATATTTCTTCACCGAATATATAATAATATAAAATTTATATATAAAATAAAATCTAAAGAAAATATCTTCGAATTTAAACAATTTTTGGCCAAAAAATTAACTGGAGATGCGGGGCATCGATCCCCGTACCTCTCACATGCTAAGCGAGCGCTCTACCATCTGAGCTACATCCCCTGGTGCCGTTCGTTTACAATTTTGTGTTCCCATGATTATATTGGAAATCCTTATCCTTAAGGTAACAAACTACATACAATTTTGTCAAAAAAAAAATTACTACAATTTAGATTTCATCAAAAAGTAGATCTTGGTAACATATCGGAATGGCTTTACTGTATTTTTAATTTTTACAAAAATAAAATTAAGTACTATACTGTTTCCGTTATGAAATATTTTTCCTAGATAATACGAAGACGATATACATAACTACAAATTTTAAAAAATATTTGTAGTTATATTGTATGCTGGAATGAAGGAATTGAATGTGCTGGCAGGAAGGAATTGAGATAGTAAAAGATTTAATTTTATCAAATATTTAAATTTACCAAAAAAACTATTGACTGATTATTTTGGAGATGCGGGGCATCGATCCCCGTACCTCTCACATGCTAAGCGAGCGCTCTACCATCTGAGCTACATCCCCTTTTCTCCTTACCGCCACAATTTTGTTTTGTCTAGATTTCGTTAGAGATCCACGAGGTAACAAACTTCAAATGCTACTTATGGAATTTTTAATAAAAAAAATTATATAAAACGTTTATTATCACAGGATAATAAGTATAAAAACTCTTCTAAGAGCAATTTGTTTCTATGAATTGAAGTGAATGCGTCTTTCATACAAAATAGTTGCTCATAGCTCTGCAATGAATGTCTTCAGCAGCGTTGACATATAAATATTTTTAAAAATCTGTCATTTTTTTGGCCAAAGGATCTTGTTTTATAGAAAGTTAACAATAGGTCAGTTTTTCTTTAACGCTGAATGACCACGCTATTTAAATGTAAATTAAAAGTAAAATTCACATTGTCGTCATCTTCAATATAGTAGATGTTTGTATTAAAATTAAAATAAATTTGATAGTTATCCAGCTAACTTCCGTTTTCATGTAGCTCCGTTAGAGTTAACCAAGATTTATGGTACTTTTCGCACAAACTGACATCTATAACTCAACTTTAGGTTAACGGAGGTAAATCGATAAGGTTTAATATAAATATTTTTTTTAATTTTATACGCACACCTTTAATTGTTGTTAACGACAATGCGATCAATTATTTTTTCCATTTTTCACACTGCATGCGAAATCAATTGATTTCAGCTCAAGGTTTATTTACAAGTTTAATATTTGTAAATCAGCCTTGTCACACTGCATGCGAAATCTAACAGATATGACATAAGGTCGATTTTCAAATGACAAATTTGTATGGGATCTTACATTTGTAAATCGACATCGATGTCATTTCTGCTAGATTTCGCATGCAGTGTGACAAGGCTGATTTACAAATATTAAACTTGTAAATAGCCTTGTCAGTCTACAGAGAAAATCTATTTTAATTAGATTTTGAGCCAAATCGACCTTAAATCGTATACTTTTCCGTACAAAATTTAAAATCAACCTCCAGGTCGATTCTTCAAAAATCCACCTCGAAATCTAATATTTAGACACACAAAAATAAGAAAAATGTGGATGTGTGAATTTATGGTTATGTATCTAAACTATAGGATAACAAGAAGAAGAATTTGACATTTATTTCTAATTTCTCTGGCAATTCAAAAATGAAACAAGAAAAGTATATGAAATATTTAAAATTGTTTGTTAAATTTAATTAGTTTAATTAAAAAAAAACGACATTGTAAGCTAAAAGCAAAATGGACTTCAGATTAGGAAATGATCTGTTAGTTCTATGGGAGGACGTTCGAACAATCGAAAGGGACACATACCATACATATATAAAATAATGGCAGACGAAATGCTGATGTATTTGTATTTTCCCCATCTGAAATACAAACTAAATTACACAATTTCAGCAATATATATAAATATAGGTTTATTAAATCCTGTCGATATATTACTTAGTTTTTTCTTCTAGGGATGAAAAACGGTCAATTTTCATGAAGAGGATCACCATCAAAATGGAAGGAAGGAATTGAGATAGAAAAAGATTTAGTTTAAATTTATCAAAAAAACTATTGACTGATTATTTTGGAGATGCGGGGCATCGATCCCCGTACCTCTCACATGCTAAGCGAGCGCTCTACCATCTGAGCTACATCCCCTTGTCATACTCTGGGACAATTAGCAAAAACTCTGTTCGCGGCAATTGCAGTTCTTCTATGAAAGTGAATGGTATCTAAATATAGAAAATATTATTTTAGTCGTATATTCTCCTTAACAAACACATTCTATATTGTATATTCTTTCTATATAATACAAATTCATTTTTATACAAATGAAAATTTATTATTTGACATCATGACTTCTCTGTGAAATTTTCTCACAGAAAAATTAAAACCGCCTTAAAAAATTAACAACAAAATGGTTCACGTCGATTTAAAAACAATTCTTGGAGATGCGGGGCATCGATCCCCGTACCTCTCACATGCTAAGCGAGCGCTCTACCATCTGAGCTACATCCCCATGCTGTGTGGTGTGGCAAAATGCTCAAAAGAACACAAATGTTATAAATAGTTTCATGTCGACAACTACACACGTGCACACATTGGGAGGGTGTTATGTGATGTAAATAAAAAAACGAAAGAAACAACAACTTTGCGTGTTCTTTGTGTTTTCTTCGTTTATTATAGCGTTTAATTTTATTGGTTCGTTGTAACACGTAACACATTTACTTGGGTGCAATCCACAAATTGCATATCGTTGTGTTTGTTGTTGTGTAGCATTAAGTTAATATATTTCCTTAGCATACTTTTAGGATCATGCCAATATTGATATACTGTTTACACATGACGATTTTTACAACTGTGTTTGGCGGAAATTATCAATAAAATATCGCGTTTTCCAGTGTTTGACAATTTTATTTTCAACGAAATGGCGAAAAATAACACTTTATCTTAAAGTTTGGATTTAAATTACTGGCAACATATGTTAAATCAATGAAAAACATCATCAATGAAAACCTCATACAAATACCCATCTAGTTTTTCGGTCAGACCACTGCCAACACGTTTTTAAATTGATGTTACATGTGTTGAGATGATCTAAAAAAATACAATAATCACCTGAACACATTAGGCCTGTTCGATTGGGCTTACTAGCTTAATTTTTGTACGGAATTTACTCGCTTAAGAAAAACCAATGGGTAACAATGATGCCACCTTATCAAGTATCTTAATAGTAAACTAGTAAGCCCAATCGAACAGGCCTATTAGTTCACATTGATTTGTTGTGTTTCAAAAGTAATAGAATATATATTACTTTAAAAATATTTCCAATTTGTTTTGATTATTGACGCATCACTATTTTACTCTGATTGTTTGCAAAATATGTCAGTTGTTTTTAATAAAGAAATATAAAACAATTCCATCTTATTAAATAAATTGTATACATTGTTAATCAATTGAAATAAATTGAAAAATTACTACACAAATTGTAAACAAACAACCAAAATGTAGAATTCTCAGCTTAAAATTAATAGTAGGATGAAACCTTCTGTAATAGCCTTGTCAGACTGTAGGGGAAATCTAGTTTAATAGTCTTGTCACACTGCATGCGAAATCTAGTTTAAACGACATAAGGTCGATTTACAAATGCGTCATTGGAAAATCGACCTTATGTCATTTAAACTAGATTGCGCATGCAGTGTGACAAGGCTATTACAAACAATTGTTTGTCAAACTATATCGATCAAATGTCAAAAAATTGCAGTGTGAAAGGATCGATTTTAGCGACTAGATTTCACATGAAATCAACTTGAGTTCATGCAGTGTGACAAGGCAATAACTTTTTGAATTTTAAAAGTGTCTTATAAAACAAATTTATGAATAAAAGTTTTCTTAAACTGAACGCTAAATAACCTCAAGTTAGTACTAAACGATATTTAAGAAAAAACAATGGGTAACAATGGTGTCACCTTTACAAGTCTCTTAACCGTAAGCTAGTAAGCCCAATCGAACAGGTCATATAGGCCATACAAACGAAACCAATTAAAAAAAGTTTAGATTAAAAAATGGATATTTTAATAAATTAATAAACAATCATGTGTAAACAACCATAAATCTAAGAAGTTGTGCCGCTCAGCTGAGCGCAAAATTCTGTCAAAAAAAATCGAGAATGTACAACACATTCTCGTCAATAAAAAAGGTGTCCGTTTAAGTCTGATAAATGACAGATTATTTTTCACTTAAAAGTTGTCACAGAACCAGAATCATCCCCCAGAATATAAAAATCGCTTAAATTCTGATTGCACGTCGCATTGGCAACACTCGTTTCAATGGAACGCTAAAGCAATTTGGTATGATATCAAACACGAATGTAGGATTGTTTCAGACAAAGACAATAAGGAAATGAAGATGTGATGATACAATGTTCTGTTCTTGAATTTTTTATCGCGTTCATTTATCACATATCATAAAAGAACATCTTGTATATTACTTGCCATTGGTTGCAACTGCCGGATGACAGTTAATATACAAGATGTTCTTATTTGGTCTTCAAGCTAATTCTAATTTTGAATTGTATTTTGCGTATGCATTAAAATTGTTGGGCATAGAAAAAAATAAGTGCAACAAAAGAGAATTACCCATTCGTCAAAACTCGATTTAAGCTACAATTTCAATTATTATGTCTCATTTCTTTCCCTATTCGCCTCAAACTAAATTTGCCATTTTCGGCACAACACATCTTCCCTTCTTTATTGTCTTTGGGTCTGATCAAACCAAACGACAACTCTTATAAGTGGTCCCCTTCTTATGTCATGACAAAATCGACCTTGCCGGACTGCTAGAAAATGAAATTTTTCTCTCTCTCAAAACAAATGTCAAATTATTGTCAAAAACAACAGCTGTTCGACAATTGAGAAATTGTGCGTATTTTTAGAATTATAATCTTCTTATTGTTTAAATTAACTTTTACATTAAGAAATATTAAAAAACAACGAAAACTTTTCACCGAAATACTTGTAAACATAAGTAAAATAGTGTTAAGTTTGTGCGGGAAGTCTGTGTGTTCTAACGACAAAAGAAATCAAAATGAATGGCACGGATTCAATCATGGATCATAGTGAATAGTCAGTTGTGTTGTTTTATTTAGCGGTGAAATTGTTTTTGTTAAAATTATTTGGACTTTTGGCTGAAGATTATTAAAGTATTTCACCATGTTTATGGAAATTGTACCGAAATTGCAACCCATCTCCAAGAGTAAACCCAAGACAAGTGAACAACAAAATGTGCCTTCTAGTAGTAGCGGCAGCGGCAACAGCAGCCCCCACAACAGTAATAACAAGAACTTTGGAGCATCTTTGTTGGCCAATAACGACAATAACAAGGGAGAGTAAGTTTGTTTGTTTTCTATACAATACACGCATTTATTAGTAATTTCCTATTATAAATGGTTTATTTTAAATTCTAAAGTGTAATGAGGAATGGCGAGACAAGAAGTCATTTAAAATCTATGTGAAAAACCCAGGCTACCGCCAAAATCTCGTTGGCCCCGAAAAGGTCCTCCAATGTGTTGGTTGCCAAAGGCATTCAAGTTTAGTGCTGAAGCCTGATTAGGTGAAGTCCACAGATTGGCAGTGCCGGTGGCGCCCATGGTGGAAATATCGAATTTGGGTATTTGTGTCACTCCCAGGCTGGCCGAATGACCTTGGGCATGAGACCAGGCCGCATTTGCTCCGACAGCATCAAACTTTAAACCATTTTGTAGTTGGGTACGGTTATGGAAGGCGTTGAGATCCACAGCGTTGTTATCATTTTTGAAGGCGTTAATGCGTAGATTTTCGCCCATAGACTTGCTGACGCCATGGGTATTGGAATGTTGGATACCCAAACCATGGCCATTGCTGTAAGGAGAGGCAAACAAATAATACAAATTCGTTATGCTTCATATTCATCGCTGAACTTACGAACTTAATTCTGCAAAGGCTCCCGTGGTTACGGGGCCATGATGATCATTGCCTTTGGCAAAGACACCGGCGGCAGCTCCTAGTCCTGCATCGCCCACCTTGGTTATAGCTTTGACATCGATGTCATGACCTCCCTTGGTGGGATTACCAGCCACTGTGCCACCGATATTTGTTGAAGCCATTGTTGATGTTTGAAATGTATTCTGTCCTCGAATGGAAGTTTATATGTTTATTGTATATGGAAAACTGTGGCCTTGCTAACGTTGCTCTAGCTTTTTATACTTTTTTTCCGCTACAAATGTCATTGTGCCATTTGAAAGAAGGTAAATTCCCGTTTCAATTAAGTAGTTACTCATATCTTATACTCATACCATACATATCATACTCTTTTTGATCAACTTGAGTGTGACAGACAACATAATATATAATACACAGAAAAATCACCAAACATCAAAAATATATAGATCGTCTGTTGCTGCTGGTGATTCCCCTCGATGTTTTACACAAACATAACCGCACTATGTACATACAGACACAACCCACGACGCACAGTGTTTTGAAATGAAATTTATGTAAATAAATTCTGTATTTTTTTAATATGCAAGATTTTCTTTTTTGCTCTTTAGAAACATTAGAACTTCGAAAATGGGGAATTTTGAATTGAGTTCATTAAGATTTGGAAATTTCTGAGCACAAAAAAGTGCTCTTGTAATAATTAAAAAATGAACAGGAAATAAATCATATTAATAACCAATGTTTGCAGATGTATCAAACATTTAAAAATGGATGCATTTTGCACAATATATATTTTTTTTAATTTTCTTTTAACGGTGTAAGTGTTGACACTTCAAAATAATAGGTGTGTTTTCTTTACAAGCGTATTTTCCGACTTAACAATATTTGCTAGATAAACTGTCAAGATTTTGAAATTTGAAAAGAAAATGCAATTACCAATTATACCTGAAACAATTAAATTTGTTTAGAACAAAAATGAAGCCACCAATTAGCGAGTCCGTTTGTTCTTTTATTGGAGTAAATTTTTTCTTAATTTACATATACTAGTTTCCGGTGTAAACTCGTTATTTCCTCTTCTCGAAAATTCTGTCAATTTATCGAACAAATACAGCTAAGCGGGAAAAAACAAGCCAAATAAAATGGATTTTTGATCATTTATTGCATCTATCTGAGCTATCTGATATTGAGGCTTTTCGGGAATGTATCATTGCAGTGAATCAGATTCATTTCGACTATGAATCTGTTCACAAATAAAATTCATAATGAAAATTTTCACTGATATTGTTTCGCGTTTTTAATTGGAAATAGAAAAAATCATAATAAATTCAATTTGTGAATTGAATGATGAACCAAATGAAGCTGATAGCCTGCAGTGATGCATTTCCGAAAATGCAATTTTTGAAAAGCTTAGTAATACCAAATTTCTACAGATTTTGGGCACTTTCTGCAAAATTATATTTTGTTCTCTCACATAAGCCATATATTCATTATAATTTTGAATTTGTAGTTTAAAATCGATAACTCGTAATGAAAACACGTCTATTAAGTTCACGCCGGCACCATATATGATGTGCGACTACTTTGCATGTGTGGTTTAAGCAAAAACACATACAAAACAGAGTGTTGTGGCTTTTTGGTAGATTGATTTATTCTAAATCAGAGAAATACATCTGTGGCCACATTTGATAACAGCTTATGTAAAAATGCGTGGGCTTGAGATAATCTCTGATAAAAAAATATTTTAGTCAAATTATAAGAGATAGACAGATGGAAGTTGGCGCATTAATTTATTAAGGTGACTGCTTTGAGTGGTATTTCGGTCTTGTAAAGAGTGATTTTTTTGAGGTTAGGATTTTCATGCATTAGTATTTGACAGATCACGTGGGATTTCAGACATGGTGTCAAAGAGAAAGATGCTCAGTATGCTTTGACATTTCATCATGAATCGTCTTACAAACGAACAACGCTTGCAAATTATTGAATTTTATTATCAAAATGCGTGCTCTGTTAAGAAAGTTCATTGCGCGCTTCCATTTTATGGTCAGTTTAATCGACCGACTGAAGCGGCTATTCGGGCTATTGTGACTAAATTTCGCACCAAATTTACATTGTTGGACATTAAACCACCAACACGCTTACGTAGAGTGCGAACTGAAGAAAATATCGCAGCTGTATCGGCCAGTGTTAATGATGACCACCAATTTTCGATTCGTCGCCGTTCGCACCAATTGGGTCTCTGTTACTCAAAAACGTGGAAATGCCAAAATTGGACTAAGCGGATGGACCACCTAAGACGCAGCCGCGGTCAACATTTAAATGAAATTATCTTCAAAAAGTAAATGTCATGGACCAATCTAACGTTTCAAATAAAGAACCGATGAGATTTTGCAAATTTTATGCGTTTTTTTAAAAAAAAAAGTTATCAAGCTCTTAAAAAATCACCCTTTATAATCAAAATCTCGAGTCGGGACAATATCCAAGTTCGTAACACTTTTTTAATGAAATATTATATTTTGAACCTGGCTCCTACTCTTCTTATAAAGGGAGAGAATTATAGGCTTAAAGAGTTGGGGTATTTTGTTGAATAAACGCTGCGAAGCCTTCGAAAGACTCGTCATGTGCCAGAAATCATGACAAAACAAGTAAGGAAAGGCTAAACTCGGAATTGGCCGACAATATGATACACTCCACTTTCTATCCGAATACAATTCAATTTGGTAAAAAAGTGAAAACGGGAATGATTTTTGTATGTTTCCTAATCATGGACCATTGTGCCCCACTCTCATAATATATGTATCAAGGTAAAATATAATCAGATAAACAGTTGGGAGCAACTTTTGTATGGGGGCTATATTTAAATCTGAACCGATCTTACCCACTTTCATCATAGGTGTTTCTAGTTGGATTATAAGGTGTTGTGCCGAATTTGAAGAAAATGCGGTAAAATATGTGGTTTGTTAAGCGAAAAAAGTCAAATCTGAACCGATTTGCTTCAAATTAAATAACGTTCGTCGTTGATCCCCAAAACTTACTTGTGCCAATTTTCGTTAAGATCAGACAATAATTGCGACCTGTAATTTGATTACAACAATAGATTGACAGACGGACATTGCTAAATCGACTCAGAAAGGGATTTTAAGCCAATCTGAAACGTTTCCTTTTGGGTGTTACAAACAAATGCGCAAAGACATATTACCCTAGTGGAGGGTATAAATAGTGTAAAGCCATGTAATAAATCTCACCATATAAATCTAGATGCAAAAAGGTCTTAACGACAATACATCAGTTTAAATCTTTTAAATAATAGTTATTCGAGCTTTTGATCAGCTTTACTTGCTCTATTTTTTAAGCAAACCTGGCCAGTAAACCAATAAAGCGGATCTGAAGCTTGAATAATTCTTATTGAACGAAGAAACGCGAATATTCATTTCTTATAGATTTGTGGTTTCTATTTCATAGGTGAAAATTTTGTTAAGAAAATTTATCAATTTCAGAATCATATCTATGTTTCCACTACACAATTTCCTAATGTAGTTTAGAATAGATCAATTCAATCCACTTGAAATTCAGAACACATCAATTGATATTCAGAAATTCCATTTGAAATTCAGAACTCAACAATTGATTTCAAATTCTGATAAGTTCAGACGTTCAGAAATTCTATTTCATATTCAGAACTCAACAATTGATATACAGAAATTTTATTTTAAATTCAGAACACTTCATTGGATTTTCAGAAATTTGCATTTGCACTTCAGAACTCATCTTTTAAAATTCAAAACTTTTCATTTGGAACTCGGAAGTTATCAAATGACATTAACCTATAAAAAGAAACAAATTTTAAGTACTTCACTGAGAAGATCTTTTAAACAACTTCCAAAAAAGTTGGTAACATTTTACAAATAGAATTTTCAGGCAATACGAACAAATTTTTCATTTGAAGTCGTTGAGAAAAGGCATCCGCTTTGCTTCTATAAGATCTCGGGTTCGATTCATGGCTCGAGAAAAACCATTTAATCATTTTATAACATGTTTAAAGGGCAACGTATTGATTTTTAAGTAGTTATCCATTTTAGCCATTAAGCATATTATTTATTAAAATTATAATTTTATAATCCTTTATTAATTACAAAAAATCGTATATGCTGATTCCAAAATCAAGGGAAATTTTTAAAAGTTTTTATTTATTTTTATGTTGTTATATAATTTATTGTTGTTTACTAATCTACCGATCGATCCACTTTATTGACCTTATTCTTAAAACAATGAATAAAGCCAATAAAGGGACCTGAAAATCGAGTAATTCCACAAGTTTACAAATTCCGTTCATCATTTGGCCCAGATGACAACACAACTTAACGTTATTTGAGGCGCTAAATTCGAAACCGGGTTGTTTTTTTTTAATATTATTTATAGTTTTTGAGTTCTCGTATCTTGGCAGCACTGCACTGCCATAACGACAATCACTTGGCAATGCTAGAAATATGTCTCTCAAAATACTTCTTCATTCTCATGTCGAGTTTTTTCATGAACACTTAGGTGATACGAGCGACGAGCAAGGAGTGCGACTACACAAAGATTCTATACAAAATAGGAGTCTTGCTTGTTACGAACATAAACTGACTTCAAGTCAGTTTAAGATTGCAGATTTAAAATTGTCCCGAAATATTGATTTGCGACATTTTCTGATATTGTTAACTAGTTTTTATTGGTTTATACTTATAGTAATCATGCCTACATGCCTTACATTCACGTCTGGCAATATCGGGAATCTTAGAGAATTGAGCGCTGAATGAAAACATATCACTCTTTCTGCACTGATAGAGTCAGAAAGAGTAATAAATATGCAGAAACTAATAATATTAACAGCGAAACGAAAAAATATATTCTTCGAAAACTTTTCAACTTATAGTATATTGTCCATTTTTTGGGCCACTTTGATAAAATCACAGCATCTTTGTGGCGTACAAAAGAAACTCAAAACAAAACAAACTTATAACAATAATATGGTAATTTAAATAATCAAGATCGGCGATTTAAGATGAATTGAGAATATGAAAATAAAATGGGAGATATTTAAAAAAGTATTATATTTTAAATAAATGTTTTAATATTATTTTTTTGTATAATTTCAAAAAAAAGTATTATAAAAGGTTCAATTCATAAATTTTTTCAATTTCTTTTCTAAGTTTTGCATTTCTTTTTCAAATGTTTTTGTTTATTAACAAAATATTCTCTTCATTTGCACGCCAAAAAAGACAGACAACAGAATAAAGAAGTTGTAAAGACAAATGTGAAATATAGAAATCCAAATCAGCAAAAAATTGCTAAAGTCAGAAAAAATACTAAAATTCCAGTTTTCATCAAAGGGACCTCTAATATTTGTACTAACATTTTCAGTCATATCACCACCGAATATATGTATGTTAAATTAAGGGTAATTGTGATGATGATAATTATGTCTTTTTCACTGTCCCATTTTTACGAATTTAGTGCTATTTTTGGAATTTCGTTACACTTTATTTCAGAGAATATAGAAAATACATCTAAAATGATTGTAGCTACATGAAAACTGCGATTTGATATACTTATTCTTATTGAAACTAGCAAAAAGTTGCCATGAAATTATCCCTAGCAGAACTTAAATTCTAAGATATTTTTCTTTACAAAAATGTTTATGAAATAAGTAAATCCTGACTTGAAAAACATTCAAAAATAATATAGAAATCAAATTTATTTACAAATAACATGGCGACTTGGCATTAGAATGTTTCTCTTTTGAATACATGTTTCCTTTTCTTGCAGACTGAAATATTAGAGCTACCGCAAGCAATACATGTTAGCGCTGGGATCACTGTGCGCGAGGCCTTACCATATGATGTCCGACGAAAATACTTCTGAGTTTTCTCAAATCTAAAAATATATATATTTTTTTCGAATTTTCTTTCGATCGTCGTGATCGCTCTTTTCACATCACACTATCCACACACAAAACATTTTCCACATATCTAGCAAGTAGAGGTAGAGATAGAGGTAGGTAGGGTATACACACAGTTTTCTTCGGCTTTCTCGTTCTTCCTTCGAACATTTCTCGTGTGTTCGTATCGAGCGCAAGAAGAAAACAGAGGAAAATTGAAAAATTCTACTTTTTTCTTTTTAATTTTTGATTTTCAATACTCTTCAAGTACTTGGTACATTGTGTGGTGTGTTTAATTAAGAAAAATATGTGTGTGTTACTAGACGTTCGTTCGTGCGTTCGGCGATCGTTTAAGTGAAATACTCAAAATACAAAATAGAAACAAATCCAAAACCAAATAGTCAAAAAATAACGTCCTCAATTAAAAGAATAATTTGAAAAATATATATATTCATATATATATATGGATGTTATTAAAGAAAAAGAAAATATACATATATTAAAATAGAAAAATGGTGAAACAACGTGATTTCCAAAATGAAAAGTAAAAGCAAATTTTGAATTCCTAGTGATTGAATAACTCTCAGTTCGGTGGATAAAAAAATTAAGAAAAAAAAACGCACAAAAAACAAAAACCAAAAAACGGGGAATGACTTCAAAGCTGTGTTAATTTAATGTATATACATAAAATACCTATATATACATATATATATAAATCTGCCAATTTTATAGTTGTTTTTATGAGAAATGTGAAATTCAATTGATATTCGTTGAAATCTTTAACGTTTTTTTGCAGTGCCCACCAGAAAATGTGTAATGAAATGAAAATCAAAGACATAATTCCGCAGAGAAAAATATTCTCAAATAAATAAAAAATATGTATAATATTCGCATGACTAATAATGTTGGCCCAATATTTATTTATTTCGTTTTTTTTTTTTAATATTATGAATATACATAAATAATGTACGTACGTATGATGGTGATTTAAGGAATTTCTGTTTCTACTTTACACCTCTCCGAGCGAGCATACAAACGTATAAGCAGCTAAAACCTCTCGCTCTACCTACGTACATGTATAAACACGTATGTACGTGTTTACTATATACTCGTCCGTATAATTTCCTAAATATATCGAGTTTGAACAAAAAATGAAAAAATATCATTATTGTGAATATGTTCTAGATTTACTATTTACTTTTTATGGTTGGATTTCGAACATTCATTCGTATTGACCGAAGTATTGATAATTTGTCATAACCTCTGATGTGCGAATTATTAGATATTGTATTGATGAGACAGACGGCTCAGGGTCTTTTCAAAATTTATGCCAAATTAATTGGATCATCGTTTTGAGTGTTGACGTGCAGAGCGTGTGTGTGTCCGTTTGTTGGCGATAGATATCAGACATTGAACTATTAGACCTAATTAGAACACTCGATCTATTGTTTAATTGTACAATAGGGTATTCAATTATTCTGACTTTTTTAAATGGAGCGATTAATTGCTTATTCGTAAACAAATAATTTCCAATTAATTAATTGGCAACTTAAGATTTAATCAATTAATGAAATAACACTAGTTTACAAGGATTTTGTCGAAGGACTGTGTATAATTTGCTTTAGTTTGCCAAACTCAAAAACTATTCTAAATTTGTTTTATATATTTGTAGACTCCACTTGCCGAAAGATGGAGTGCTGTGTAAGCGATGCCTTTTGACTAAAAAGACGTTGATTCCGTTTTAATTCATTTTATTGGGAGCGGGTCCAATCGACCTTTTCCTGTTGAGTTTGATTCTATAACTAACTTAAAATTATTACGAAAATATGTTTGTGTCCGCCAAATTGGACAACGGTTCATATATACTAAAAGAAAAAATATAAATGCCCTTCGTGAGCCTTAACATATAAGGTACGTCATGTACATATGTATGAAAATGAAAGAAAACAACTTATAATTAGAAAGAAGACTAACTTAGAATTAGAAAGAAATGGAAATAGAAATGTTTCAGTTGGATGGGAAGTATCCCACACAACATGCTGTTGAAGTGACTTCAACAATATTTTTTAATTTTTATTAAAACTCCAAGGTACCTTTAATATTGTTTTATAATATAGGAGTACAAACCCTTATAAGTTAAATTAAATTTCTACTATAGAAAATCAAAATAACGTAGGAAAGGTGAAATAATGAAAAAATAATTGTTTTTTTTTCTTCTAAAGCTGAAAACAATGCCAATACTTTGGATGAATTTATGGCACTTCTGAAGAAAAGGTTATTTTTCAATTTTTTTGTTTAAACAGCAAAACACCACCTTAGGTAAACTTTAAAACATCGATACACGTATTTTTATCCTCTCTATTAGAATCCTTTGTCATAACTTTTATTTGTTTATTATGTTTTTTTTTTAAATGACTATCAAATGAATTCACATTCTATTTCTGTTATTTCGACAGCATCCACAAAATCGATACCTATTCGAAATCGAACGATTTCCAGCAACGACTTGCTGACTGCTAAATGACTCATTTACATACATACATTACTTTAAATACATTTTTAAATAGAAGAACACTCATATGATGTGAAGCTCACGGCGAATTCGAAATTCTTGTGTGTAAAGTGATGCTAAAAGAACCGGCCGTGTTTTTACACATTAACATCCACCTTGCTCGCGTGTGTACACCTGTTCGCGGAGTGATTTCGTGCATTGTGTACATATTTATGCATTTCATTCATTACCTATTGCTAAACTAAATCTCTCTAGTAATGACTTTGAAAATTAGTTCGGGGGAATCAATATTTTTCGAAATATTATCACTTTACAGCGCAGGGCAAACGATTGAGTACAATTTTGTTCCAGTGACTACTACCCCGCGAATAATTCCAGCAATTTTGTATTGAATGCTTTGAATTGTTTAAATCGAATGTCCGCACAACATCGAGCTTTCACGATAGTCCTTAAGAGGAAGTCAAATGGCGTCAATTCACATCTTTTTTATTTAACTTCTAAAAGAATTGTTATATTTTGTTATATTTTCACTACAAATATTTACAGAAAGATCAAACGAATGTGTGGGTTTGTTTTTTAATTAGGTTATGCATTGACAAAAATCCGCACACTCTCATATTTGTATATACCAATTGATTTAGCCATTTTTTAGACCGTTTTTGGCGAATTTAATTATTTTTGAATATTTCTAGTGATTTTGTATAAATTTTTCCATTTCAATCACCAGGAAATGCTCTACACTTTACTTCAAATTGACTTTCAAACTGGAATCTTTGTATAAGTGAACAAACTTACATGGAACAAAACAATAATATAAAGATTTGGCATTTTTGTTGTTCTCTGTGTAATATTTCATTTTTAAAAATATCCATAGAGGGGAAACTTCTGGAGTAAATTCCCATACAGTTTATAGCACAATGAAGAAGTTATTTATGAAATACAAAAGCTAACGACTCTTGGAGAGTTTATGACAATAAGAGGCGAACTCGCTGCTTTTTTATTTTACTTTTAAAATAACTACTATATTTTAACTAGCCTTTCACAACAAATTCGAAATTAGCTCATGTTTGCAGAGTAATAAATAGTTTAAATTGACCGCAATATTTTAATAATTAGAATTATTTAATTCTTCTTTGTACGCACATCAAACAAAAAACCATAAAAATATCATCTCGTTTTTGATTAAATTATTATGATCGACAAAAGTCTTCGTTCAACTACTGCGGTCAAACTTTGTGATAAAGATATCATTAAATTAGCATAATCAGATGTTAATGATATTTCTAGCCGGTTTTGGCACACAGAGATTTCTCGATTTAATGAACCAGGCAAAATGTTTATTTTAGTTTACGATAAATAAAACTTCTACATTTATCCATAGGCCAGATCTTTTCGTTAAGCAGCTATTTAACCAAACAATTTGATATTTTTTAAATGGCACAAATGGGGTCATAACTTCTACATTTATCCACAGATCTCTTACTTATAGACATTGTTGTCTTCGTTAGAATGTTTGCTAATAAAAATAAAACAACATATTTTCCCAATTTTTTTTCTATTTTTATGGGTATTTTCGCGGCAACAAAAAATATGTTTTCGAAAAATAGCAATCTTTTCTCAATTCTTTGGACACTGTACCTAACCCACTGTGAAAGTCAAATTCGCAAAATTTGTAGCCATTAAAAATACCTATAATTGAACATATCAGATTTTTATTTCCAAATATAAAATTGGAATTTTAGGAAAATAATTTTAAAAAATAATTCCATTAATTTTTTGCATTGATTTTATGAATCAGATGCCTCAATGCACACAAAAAATATTTTTTTAATTTTCGAACACTATCTTTTTACTTTCTGTTACATAGTGTAATCGCAAGATTTTGTCGTATTGTTTTCATTCGAAATAAGGAAACAAACACTAAATCGGACACTTTTTCATGTTAACCAAGATATTCATTAGCATCAAAATTGTTGATGGTTCCAAAGATTTCCATCGATTTCCTGTCCCAAAAAAAAATGAAACTATCAGTTTTTACCAAAAAGTTCATTAATATCAACACCTCAACAGCCGCCAGTTGTCAACGCTAAACGGACAGACAGCTAGACATCATTACAGCGTGAAATTGTTGACAATGATATCCATTGTCAACAACTAGACGAGTGTTGAAGCAGAGACATAGTCAGAGACTAGGCCACAGTGTGTGTGTGTGTGTGCCAAGAACTGTTTACACACCATCCAAAGACATGTTGAATTTGAAACGACAACAATTAGAATAGAATGGTAACACTTGAATGGAAGCAACAAATTAGAGACATCCAGCCACATGAGAGATCAGACGAATTGTGTAGGGTTGTTTTTTTTTTCTTAATTAGATTGACAAAAATCCGCACATGAGACACTCACTCCCACAACTCAACACCAAATGTTTTTAAAACCTTTTTGGCGAATTATTTTTTGTTTTGTTTATTTGAAGTTAATACTGCTTCAATCTTCCGGAAAAATTGTACACCAATTAAATTCAAAATTTACATGGAATAAAGCAATAATAGATGTATTTGGCGTTTTTGTTGTTCTCTATGTAATCTTTCACTTTTAAAAATATCCCTTCTCAAGTAAATTCCCCTACAGTTTACAGCACACCGAAGAAGCTATTTATAAAAGACAAAAGCTAACGACTCTTGGTGAGTTTTCTTAAATTCGAAACATAAAAAATTAAAAACATATTTTTTAATAGGATAATTAAATCACTTCAATCTGGCACAGTCAGACACCCACACAAAACATCCCCGGGCGAGTGACGATTTAGAAAAAGGTCTGTCCGTTTATTTTTAGCTACAACTTCCATAGCAAAGAAAGAAACCCCCCTTGATGAATATAAAAAACAATATGGTGAAAAGAAAAATACCCTGAGAGGAAAACCCTGTTTGCTTTGACATATGTATGTACTCTGAAAAAAAAAACACCAACACACACACACTAGTTTGTGATCGGTAAAGGCCACTGTAAGATACAGAAGTATTATCTTATAAGAACTCTGATATTAATAAAGATGGTCATTTCTTATAAGAAACGAAGTAGTCTTACCACTGTCTATTCCACTTTTAAATAGAAGCGCTGCTTAAGGCGACATGAAAAATCGCCAAAAAAAAAATAAAAAAATACCAAATCAAAATTTGGACAAAAAATAAAAAAAAATGTAATTATGTAAAAAAAAACAAATTACCTAAATGAAATATCGCCAAAAATTGGGTAATCGCCAAAAATAAAAAATTACCAAATCAAAATTTGGACAAAAAATAAAAAAATACCAAATCAAAATTTGGACAAAAAATAAAAAAAAATGTAATTATGTAAAAAAAAACAAATTACCTAAATGAAATATCGCCAAAAATTGGGTAATCGCCAAAAATAAAAAATTACCAAATCAAAATTTGGACAAAAAATAAAAAAAATGTAATTATGTAAAAAAAAAAACAAATTACCTAAATGAAATATCGCCAAAAATTGGGTAATATTTTCATATGAAAAAATCCCAAAACTTTAAACATGGTTTTGGTAAAAAATTGGACCATTTTTTCGCAAGAAAAATCGCACAAAAAATTGGCTTATTTTTTAATATGAAAAATTGGGTATTTTTCATATGAAAAATCGCAAAAAAATTTTAATGTGAAAAAATGCCCAAACAATTTTTGTATTTCTTCTTAAAAAATCGCCAAAAATGGCTATTTTTTTTGTTTGTATTTTTTCTGGTCCGTAATCAATATTTGATTTGAAGTGGGATATTGTCCCTGGATATTACTTGGTGTGATTTTTTAAAAACGGATATTCGACAAGTGAGTTGTGCTTCTCGTTCGTTTGTGAGAATCATTAATCATTAATTCCTTTGTGAGAATCTTTAATCATCAAACTTAAAGAGGCCGGGTATGTCGCTGCGAAGGAAGAAAGGAGGAAACCTTTGACAGGTGGAAATCATGAAAGTGGTAGTCTGCAGCCAAGTAATAAATGTCACCATGCCATTTGTAAATAAATTTGCATTCTATTAAATATGGATGCAAAATGATCTTGAGCCAGGACAATATCTCAGTTCAAATCAAAAATGGCTAATTATTCGTATTAAAAATCACCCAAAAGATGGACAACTTTTTCATAAGAAAAATCGTCCAAAAATATATCTCGTCTCTGGAACATCCAAAGTTGGCTACGCCAAGTAAAGGTTTTATGCGTTCATAAGAAAAAAAAACGCCCAATAATATATCTCATCACTGGTATGTCCAAAGTCGAGTAAAGGTTTTCTGCGTTGACGTCCTTTGACCAGGATTAAAGATTTTCTCCTCTGGGGTTTTTCCAAAGCCCAAAACAAAAATTTGTTCAAAAATAACCCAAAAATGGTTATGAAATTACGTCCAAAAATAAATGAAATATCATTCAAATCAAAAAAGAAAAAATGGGTCATTTTTCACATGAAAGCCGGCTTCGTAGTCTTCGGGCGCAGTCTTTGCGTTGTCATTCTTTGGGCGGGCTTAAGGTTTTTCTCATCTGGGGTATGTCCAAATCCGGCTACGCAGACTAAAGTTGACTGTGTTGGTTGACCTCCAAACAAGTATGAAGTATTGCCCAAAAATTATGAATTACCCAATTTTTGGGTGATTTTTATACCCTCCACCTCCAGGATGGGGGTGTACTAACTTTGTCATTCCGTTTGTAACACCTTGAAATATCGACCTGAGACCCTAAAAAATATATATATATTCTTGATCGTCATAAAATTCTAAGACGATCTAGCCATGTCCGACCGTCTGTTGAAAGCACCAAATTTTCCACAAATGCGTCTTATAGTCGTAGATCGGTTGGGATTGAAACTGGGCGAAATCGGCCCAAAGGGAAAAATGTTTCCCTCACAAGGACTAAAAATACACATAATAATCCCTAATATTTTAGAGTATTTAAGTATATTTTTCAATATGTCTGCTTGTACTTACTTGATATCGTGTATGCGCATTCCCCCTATAACAAAAATTTCACCATAAAGTGATTTTTATTCGTAGGGGTGAAATGGGGCAAAAAGGGATAAAAATGGTACCTATTAAACGAAAACAGCTAGAAACACGAAATTCGGTGTGTACATTCCTCTAACTGAGTAGAGACATAATATAAAAGTATTTTTTCCAAATTCAGATAAAAAGGTTACCAACCAAACGGCTGCACTTAGAATAATGAAATTCGGTGTATACATTCCTTTGATTGCGTAGACACATAAAATAAACGAATTTTTCAAACTTCGTACTTTTTGGGGTTAAAATGAAAAAAGAGGATAAAAATAGCACCAACCAAATGACCGCAGATAGAGTCATGCAATTCGGAGTATACATTCCCCTGACACAAAAAATAAAAGGGTTTTCCAAATTCATACTTTCAAGGGATACAATGGGTACAGAGGGATAAAAATAGTACCAACTAAACGACTACAGCTAGAATGATAAAATTAGGTTTGTATATCCCTCTAATTGCGTAGACACGTAAAATAAAGAGATTTTAGAAAGTTGTACTCTTAAGGGGGTAAAATAGGAAAAAAGAGGATAAAAATGGTACCAACCAAATTGCCGCAGCCAGAATCATGGAATTCGGTGTATACATTCCTCTGACTGCATAGACACGCAAAATAAAAAGATTTTTCCAAATTCGTAATTTTTTACCTTTACGGCAAAAATTGGTTGAATCATGAAGTTAGGTTATTTTGCGTGATATAATGGATTTTCTAAATTTGTACTTTTGGAATTAAAATTGAGTGGAAATACAACCAACTGAAACACCCACTATCTACCAATATTTATGGTATTTAAGCTTTTTCAAAATATAAATATAAAAATATTTATTTTTCGAATTGACTTGAAGTATTATTTTGATATGTAAACATATTGGTAGCCATGCGTGGTTTGAAATATTAAAAATATTATATTTATTTATAAAATTATTTTTTCAACATTTGTATTTGTTTTGGTTTGGCTATATTAAAATATATATATATATTTTCCTGCCATATTACTGCACTTCTACGAAAATCGACAGCCTATGTGGAATGCAATCCATGGTGGAGGGTATATAAAGTTCGGCCCGGCCGAACGTAACTCTGTTTTTACTTGTTTCATATGAAATATCACTTATTTTGTATGTGTTTTTTTGGGTCACTTTTCTTATTTTTTGGTTCGTATTTTTATATTACACATTTTACATTATTTGAAATATTCTATTATTTGGAGTATTCTATTATTTGGAGTATTCATTCATTCGAAATATTCAAAATAATTGGAGTAATTTTTCATATGCCTCGGGCTCTCTTCGCAAATCTCGAATTTACTCAATAATTGCTTATTCTTACAAAAACAAACTTATAATGGTATTTCAAACTGCAAACATAGTGAAACTTTTGTATAAGTACCAAACGCATTATAACGTTTGGTTTAGATGTTATTTGCAGTTTTGTGCACGAAGTCCGAAAAAAGAAAAATTGTGAAATTTTGTGTGTGAATTATTCTTATTCTAAACTAAATAATGCTGATTTCTGGGCCCGGATCTTATTGTGTTTTTTTTTGATGAGGTGTTTCAACATATATTTACTTGTGAATGTGAAAAAAAAAAATTGTCTTGTGTTTATTTTAGCTCAATTATGACAGAAAAAAATATCTGGACATATACTTTTAATTTTTAAAAAAGTGGCGGTTAGAGGTTTAATCCCCCTAACATAATCAGCAATTATTTAATAATCATCAATTCTCAGTTAGCTGAGTAAACATATTTATTTTGAAATAAAGATTATATTGTTACGGACGGCAGTTTTTTTGTTGCTATTATTTTCAACATCGTTTCTTGACAAAGTTTTAGTCATACTGCAATAATCTATTTGTTTGTTAAGATAATGTACTGTGAAATCGGAAACACTTGAAAAACACAAGGGTCGTCATATAAAAATTCTTTTGAAAAACTCTATCCTATCTAATTTCCCATTGAATTGAAACAACAAATATATATATATAACAAATATTTTTTTTGATTTCAAATCAGAAAAAGGTGTTTGATTTTTCGTCAAATGTTTACACATGAGCTGCACAACAAGGTTTTATAGTCCAGATACAATCAAAAAGGCCTGTGGCAGTCGCTCTTAGTTTCGTATGTATTTCTAATGGGCAGGAGAATAATCTCTATCCTTGCGACTTAGTTTGACTCCTATACCACGCGATACATTGTAAAACTGCGTCACGTTCTACGATGGATTCTTTGTTGTGTCTTTTTTGTTTCTTATCTTTCAGAGCGTATAATAAATATTAATCTAATAAGAGTCATATATACCATTTTCCGGAGCAGTTTGTTTTGATATAACACACAATTGATACAATTCATCCAGAATCTTCAAGTTTAATGGGCCATATAATGAGCTAAAGATCAAGTGATTTTGACAGTTATGATTTTTGTGTGCCAAAATTCCTCAATAATTTATCTTTTTTTTTATAAAATTATACACACTTGTATATCTGAAAGAAAAAACAAACGTATATTTATTTCCATATACATGTATTTAAATAAATATATTTTTCATAGATGTATGTCTACTTTGCAAAACAATTTCAAAATGTATGCGTAAGCCTGCACTTTTTTTGCACATTTTCTCTTGCTGTTGACATCAGCAATTAAGTAATAGTATCTATTATACATACATATAGACAATGTATATATAAACAATTTTCCGGTATACATATACATACATTTGAAGGTGCACAAAATGAATATAATAAACACATGAAGAGTGAGTACTTTTAGGTCATTTTTTGAATATGTTTTTTTCTTGTTTAATATTTTCGAAATATTCAATTATACGAGATCTGAGAATTTTGAGAAATGTTCGAAATATTCGGTTATTTGAAATATTATTGATCTATTTGAAATAATCAATATATTTTAAATATTCAATTATTCAAAATATTAAATTTTTCAAAATATACTATTTATTCAATCATTCGAAATATTCAATTTTATTATTCGAAATATTAAATTATTCAATTATTGGAAATATTAAATTATTCTAAATATACAATTATTCGAAATATTTTAATACGATTGAGAAATGCTCGAAATATTGTATATATTCAATTATTTCAAATATTCAATTATTTGAAATATCCAATTATTCGAAATATTTGATTATTCGAAATAATCAATATATTTTAAATATTCAAAATATACTATTTAATCATTCGAAATATTCAATTTAGTTATTCGAAATATTAATTTATTCAATTATTGGAAATATTAAATTATTTGAAGTACAAAATTATTTGAAATATTTTAATACATTTGAGAAATGCTCGAAATATTGTATATATTCAATTATTTTAAATATTCAATTATACGAAATATTTATTTATTCGAATAATCAATATATTTTAAATATTCAATTATTCAAAATATTAAATTTTACCAAATATTGTATTAAATTTTTCGAAATATTGTATTATTCGAAATATTAATTTTTTCGAAATATAAAATTCAATAATTCGAAATAATAAATTTTTCGAAATATTGTATTATTCGAAATATTTGAAATATTCAATTATTTGAAAATTTCAATTATTCGAAATATTAAAGAATCAATTATTCAAAATATTCAATTAATATTTGAAAAAAAATAGTCCAGATATTCAATTATTTATTCGAAATATTCAATTATTCAAAAACTTCATTATTTGAAATATTCAATTATTCAAAATGTTCAATTACTTGAAATATACAAATAATTGATTTTCCATTATTCTAAATTTCCAATTATTCAAAATATTGAATTATTTTAAATTGTCTATTATTCTGCATTTTCAAGTATTCAAAATGTTCGAAATATTAAAAAAAATCAATTATTCAAAATATTCAATAAATTTTTGGAAAAAATTGGTCGAGGTATGCAATTATTTATTCGAAATATTCAATTATTCAAAATATTGCATTATTTGAAATATTCAAAATGTTCAATTATTCAAAATATTGAATTATTTTTAATTGTCCATTATTCTGCATTATCAAGTATTCAAAATATTCGAAGTATATAATAAAAAATAAAATGTAAATATTTTCAATTTTTGGTTAAAATAGTTTATTTCAAGTATTTTACATTTTATTTTTATATTATATTGAACTTTTTCTTATTTTTTAATCTCTCCTGTCAGTAAGTTCATCCAATCTTAATATTTTCTAATTTTGTCCATATTAAAGCTTTTGTTTTTTAATTTAGCTTTAAAAGTCCCACCAAAATATTTCAATGTTGGTGGAATTTTGTTAATGAATTGAAAAAAAAAATCACCACCATTTAAAAAAAGGACATTTACGACCACCCCTTGTCGTCTCTTCACACAATATGTGAAATGTTCTTTTAAAAGACCATAATGTTATTAAAAAAGTTCGCGTTAGCAGAAATTTTTGAAATATTCAACACTTATACGTATACAACCGCCACTACCCAACACCACCAACACCCTACCCAAGATTGTTGGGAACATTTTTTTTATGATAATGAGACGCTATCAACACCAACAATTGAAAATGTGGTGAATATGTGTGCTGATGTCTGTCTGGCTTCTCATACCAAACGTGGAACTTCATACCACTGGCAACACTAATTTTATGAATTTGCCGAGCAGAAGAAAAAAACAGCTGAACATACAGGCCACGCATACGCCATAATTCTGGAGGAACGAATGGCAGGGAAAAAATCCTGTAAAAAATAAGGTTTTCTACAAGGCATGCGGGTCGGATTGGTGGATATGTTTCGTAGGATAGGTGGTGGGAGTTGGTATAACATATCATCTGCTTGCTATAAACACTTATGTCCTTAATGGTTTGAGTCATCATCAATGTCCTTTAGACTTTATATGCATGTATAGCAAACACCAACAGAGCGCACTGGGGGTTTCAAACGAAAAATAAGTGATAGCAATTATGTTTATTTGCTTTGTAGAAGAGATTTTGAGCTTTTTGAATTTGAAATATTAGGTCAATAGGTTTTCACCATAAGGTCAGCACAAATTAGATGTGAAACAATTTTCGCTGCTCGTAACTATTGCAGATTGCCTTAGGAAATATTTGATGTCAACAATTTTAATTGTTTTCCCTAAATTTCCGTATTTTATTATTATTCGTTTGAAGTGAAATTTCAACGAATTTACTTTTTTAATTTCAAAAATAATTTAATTGTTATCTTTTATTTTTCTCTCATTCTAACAACTTATTTTTTCCGCAACATATTTTTAAATGGTTAATTTCACACTTTGTTACTTTTTAGCCACTGTTCAGTGGCAGTATGGAGCTGAGATTACTCCTGCTGTTGTTTGATGGCATAGCTTGCTTACCTCAGCAGTTTTTGTTTTGCTTTTTTTCTCCCATTGAGTTCTTTTGCTCGTATAATGAATTCCTTTTTGAGATTTTTTATAATATTTCTCGAGGTATTGTTATTTATATGAAATATTACCAAAATATTAGCTTCTATAGAGAGTATGTACATTAGAGTGGCAGACGAAAATAGCACAGAATACTTTGTACAAATAAACATTAGCTATTGGTGGTGGAATAAGAATTTTTAGTTATTATTAAAAATCTGTGAAATATCAAATTTTTAATCTAGCTGATGCACTTTGTAATAACTCTACATTGATTTTCGGGAAATTGTGAAGACATTTTTGGTATAATATCTATGGTTATTTTATGACGTATGATTAATATTAAACATATGCACCTCTGCAAATTAATTCATATTAATCATACGCCTCTGCATACTTTAACTTAGTAAACAGAAATTTAGCACAGAACAGGTAGGTGTTACTTCGGGGAAGGAGAGGAGAACGTGATCACAAGTCAGTTCTATTACGAGCCATATGTCGGATTTGTTAGTCCACATTGTCGTTGCTCCGCTTCGTCCAACGTCCAACGTTCCGTCTTCCGTGGGGATTTCATTGTAACTGTGATTGTTATGTCTTTTCCAATCGTGTGTCTAATCAATGCCCTTTTACGACGGCGGATTTTGCGAGCATTTCACCGTAACTATATTTGTGATGTCTTTTCGAAGTGTGTGGTTAATCTATGTCCTTGTATGGCAAATGATTTCGCGATCAATGGGAATTTGGCTGGTAACATCATGCGTATTATTAAAGGAAAAATATATCTCAGGTTCCATATTTATTTTTTTTAAATATTTTCACTTCAACGATATTTATTACTAAGTGTCTTTAATTACAATATATCCTGCTGAAGATCGGTTTAATATGTTTTAATTTTTGGAGATTGGGAAGAAAAACTATGCAGTTTTGATGAAAAGATGACAAAATAATGACTTTTAATTAACATTAATTATGCATACCCATCATTCATTCCTCAATTACTAAAATTTAAATTTTCGTCGAAGGTTCCTGTAATATTTGTACATTTTTTTCGAAAAAAAAAATATTTTTTTCTCAGGACTTATTTCTTTTTAAAAGCTAACATTCTAACAAACAGTATCGATATGTAAAAATGTGGACGTTATGACACTCTTTGCAGACACAAAATAATTAAAAAATCATGATTTAAAAAATATATTTAAATAGCGGATCAATAAGGGTGATAACTTCTACTTTTATCCATAGATTTTCTTCAAATAGGCTTGATAAGATTTCGGCTATTATATTATAATATAAAACAAAATATTCTGTTTTACAATTCGTAAATGGGCTTCTCCGCTATTTAAACAAAAATTTAAAAAGTCGTAATTAAAAAAATTGGGAAGAAAAACAATGTTTTTTTGATGAAAAATCGTTAATTAAATTATGACGTATGATTAATATTTTGTTCTGATTACCCATGCGTATGATTAATGTTAACAAAACATATAATTTAGCTTATTAATATGGCTAAGCAAAAAAAAAAAAAAACAGAGTTTACAAAATTGCTCAGAACTTCGATATTTATCATTTAGTCTTCATGAAACCTTAAATTTAATATATTCAGCTGATCAGCGTTCTAATATATTTTATTTCCTTATTTTACTCTATGACGTATAATTAATATTAACTATACATACACCAGTGTGTAGGATTAATATTATTAAATATAAAAATGTAAAAATAGACTTTACAAAACTGCTCAGCGCTATAGAATTTTGACTTTGATTTTCTGTTGGTTTTTTTTTCAAATGTTCTTTAGGGGAAACTATTTTTGAAAACATAGCCATATATAGTTGAGGATTCATGTGCCAGCTTAATGTACATATGCGTATTATGAAATTCTTTCAACTTTCGACCTCTTCCTCTTCACATTTGTGCACAAATGGCGTCTATTTGGTATTTATCACCACATACGCTCTTTAACACTTGTGCAAATGGCTGTGGCTGAAGTTCTTCAAAAAAAAAAAAACAAAAAAGCTGAACAGCGTAACATCTGTTGGTTATAAAATAAAACAGACGAGAACAAGAACCAAACAGAACAGCACAGAAAACGAAACGAAATATTTATTGATAAAATAGCAAATACGTGTTCAATTTCTTTCCAATCTAATGATTTCACCCAACAACAACAACAGCTAAAAAAGAAACACACCGGCCAACATATCGAAATGCTATTATGAACTGATACGTTGCAAACAACCTCTACACATACTCGTCTCTACGGCTATAAGTGGCAGCAAATGTTTCGAAATTTTTTAACCCGGCTCCACAAACCTTGCTGTGAGAGTGTGAAGTGTGTGTGTGTGTGCGTCCATTTCAGGCTGTTTTAAAATTCATTTTCAAAAGATTAATACACTTTTAATAACTTCGATGGGGATGTTTGCAAAAACAAAATCCCTATATGTATGTATAATGTCCATTATTTTTATTTGTTGTTCTTCAATCGAGGGCTAACGAACGTCCTGGTCGTCTGCTGGTAGTTAAGCCTTGAGCTATTTTTTCTTTATCTTCCTGCATAAACTTGTTTGCGAGGTTTTGGCAAGACACCATAACAATTAAGAAAACCGAGAGAAAAAATCGCAAATTTCCATTGCAAAAGACATTGTCTGTGTAAGTTAAAGGATAAGGGACAGTATAACCTCTCATAAATAGAAATTTAATTAACTGTCGATACGGTAGTTGCTCGAAATTGCTACATCATCAATAAATTTGGAAATGGCAATAGGCAAATGCTATGAGAATATAGTTTATAATCGAAAAATAATAATTAAAATGAACTATTAACAAATAAATAATATTTAAAACAAGTATTTTGTTTGGGATAATTTTTCCCTACTTCGTATGCTTTGGAAGATAAAATGAGTCATTTTTGATAGTTTTAAAATATTTTATGTGTGGGAGGTACCACCCTCTTTTGTCCTATCATGACCTAGTATATCCAGGAACCATCCTCTGTCCAGAAGTTACATACAGTAAAATTTTCAGGCGAATCGGTCCACCGGTTTGGCGTCCTGTACGCAACATACATACACACACATTGATTTATATATATATAGATAGATATTAGATATTATAGATTGGAGGAAAAATAAAAAGAATAACAGTGTTATTATTGTTTATTATTTATAAAAAACTTTAGTAAAGTCTATTAGTAACACACTTAATTTAACGCCCGAGCAGAGACGAACAGAATTTGCTGAAAATACAACATTAGCTTTTTCAAAGTGGTGACTCGAATTGTATTTTTGATGAAAAACTAAAAGTTATTTTATGACCCAAGAATAATGATGGTTTTACAACGTATAATTAATATTAATTATGCAAACTCTGGCGTATGATTAATATTAATCAGACATATCAATGTGTATGCTTAATTCTTATCTCTTTTTTGTAATAAACTTGTTAGTTGCAGATACTATCGTTAGATTAGTTTGCGAGAAGATAGCCATAGATTATTTAGAAAATTGATATAAAATAAGATTTATATTACTAAAGATATAAACAATCTATATATTTTATTAATAAAGGGTGATTTTTTAAGAGCTTGATAACTTTAAAAAAAAAAAAACGCATAAAATTTGCAAAATCTCATCGGTTCTTTATTTGAAACGTTAGATTGGTCCATGACATTTACTTTTTGAAGATAATTTCATTTAAATGTTGACCGCGGCTGCGTCTTAGGTGGTCCATTGGGAAAGTCCAATTTTGGGCAACTTTTTCGAGCATTTCGGCCGGAATAGCCCGAATTTCTTCGGAAATGTTGTCTTCCAAAGCTGGAATAGTTGCTGGCTTATTTCTGTAGACTTTAGACTTGACGTAGCCCCACAAAAAATAGTCTAAAGGCGTCAAATCGCATGATCTTGGTGGCCAACTTACCGGTCCATTTCTTGAGATGAATTGTTCTCCGAAGTTTTCCCTCAAAATGGCCATAGAATCGCGAGCTGTGTGGCATGTAGCGCCATCTTGTTGAAACCACATGTCAACCAAGTTCAGTTCTTCCATTTTGGGCAAAAAAAAGTTGGATATCATCTCACGGTAGCGCTCACCATTCACAGTTACGTTACGATTCGCATCATCTTTGAAGAAGTACGGTCCAATGATGCCACCAGCCCATGAACCGCACCAAACTGTGACTTTTTCTGGATGCATTGGTAGCTCTTGCAATGCTTCTGGCTGATATTCACTCCAAAATCGACAATTCTGCCTATTTACGTACCCATTGAGCCAAAAATGAGCTTCGTCGCTGAACACAATTTCTTTCTTTCTGAACTTTCTTAACAGAGCACGCATTTTGATAATAAAATTCAATGATTTGCAAGCGTTGCTCGTTAGTAAGTCTATTCATGATGAAATGTCAAAGCATACTGAGCATCTTTCTCTTTGACACCATGTCTGAAATCCCACGTGATCTGTCAAATACTAATGCATGAAAATCCTAACCTCAAAAAAATCACTCTTTATAAATCACGTTGTAAGTTGTAAAAATTAGCACATTAACATTTGGCGACCGCGGAGTGACCAATAAAGTCTGAGGATTTTTAGATTCCTTTAAAACTATTTAAACATTTTTCTGCAGGTCCTACTGTAACAGCATCTTCCGATAGGTTGTCTATTTCCTACCACTAGAGCGACCGGCTGATAACGTTTAAACAAGTTTGTTTTACTCAAATGAGTCCTGAACAAGATATATTTCTCTGCTCCTCTGGTCGAGCTAAAGAAAACATTAGTTTTTTTCTCAGCTCTCCCTCCCCCATTCACCAAATAAATGAAATTGTTTTCATGTTACGACTACGACAATTGATTGGTTTTTCTTTTCGACTGTCGATGATGTTTATTTCCGAACATATTTGCTGCCTTTACCGCAGACATTAGAATTTCTTCCTTGTTCTAAGGGCCATCATCTCTTGGGAGAAGGATGAGAACTTGTTAAAATCGGTCATGTAACGTCATGTTAATGTATAACCAAAAACGAGCAGTCTGCAGTTCGTCTTTTTTTGCTGCGACTATTTGTCTATCGAGCGAAAAAATCTCCTCCTTTCGATAGGAAATTCTTGGAAGTTGGAGAGTTGATGAAATTTTGCATACATACAACTATGCTCTGTACCATGACTTCAATATGTTGTTGTTAACTTTCTTTTTTTGTTTTTTTTTTCACCTTATCAACTTAACACGTGGTTTTTGACCAGCAACACCTTCCTTTTCCACTTTTTTCCTGACGGCCAATATACAATTTACCTTCTGGCCTTTTTTCACTCTTCAATGCTCCTCTTTCATGAAAATGTCCGCCACATGTTGGCTTGATGTGAAAAAGTCGTTGACGTTTTTTGTATTGTTTTGTTTCAATGTCCCTTCTCTTGTGCGGCTAAGAAAGGTCCCTCCTAATGGCATTAAAGTAATTAATTGTCGGCTTTACTCTGAAATTGTCGACCAAAAGTAATTTGTCACCATGAAAAATATTTATATATTAATAAGAATTTCATGTTGAAACAGAACTGTATGATCGATGTCAAGGTGTAAACGAAGGATACGAAGGTAGTTTGGAGATTTTTTCGCCGGACCACCGGGGCCAGACATACGATGTAACCAATTTTGAATGGGAATGAATTAATTTTTATTAGTTTCAAAATATTGCAAAAACATAGAAAATCAAAAAAGATCAATTTTTTTAATTGATTGTTTTTTATAAATATTAAATTGGATAAATAAGTTCATAAAACCAATTTGAATGAAAGTTATATATGAAAATATAAATTGTTTTGTTTCAATTTGAATGGAAACATTTTATATAACCATATAGAGCAAATTAGATTTGTTTCAGTTGGCTTAAATTTTAAAGTTTTATTGGCTTTTAAATATTGTTTTCATCGGAAAAACTATCTCAAGAGACTCCCAAACATTTTTTTTCGAGTGTTATACACAAAAACAATGAATTTCCACCGAAAACTATTGAAATTGTCTGTTGAAATTTGTCGTTTTTTAAATAAAAATATGGGATTTTATCGTAATTACACTACTGAAAGATATAGAGGTTATTTCTCAAAAATAAATGTACTAAATCCTGACGATTTATTTTTAAATATATTACTCTTTAAGCGCTTTAGAACACTAAAAAGGCTGATCTACTTTTTCAGTTTCTTTCTTGTTTTTGGTGTTGTTTAAGGCGTGCGAATGTCGCGTCCGGGTCACTGGGAGATGCCCACATCCGCTCTCAAGGGAGCGTCAAGTAGTGTCTTAAGGCACCGTTTTGAAGGTAGAAGACCTCTAAATAAGAAGTGGAATTAGGAGATATATTATCCCTAGTTACTGAGTAAACAAAAAAATAAATCTATAGCTTTTTCTAGTTAGAAATCGATAACTTCTACAGTTATCGATTGTGGGGATTTCATACAAATTATGTTTATGTTTATTTAAATCAAAATCAAAATTATATGTATACCTACAAAAGAGTTCAATAAAAAATAACTTAATTAAATTTAAATTATTATTAAAAAAATCTGAGAATTTTGTCTATTTCATATTTACCCATATTTTTGAGTGTACTATAAAAATCAAACAATCTCACATTTTCAGATTCTTATTATATATTTTATTTTCGATAATTTAGTTAAATTTTGAACTGATTGTTTTCGCTTCTTTTATTCCAATGAGCTCAACATAATACAAAAAAATAAAAAGTTTTTTTTTTCAAATTCGTTAGCTAAAATAGTTAGTTATCGATTTTTTGATTTTTTGGTTCTGACAAAAATTTTGGATAGAGGACCTCAATATAATAAGAAAAATTGGTGGTTAAGGACATTTAAGTAAGAAAAGCTCAATAAGGTTTACCGATAACTGTCTTAGTAATTCAATTTAATTAAATTTAAATTATTTTTTGAAAAAAAATCGAGCTATTTTTTAAACATTTTTTCCAGTGTTCTACAAAAATCAAACAATTTCCTCTGAAAACTATTGAAATTGTCTTTTTTTCTTTGTTTTTCAATTGAATGAGTTCGAAATATTAAAAAAGTAAAAAAAAACTTTTTTCAATTTCGATAACTAAGTCAATTTTTTTAATTTTTCCGTTCTGGCTAAATGTATGGTTAGAGGACCTCAAACAAATTGTGGTTTATCGGACATTAAAGCTGGAAAAACTTTTTTGTTATTATTCAATTGAGTTCGAAATATTAAAAAAAAATTTCAATTTCGATAACTACGTCGATTTTTTAATTTTTCCGTGCTGGCTAAATTTATGGATAGAAGACCTCAAAAAAGGGTGGTTTATCGGACATTAAAGTTGGAAAAACTCGATAACGTTTTTAGTTATCGATAACTTAGTAATCGATCGATGACTTCTATAATTATCGATTGTGGAAAATTCATAAAAATTTGTGTATTTTTATATAAAAATTAAAAATTACATACGTACCTACAAAAGAACTCAATAAATTAAAATTCGCGCGATTTTTACAAATATTTCTTTTAGTATTCTAAAAATCAAACAATTTTCACCGAAATTTTTCGAGATTATCAAAAATGTTCAGCTGATTTTTTTCAAATCTGCTCAAAACAATAAAAAAAGTAAAAAATGTTTTTTTTTTAATTTTGACAACTAAGATAGTTATCGAGATTTTACGGTTGTTTTCATATTTAGTTTATTCTACAACAAAATGCAATATTTTTTCGATTTTTTTAAACTTTAATGTCTGATTGCTATGCCCCACCAACTTTTCTCCTGATTTGAGGTCCTCTATCCAAAAATGTTGACTGATCGTAGGGTCGCTGATATGCCTATTTAGTATGTGATTTTAAAATTATTAAACCTTTAAAAAATGCAAACACTTTTGCCGCTCAAGCAGCAGCCTTTTGATTTACTTCAGAAAAAATGATTTTATTTATTAAATAAATAAATTTTCTATTTTTATAGGGACATTCAGAATGTTACAATACTAAAGTCAGCCTTGGAAAAATTGAATTTGTTTTCCAATATCACTGCCTTTACACAAAACTTCTTGCAACTTCCACGCATCAAATATGCACCCCCTTAAAAGTTCCCCATGCTCTCCTGAGGCCTTTCCGCTTTCACATCATCTTAATATTGGCCCTGTTAAAATCACATTATCCTTTTTATTAGCTCATTTTTTATTTTCATTCCTTTGCTTTTGTTTCGTTCGTTTGGCCATTCAGTATGACCTTTTGAAAATGTTCACCTTTTGTGTTCGCTCAAGAAGAAAAAGAAGAAGACCAGCACTTCCGTTTCCTTTGCCACTGACCAAAGACCCCCCGCCCTTATTATTGCCTTAGGTCTATAAATTTAAAATGAAAAAACAAAAATAACGAAGACATCCAGGCCAAGAAAATGGGCAACAAAATTAACACATAAATATCCCGTCATGACCACTTGTCCAGGCAGGCATACCCCCAACTCCTACGTCTATTTTTCCCCATTGTTACCTGTGAAATAAATAAAAGACAAAAATGTTTAACAACACAAACGGCGAACAGAGGAACCATCAGTACTTACGCCGTGGGAAGAGAACTTTGTTTCATTTCTAAAACGACGTTGCATGAATGAATGTGTCAGTTAGCGGTCGCGGCAGTGGCAGGAGCGCTTTCTATTCTATATTTTTGTTAGGCGTTTCCGTTCGATTGAATACTGTCAAAGTTTTTCAATACATCATTGTTTTGTCCCCCTTCGGTATTGGTTTCGGTTTGTCTTTTTCTTTTTTTGGCATCCTACATCCTTGGTTGGAGTGTTTATTTAGTTCGTTATTGGGTTTATAACACCCAGAAATTTTAGAGTATATATTAACCTGGTAAAGATTTTAAAGAGATTTAAGCATTGCTGTATTAAAAAGTATTAAAATATTTAAAATTGTAGATGTGTTTAAACTCCCGAATTAAAAGTATGTTAGCATGAGGCCTAGTCACACCTTTTAACCAAACTATTTTTTATCTGCATTAAATACAACAAGTAAAAACGGCATTAAGTTAAGCTGTCGATTTTCGTAGAATTGCAGTAATATTACAGCAAAATATAATTTTTGAAAATCAAAACAAATACAAATATTGAAAAAATAATTTTATAAATAAATATAATAGTTTTATTACTTCAAACTACGTTTATAAGGCAAGGCTACCAATACGTTTACACTACATATGGGCACCTCCCAGTGGCCCGGACGCGACATTCGCACGCATTAAACTACGCCAAAAACAAGAAAGAACCTGAAAAAGTCGTTCAGCCTTTTTAGTGTTCTAAAGCGCTTAAAGAGTACTACATTTTAAAAATATGACGTCAGGATTTAGTACAAAATTATAAACAATTTTACATCAAAACGGACGCGACAAAAAAAAACAGAAGTACTTTTGAAGATATTATAGAAATATACAAAGTTCAGCGAATTTTTTAAAACTTTGCTTTTCCTTATATACATGTAAATGAAGGTCAGAGGATATATCTAGTTCGTAGATTTATGAAATATGAGAATTATCTCTTAATTTTTTTAATTAGGTACAGAAGAAATACGGACGCGACAAATCGGACGGGACAAAAATTTCCAACCGTAGTAAAAAAATTTAGTAATTTTCGTTATAACACTTCAACTTTTAATAAAAAAAAAGATAACAAGTTAACATCAAGTTTCATAATAAAAAAAGTTGTCGAAATAAAGAAAAAAATAAAGTAAAAGCTATTAGTGTGGTCTGATTTAATTTTTTTGGTAGACCTTTTTTGGGAGATACCCATATATAGAAATAATACTTCAAGACAATACAATTTCTTATATTTATATTTTCAAAAAAGCTTAAATACCATTAGTATTGGTAGGTAGTGCTACAGTTGGTTGTATTTCCATTCTATTTTAATTCCAAAAGTACAAATTTTGAAAATCCATTAGCATAGTACATAGTGCACAATAACCGAACTTCATGATTCAACCAATTTTTGTCGTAAAAATAAAAATTACGAATTTAGAAAAATCTTTTTATTTTGAGTGTCTATGCAGTCAGAGGAATGTATACACCTAATTCCATGATTCTAGCTGCGGCTATTTGGTTGGTACCATTTGTATCCCCTTTTTCATATTTTACCCCCTAAAAGTACGACTTTCTAAAATCTCTTTATTTTACGCGTCTACGCAATTAGAGGGATGTACACACCGTATTTCTTCATTCTAGCTGTATTCGTTTAGTTGGTACTAAAGGGTGATTTTTTAAGAGCTTGATAACTTTTTAAAAAAAAAAACGCATAAAATTTGCAAAATCTCATCGGTTCTTTATTTGAAACGTTAGATTGGTCCATGACATTTACTTTTTGAAGATAATTTCATTTAAATGTTGACCGCGGCTGCGTCTTAGTCCAATTTTGGCATTTCCACGTTTTTGAGTAACAGAGACCCAATTGGTGCGAACGGCGACGAATCGAAAATTGGTGGTCATCATTAACACTGGCCGATACAGCTGCGATATTTTCTTCAGTTCGCACTCTACGTAAGCGTGTTGGTGGTTTAATGTCCAACAATGTAAATTTGGTGCGAAATTTAGTCACAATAGCCCGAATAGCCGCTTCAGTGGGTCGATTAAACTGACCATAAAATGGAAGCGCGCAATGAACTTTCTTAACAGAGCACGCATTTTGATAATAAAATTCAATAATTTGCAAGCGTTGTTCGTTTGTAAGACGATTCATGATGAAATGTCAAAGCATACTGAGCATCTTTCTCTTTGACACCATGTCTGAAATCCCACGTGATCTGTCAAATACTAATGCATGAAAATCCTAACCTCAAAAAAATCACTCTTTATTTCTATCTCTTTGTATCCCTTGAAAGTACGAATTTGAAAAAAACCTTTTATTTTTCGTGTCTACGCAGTCAGAGAAATGTATACTCTGAATTTCATGACTCTAGCTGCAGTCCTTTGGTTGGTACTACTTTTATCCCCTTTTTCCCACTCAATATCGTGTTTCTAGCTGTTGTCGTTTGACATGTACCATTTTTATCCCTTTTTGCCCCATTTCCCCTACTACGAATTTTTCATATTTTACCCCCTTAAGAGTACGACTTTCTAAAATCTCTTTATTTTACGTGTCGACGCAATTAGAGGGGTGTACACCGCGTATTTCATCATTCTAGCTGTAGCCGTTTAGTTGGTACTATTTTTAGGGGGTTATTATACCCATCCTTGTGAGGGACAAAAATTTTCCTTTGGGCCGATTTCGCCCTGTTACAATCCCATCCGATCTACGACTATAAGACTCATTTATTGAAAATTTGGACGTCAACAAACGGACGGACATGGCTAGATCGTCTTAGAATTTTATGACGATACATTTCAAGGTGTTACAAACGAAATGACAAAGTTAGTATACTCCAATATAAGTATAAAAACATTGCATTCAATCTGTAGAATCTTTAGAGTTCTTTAAATATTTGTTAGAACTGTTGTATACGGTGGAAGATTGTCTTAACACACAAGACCAAATTTTCATAAGATCATAAATATGTCTTCCGAGCAGCGACGATTTTTAAACATTTGCTTGGATTGGAGTAGAAGTGATTTCCCTAACTCACTGGCGTCCGACCAGGGCCAATTTGAGAAATTTCTTTGGTCTAAAGCAGGGCCGAACTGCTGACAATTGTTTTCTGGTCTGGAGTCAAGCCTTATTTCACAGGAACAAATGGCGCCCGAGCAGGGCCGAACTGAGAAATTTGTTCTGGTTCATTCGTAAGGAAATAAATATGTCTTCCGAGCAGAGACGATTTTTGAACATTTCTTTGGATTGCAGTAAAAGTGATTGCCCTAACTCACTGGTGCCCGACCAGGGCCGAATTAGAGTAAAGCCTTAATTCACAGGAACAGGACCAAACTGATAAATTGGTTTCGGTTAATTCGTAAGAGCATGTTGCACCCGAGTAGGAACTATTATAACTATTAGTTCTAGGCTTTATATACCATGGATGACACTGTGCAGTATACCACAAAAGTCGACTCGACCGAATTTAGCTTCATTTTCATTTGATTTTTTTCAATTTGAAGCTGTTCAAGCTTTATTTCCAAAAAACTTTTGGCCAATTGACGTTAAAACGACATGACGCCGGATACTAAACTTACAATAGATGCACTGATACTCAGTTGCTGTGGCATTTGAATGTGATACTGGCACGCGTGTATTTTGTTTGGCAGTATTCTATTTTTTTACGCTGCGTGGTTCGGCCAGTATTTGTACAGACTTGCCTGGATGTGGAGTAGTTAGCTAGTCTGAGGAGGTTGGGTTGAATGAATTTAAGATTTTGTTCAAGTTTGTTTTTCCTTCTTTTGTTTAAATACACTCTTTTTGCATACATTTCTCTGTGTGTTGTGTTGTTTTCATAATATTATCCTCCAACTCAAACTCCCCCAAAGGGGCATCTACTGCTGCGAGTACACTAGTGTTGTGACGCTGACGATGATGGCAATGGCGTAAATTTACTCTTGATGTTGTTTGCAAACCGCATTCGCAAATTAAAAATAAACAAAACATTGTTTTCGTACCCATCTTGTGATTTCTCCGGTGTGTTTTGTATATTTCTCTCAGAACGTTTCCATAATTATATCATTGTTTACTTGCATATAAAGAGTGATTTTTTTGAGGTTAGGATTTTCATGCATTAGTATTTGACAGATCACGTGGGATTTCAGACATGGTGTCAAAGAGAAAGATGCTCAGTATGCTTTGACATTTCATCATGAATCGTCTTACAAACGAACAACGCTTGCAAATTATTGAATTTTATTATCAAAATGCGTGCTCTGTTAAGAAAGTTCATTGCGCGCTTCCATTTTATGGTCAGTTTAATCGACCCACTGAAGCGGCTATTCGGGCTATTGTGACTAAATTTCGCACCAAATTTACATTGTTGGATATTAAACCACCAACACGCTTACGTAGAGTGCGAACTGAAGAAAATATCGCAGCTGTATCGGCCAGTGTTAATGATGACCACCAATTTTCGATTCGTCGCCGTTCGCACCAATTGGGTCTCTGTTACTCAAAAACGTGGAAATGCCAAAATTGGACTAAGCGGATGGACCACCTAAGACGCAGCCGCGGTCAACATTTAAATGAAATTATCTTCAAAAAGAAAATGTCATGGACCAATCTAACGTTTCAAATAAAGAACCGATGAGATTTTGCAAATTTTATGCGTTTTTTTTTAAAAAAAGTTATCAAGCTCTTAAAAAATCACCCTTTACATACATTCTATATAGGACGAGTAGTCAGGAGATACAACCAACCAACCAACCATCCACATCCAATATATGCATGTCCTTCCGTCCGCCCGTCCATCCATCTATCTGTCTGTTTGTTTTCTTGGTTTGGTTATTGCTTAGAAAATGAAAAATCACGGATATCCTTTTTCTTTAATTATACTGCTAAATTAAAAATATTCAAAACCAAATGAGTTTCAGCCAAATGTCACCAATTTATTTTTTCCTTGTATATTTCTTATCCTCAGCCCGCCATCACTCGCAGTGACAGTGGTGGGCAAACAAATAGCTGAGTGTTAGTCTGTAACCATTCATGTTTCATTGAAACTGAGTTTCTAAAACACAAAGCAAAAAGTCTAAAAAACAAGGATTCATTTGAGTTTTTTTTTTGTTTGAAGCCTAAATTCTGACGTTGGTCCTTAATAGCCCTCCCTCCCTTGTTGATATATGAGTGCCAAAATTGGCGCATATTAGCTTTACGAAAAGTTGAATCACTTTTCAAATCTACATTTATAGCTCAATTAGCCTAAACCCATTAAGAACTCCCATTGTCGAATAAACACGTATTACCTTTCGTATTACTTTGATACCGGTTTGTTGTTGGAGGTAAGCACTTACTCTCTGTCATAACAAGAAGTTGAAAAATAAGTACATACACCCAAGTTTAGGTAATGAGTTGTACTTACCAAGTCTTTTCATTATAGAGGGTTTTCCAACAAGAGGTATTATTTTGAATCACGGTATTGTTGTTATTGACATTTGACAAGTAGAAACTACGCTATTACCAAAAATGGAACGATACACGCCTCAACAACGCATTGAAATTATTAAAATTCATGAATGAACATGATCCGGAATTCCATCGAAAAATCATCTTGACTGATGAGGCCCATTCCAACTCGGTGGCTACGTCAACAAGCAAAATTGTCGCATCTGGGGCTCGGAAAACCCAAGAGTTATTGTTGAGAAGCCTCTCCATCCTCATCGAGGAAATAGGGCAACCACTTTGCGATTTGGTTATGGAAAATTTCATGAAAAGGATATGGTCCTGTAAGCGTGATCGTGGTGGCCATTGTCTGATGTTGTGTTTCATTATTAACGGCATACCTTCCTCTTTATTATGAACTAACATCCGATCATTTATCTCAAAAAATGAAATTTTTCTTTGAATACCAAAATAACACCTCTTGTTGGAAAACCCTGTATATTACCCAAAAGTAATGACTTCTCATTATCAGGTAATGCAAAGGGTAATGAGATATACTTACAAAGGTTTTGCTAAGTACTTTCGCATGAAAAATTAACATGTTAAGGTCTATATTAAACAATACAATGGCAACAAGTTGACAAATATTTTAATGTCGTGTTTGTATTTCGCACAGTCACAAGCATTTTTTATTTTTAAATAATTATATAAATGTTTTCAAATATTCAAAAAAAATCAAACGAAAAACCTAAAACAAATGAGCAGAAGTATTGCTGGGTAACTATACCTGAATATACACATCTTACATATGCAACTCAATGAGATGCTTGTAAGTTGGCATGTGTGTTTTATTACTTGGTGCTATTTTCTAAACGCAAATTCGGCAAGTGAGTTGTGCTTCTCGTTCGTTTGTGAGAATCATTTCCTTAAAGAGGCCGGGTTTGATGTTGAAAAGTCGCTGCGAAGCCACTTGACAAAACCTTTGACAGGGTGGGAATCATGATAGTGGTAGTCTGCAGCCAAGTAATAAATGTCACCATGCCATTTGTAAATAAATTTGCATTCTATTAAATATAGATGCAAAATGGTCTTGAGCCAAGACCATATCCCAGTTCAAAATATTCAAAAATTTCAAAACATTTATGTTCTAAAATGGTCATATATTTGAAACCATTGCTAATTTTTATTTTGCTGCTACCTTATTACCCACCACTATTGGAGAAGATGTTTGCATTGCGTTCAAAGGGGGGGAGGGTATGAATGGTGGCTGAACATTCTGCGGATACCAACAGCCGCCAGCCCAGTGTCAAAATTTAAATAAATGCGTTATAAAATCAACTTCCTTTAGACTTCATCTGTGCAACAATAAGATGAAATATAAGCACCAGAAAAAGAATAAGGAAATAAATAAACGTCTCCCATTTTTTTTCTTGCTTTCATTTACCCACCCCACCCCCTGCATTACAAGAGGCCAGCAATTCAAACAGTGTCTTGTTTGGATTTCATCGGTCCTTTTTCATTCTTATCTCCCAATAAGGAACAAAAAAAAACAACACACAATATGAAAAAAGGAAAGCAATCCATGACTGCATTTAACTGTCACTGCATTCACAAGAACAAAGCGTCTTTGGACAAACAAACAAAAAAAAAGGAAGACTGGCCTGGCCTCCACCGAAGAGACACCATTTTGAATAACAAATTTATACGAAATATAAACTTTTCTTACCTTTGCCCCACCACACATTTCGAGATGAAGAAAAGAAAGAAGTTTTGTAAATTTTTGGGTTTTTGTTGGTTTTTCGCTGGATCTTGCTTTTTTGCTGCTGTTGTTGTTGAAACACGTTTGGGGCTAGCATTATTAACACTCGAATAATTATCTTGAGTTTTTTGTCGTTTCTATAATATTTTGTTTGATGGAGAGGGGGGGGGGTGAAGAGGTCACTATTTGGAAACAATTTGCGAATGTTTTCAAAATGTCTGCGGTGGCAACACAAAAATGTTGGTCTAAAAAAAAATCATTTGGCCACAATTATTCCATTAAATTTGTTGTTCTTTAGATTTAAAAGAAAACAAAAAATCATTTAAAAATAAAAATTTGCTGACGAAAAATAAAAAAGCGTTTAAAAATAATAAATATTTTTGGCCATTTTAGCAAACACAATTGATTTATTTTTAGACGAAATTTTACGAATTCTGAATAGCCTAATTAATTTGAATAATTGCATAATTGGAATAATAAATAATTAAATAAATGAAAAACATAGACGACAATTTAGACAGTAGTTACAAAAAGCTTGCAGAGAATGGCAGGAGAATTTTCTATTGTGAAACACTTTTTTTAAAATGTAAATATAAATATTGTGATATTTTTTGATTGTTAATGCTTGTAACTTGTAATTGAATAATTTGTGTTTTTTTTGTACTAGAACCCTGAAGATGACCAATGGAGTTGGTCGAAATATTGGGAAATAAAAAAAACAAGAAAATAATAAAACAGTAAATTTTGTTTTATTATTTGAAAAAAGTGACCTCAAGCCGAACAAAGGACAAAACGCAACACATCAAAAGGTCAACCACTAACATAAATGAATAATTTTATAAATACATAATTGGCATAAATTGAATAATTGAAATAGTTGGAATAATAATAATAGTTGGAATAGTTGCATATTTCGAATATAAAAAATTATTAAAAATACAAAAAATATTTTTTGACCAAAAATAACTTTTCTTGTTCATTTTAGCAAAAACAACAGATTTATTTTTAGAAAAAAAATGTACGCGTTCTTGATTAATTTATGGCGTGTTATTTTAAAACAAAAGGTGCTGCATTTGAATACTTGCGTATATGGAATAATTAAGTAAATGAATAATTGGAATAATTTAAAAAAATTGGAATAATAATATTTCGAATAATAGGATCATTGAACAATTTGAATTATTGAATAAATGAATATTTGGAGTAGATGGAATATTTGGAATAATTGAATATTTGGAATAGTTAGAATAATTGAATAATGGACAGGAGTATGATATTCGAGGCCCAAGATCTAACTATATATTTTTTTGAAAGAGGACATCAAAATAAGAAACAAAATTGGTCAGCACGTTATCGGACGTTAAAGTTTAAAAAACTGTATTTGCAAAATGAAGTCGAAATAAAAAAACGGTCAAAATAAAATAAGTTTTTCACATAAAATTAAATAATTGAATATTTCAATAGTTGGAATAATTGGCAGGAGTATGATCTTCGAGGTCCCATGATCTAACTATATTTTTTGGTCAGCATGTTATCGATATCTCGATTAGTTATCGGAGTATTGAAAAAAAAACGTTTTTTTGTAAAGTGGAAAAAGTAAAATTTTTCGATAACTATCGAAGCATCGGAATTGAAAAAAAAAAACGATTTATTTTCAGTTCTAACTCTTTTGAATAAAAAAGCATGTAATTTTTTGAAAACTTTCAATGTCCTGCAATTAGGGTTTGCATTTTCCCGTACTTTTTATTTCCCGGGAAACGGGTATTATTTTTTCAATTTCCCGGTATCCCGGGACAGCACGGGAAATCATCAACATACTGTTTACCATTAGTTAATGAAACATTCACATTTTATTAAAGTAAAATAAATATATATTTCACAACGAAACTGTTACAGAATTCATATAATAAAGCGCAATGTGAGATCAATTCAAACATCTTTTCAAGTTTCAAAATTAATTAAAGATCAGATGTTTCTTATTTTATTGGAAAATGTGGACGCGACGAAGAACGACCGTTCACATTAATAGTGAGTAGAGCATTAAATGAAATGTTTGTTCTTTGTCCTGTCGCTTCAAAAACTTTAAATTCTTTATTTTTGGCGTTCGGATACACGCCCAAAATATATTTTTCCCGGATTTTAATTAAAGAAAGGAAAAAGTGGATTTTGAGTCTAAATCCGAACGCAGCTTAAAAATATTTTGTCGTCCAACTGCAATATTTGACATGCCTGATTAAAAGCTATGTGATCTAAATTTTTATACAACATTTTTAATTTTATTGTGGAAATGATGGGAAAAATATGCGAAGAAATACATATGTAAAAATTTCTGCTGAATTCCCGTACAAATATGAAAAATGTGCGCATTCCCGGGAATTTTCCCGCGGGAAATCCCGGGATGCAAACCCTACTTGCAATACCAAAAATATCGAAAAAACTGACTTTTACATAAATCCCAAAAATAGGTCAAAACAGTAAAGTATATTCTTTCGATAACTGACGTTATGGGACCATTAACGTCATGTGAAATATTGGACAACAATAAATAAAAATTAAAAAAAGGATACTACTTTTGTTACTCATCAAGGACTTTGAGCCAAACTATAACATAAAAAATTAAAATTATAAGGCCCATTATAGACGTATTTAACAAATTTGAAATGATTAGCCTAAAAGTGAAATTCAGCATTCATGCAAATTGTGTAACTTGGCTATTGCCGCATTACTTCATAAAAAGATAGAAAATACTTGAATCAAAGACGCATCCTCGTCTACAATCTCTTAAAAAAACTTTTCTATTATTGAATCATTTAAACCTCAAAAGAGCGCCGCATAATTTTTTATTCATTTTCCAAAATCGAAAACTATGGAAGTTATCGATTACTAAGACAGTTATCAATAACTAAAAAACTTATCGAAATTGTTTTCAAGTCGAAATTTCTAATTTTCGATTGAAACGAAAAAATAATGGAATAAGTTGAATAGAGTAATTGGAAATATTGAAAAATTGGATATTTCGACTGATTTTTAATTTTGCTTTTAATAAAAATATGCATATTTTTTACGAATTTCTCACAATCGATTACTATGGAAATTATCGAATTTTTTTTTTAATTTTTTTTTTCTAATTTTCGATTCTGAAACCATTGAAACGAAAAATTGCAAATATTCAAATGTTGAATAATTGGATATTTGGGAAATTTCGAATATTTCCAATTTTTGGAATATTATTATATTTTAAATACTTCAATTATGTGAATAATTTGTTTATATTGAATAAGTGCGACAATTTCATTCGTGAAATCCTCGTATGCCCTCTCAATGTGGTTTGCAAACTTTAAACAAAATTCTTTCATTTTCGTCACTCGACATGTGTTTTCGGATATTTTCATTTTTCTGCAAGTTTGTGATAATTCTAAACAAACAAATTAAGGGTGTCTGCCGGCGATAGTTCAGGAAATTATTGTTTGCTCTTTATTCAGCTCCCTGATTATTGTCCAGGGTGAGTATATATATGATGGCGAGTTGTTTTTTTCACATTGAATGTTGAAAAAAAATGCTCCGTTTTAGATTTAGTATAATAGAAAATGTTTTGTTTGTTTGTTGTTCTTGCAATGAAAGCTTTAAACAGCCTAGTTTTTGTTCATCCACCCCTCGTGAGGATGAAATCATGTTCCACCCTCAGGCCGTAGTTGCGAAATGGTTAACGATTTTGTTCTTCCCCCTTTTGGTGAGACCATTATGACAGTTGCAAAAAACCAGCGCACACTCTACACACAAAGAAGTCTTGATTAGACACTCGTTTCACTCTCAAACAAACAAAAAAAAAGAATGCCGTTTTGTGAATGTGTCATGTCAACATTTGAAATTTTAACGTATTTCACGCTAAAAACAAAGGGAACAGCCCGACATGGCCAACCAGCTTAGCCTCATGTTCACGATGATTTAATCAAAAATAGCTGCTTTTGACGAATTTTTATTTTTGAAAATGTTTTCGAACTTTTTACTTTTACATTTGTAATTAATGACTAAATAATCTAGTTTCGTAACCTGCTGCCATATGTATGCTAAACAAAGTTGATAAAATTTATTTAAACAATTTCTAGATCTAACACAGACTAATGCCCTGCCAGACATATTGTTTAGTTTTGATCTAACCAAGTCAATAGATCATCTAGCGTCTGTTTGTTGTTGTCTGTCACAGCCAGAAAGTGAAATGTATTGTTTATATATAATAAATATTGTATATATGTATATATGCACAAATATGTGTGAATATACATATACATATGTCAATCTATTTTTAAATATCCAATCTTTATAATTATATACAACATTTTATAAAAATAGCATTCATATTGAGATTTCAGTTGTGCATTCATCAGTCTTGCCGCACTGATTTGAAATTGTTTTTTTTTGTCTTCTGCTTCTCTGAGGCCTTTTCAATTCTCGTCAGCTGTTGGCTGAACACAATTCTGTGTATTTGAAATGTGTTGTGACGTTTGTCTGTGTCGTCGTTGTTTAGTGACCTCTCCAACCGATTCAAGAAAAAAATCTCCAGCAAAAGGTGTATAAATTTAGAAAACTACACAATATTCTATCTTTGATTTTTACTTTGAGCAGAGGTATTTTTTGGTATGTAAAACTAAAAGGGTAAATGAAGTAAAAAATAAGATTCTAATTCCATTGGCAACGGCAGATAGCTATATTTATTGAGAACAAAAATTTCACAGACACATACAAAACAGGGTCGTCAGTTTATACAAAGACTCCAAAGGGCATTTTTGCGCGAAGAAATTCTAAAGAAATAAAATTTAAAATTCTCATCGTTATTTTGTTATTAAACGTTTTGTTTAAGCGTTTGAAAAGGTATGAGCAACATATATTCCTATAACGTCTACATAACCATAATTCAATAACTTTTTATCCACAGCGTTTTTCAATTCTGGTTCAAAAAGTAAATTAATATTGAAAAAATGCACTTCAAATTCAGAAAATCAATTGAAATTCAAAAAATCAATTGAAATTCAAAAGAAATCATCATTTTATTTCCATTTGAATTTTTGTGGCCATCGCAAATATGGTCATTACAAACCTGGAAATAAATGGGCAAAATCGAACCAGAAAGAAAATAATTCCATAACAGGGACTGAAAATGCCATTTTTTTAATTCCTGCCTTTATACTCATTCGAAATGTCTTACTTACATTCCTCTTAAAGCCTGGGACAAAAAAGGGTCTAAAAATGGTACTGATCATGACATTTGGAGTATATATATATATATATATATATATATATATATTCCTCTAAATTCCTGCAAGCAAACTAAAAGGGATTTTTCGAAATACATACTGTTAAGTGTAAAAAGTGGTACCATCCAAACGGCCCGTGTAGATGCGTAAATTTAAGCAATTTTTCGAAATATGTACGTATGGGAGTAAAATGGGGAAAAGATAAAATGGTACCAATCAAATGGCTGCAGCAAATATAACGATCTCGATGTATACATTCCACAAATTGCCTAGACGATCAAAATAAAAGGATTTTTCCAAATTCGTACTTGAAGGTGCAAAATGGGATAAAAATAGTACCAAACAAACGGCCGCATCAAAAAATTCGGCATATACATTCCTCCGACTACGTAGATACGCTGCATATTGAAAAATTTTGCAATTTTTACTTTTAATGTCGAAATGGTTGAAAAATGGTACCAAACAAATGGCTGCAGCAAAAATCATGAAATTCAGTGTGTAGGCTCCTCTGACTGTATGGAAGGTTGGGATTGCAAATGGGTCAAATTCGTCGTGAGGGATAAAGTTTCCCCTTACAAGAGCTGAAAATACCTCCAAGAACCCCTAACATTTAGAACAATCAATCAGATTTGTTTAAGATTGCTAGGTTGCATGGACATAACCTATTTTCTGCAACAATTTTTAAGTATTATTTTGATAATCGAGAGCTATTTCTCTGTACAAACATAAACCTTTGACAGGGTGGAAATCGTGATAGTGGTAGTCTGCAGCCAAGTAATAAATGTCACCATGGCATTTGTAAATAAATTTGCATTCTATTAAATATAGATGCAAAATGGTCTTGAGCCAGGACAATATCCCAATTCAAATCAAATATTGATTACAAAAAAATACAAACAAAAAAAATGAATTTTTTAACCAGTTGAAACGGCATTAAGTTCGGCCAGGCCAAACTTTTTATACCCTCCACCAAGGATTGCATTGCACAGAGGCTGTCGAATTTCGTAGAAGTGCAGTAATATTACAGGAAAATATATTTTTTTGTAATATAGCCAAACCATTTTATAAATAAATATAATATTTTTCTTATTTCGAGCCACGCTTGTAAGACAAGGCTACCAATACGTTTGCACTATATATATATCGAAATAATACTTCAATTCAATTCAAAACATAAATATTCTTATATTTATATTTTCAAAAAAGCTTAAATAACATAAATATTGGTAGGTAGTGGGTGCTACAGTTGTTTGTATTTCCATTCTATTTTAATTCCCAAAGTACATATTTTGAAAATCTCCTTTTTCCAATTTTACCCCCTCAAGTGTACAACTATCTAAAATCTCTACACTACACGACTATCTACACACCGAATTTCATCATTCTAGATGTATTCGTTTAGTTGATAATATTTTTATCCGCTTTTTCCATTTGAACACCAAAAAGTACGAATTTCGAAAATTCCTTCTATTTTACGTGTCTACGCAATCAGAGGAATGTATAAACCGAATTTCATTATTCTAGGTGCAGCCGTTTGGTTGGTACCATTTTTATCCCTCTATTCCCATGTTATCCCTTAAAAGTACGAAATATGTATCTGCTCAATTAGAGGAATGTACACACCGATTTTCGTGTTTCTAGCTGTAGTTGTTTAATATGTACCATTTGTATCCCTTTTTGCCCCATTTCACCCCCTACGAATAAAAATCGTTTTATGGTGCACGTTTTTGTTATTGAGGAAATGCGCATACCCAATATCAATTAAGTACAAGCCGACATATTGAAGAAACATGCTTAAATACTCTAAAATATTGGATGTTTTTATGGGTTTTTTAGTCCTTGTGAGGAAAATTTGTTTTCGCTTTGGGCCGATTTCGCCCATTTTCAATACTAACCGATCTACGACTATAAGACGTATTTATGCAAAATTTGGACGTCCTAGCTCCTTTAGTTTAGATGCTAGCGTGCTTTCAACAGACGGACGGACGGGCATGGCTAGATCGTCTTAGAATTTTATGACGATCAAGAATAGGATCTCAGGTCGATATTTTAAGGTGTTACAAACGGAATGACAAAGTTAGTATACCCTCGTCCTGGAGGTGGAGGGTATAAAAAAAGGCATAGATTATTTCGAAGCATTAAATTGCAAATTTTACAATCGGTAATTTAGAAATTAGGCAAAATAGATTGTTTCTTTAATTTTTAAATTTATTGATATATTTTAATTTATTTAATGCGTCGGAACATTTTTTTTTTCGTATTACAGTTTTTAACCTTTTCAAACTGTTCTGTTTCCAAGACATTTTAAGAGTTTTTGCACAAAAATTTGTGTAGATAGAAATTGTTGCTTCTTTGTTTTATTATGGCGCAAAAAAGTGTTTGTTTTAGAAAATCCCTTTTTCAAAAAATATGTAATTTTTCATGTTCATTTTTTCATCAAATTTTAAAAATACTAAAATAAAATTAATAAACTAAAAAATAAAAAATAAAAACAATTAGAACGTATAAACATATTAGTCAGACTATATCATTTTTCTTGCTCTTCAGCCAGAAGAATGACCATGCCTTCAGCCAGAAGAATAACCCGATCAAATCAAAATTCACAAATGTCAAAATTCTGGGAGCCAAGTTGTTTGCCTCAAAATTTATAAACATATGTTTTCCACAATGATATGAATGGTCCTACGCAAAAAAACGTTCACATTGTATTATAACGTATCAAAATGTATTTGTTCCGCTCGAATTTAACCCTCAGAGTATACACTTATTTTTTGTAACACGGAATGCATAAATGGCCACAATTGGCAGAGCCAAATTTCTGAACTTCTTTAAATAAATCTGTTGTATTTAGTGTTACTAAAAAAATATTTTTTTTTTTCAAATTTTTTTATTATTTTTATTGACAAGTCAGTTTTGAAAATTTCAAATTTCCAAATTAAGGCGGTCATAATTGGTACAAGCTCAAACTGAAATTCACGATTTTCATAAGTCACGGATAGTAAAAAAAATGTCATCAAAAATGTCAATTTTTAAATTTTTTGATTGGTATCTTTTTCCTATTTAAATATAAAATCAATTTCATTACTTTTTGTCGAATTTAACGACATATTTACGTAAATATTGCAGAAGAACAAAAATACTAATTTTATTTTCCATTTTTAAATTTCATTATCCGTTTTTTCATTTAAATATAGGATAAATTTCGTTATATTTTTTATTTTTATTCATTTTTAAATTTCATTGCCAATCTGTTTTTCTTATTTAAATATAGGTTCAAATTCGTTATAATTTCTCTTTTATTTTCCATTTTTAAATTTCCTTGTCCATTTTTTCATTTAAATATAGGTTAAATTTCGTTATATTTTTATTTTATTTTTCAATTTCGTTGCAATTTTTTTTTTTAATATAGGTTTAAATTCGATATAATTTCTCTTTTAGGATTTTTAGGCCATATTTACGTAAATATTGCGGAAAAACAAAAATAGAAAACCCTACAACTGCCGTCGTCTAACGTTAAATTCCAACTGAATGTAAAGTGTGTGTTTGCTAAGTATATATTTGAAAAATCATGCGCATATTTTTGGGTCCTTGGCGCCAAAAATGAAAGGAGTATTTTGTTTTCGCTAAGAACTCTCTAGCTTTGGCTCTCTCCCTCTCTCTCTCTCTAAGGCTATCTGTCTCTCCAGCTCTATGGGGATAACAAAGCACGTGCTTGCAGTACAGTGATTGCAGTAGCACGCACATACACACGCACATCCACCCACCCACAAGCTATACTCTCGGTTTAATTGGATCAACGCCACGTGGTGTTGTTTATTGTGGAGAGCAACATTTGTAGGAAAATAAAAACAAAAACACAAACAAAGCAATGCGAAGTGAAGCTTATGATGAGCGGCGGCGTCGGCACACAACACAAAGCCCCCACCCACAATTTTGTTGTTGTGTTGTGCTGTTATGTGTTGTCTTGTTTTGTTTTGCCTATGTTTATTTACAACATCATACATACGTACGTACCGACACTACAGACTTGTCGTACATAAAAAGAGGGTTGGCTGTTCGGCTCTTCGTCGTGTGTATTAAATGAGAGTAGTGTAGCGGTGTATCTTGCTTGTTGTGTTGTTGTGTATTGTGTTTGTCGGTATGTACTCGTATGTGCCAGCTTCGTTCGTATATAACCATCCGGGTGGTAATGTTTCGTTGTTGTTATTTTTGTTTACGGTTTTTCATGCGCGTGTATTTGTGTTGTTTTGTAATTGTTGTTGTTTAGCTGCAATTCTTCCAGTCAGTTCGAGGAGTAAACGGCTGTTTGTTGTTGTGTATTTTGTATATGCCTGTGTATGTTTGAAATTTGTATATGTTTTCTTGTATACAACAAATATCTCCTGTGTGGATATATGATGCTAAAGTGGTTGTCCTGTTGTCCTGGACCAGAGTGAGTTGTTTTGTAAATTGGCATTTGGCAAAACAACTGCTCTCAAATCGGTTGCCGCTGAACAGTCGCTGTTTATTCCAGTCGATAGCAGTCACAATCAGTTTGTTGTTGTGTGTTAACTAATAAACAACTTGTTTACGGGTTTCTTCGGAATCGCCTGCCCGAATCCTTTTTGGACAACGAAAACGAGAATTTTTTCGCTTCGGCTTTTAAAAGCGATAGGCCTGACGTTATCGGCAATTCGTTCGTGTGGTAGACGGTTGGTCACCCCTCTCCTTCCCCCTCACTCAACGCATTAGTGGGGGAAGCACACACGCACGCACGGCTTGACATACGACGACGAAGTGTGAACAGTTAAACGGTGTTTGATTGTGTTGTCATTGTGGCTTGAACTTGAATAAAGGAATCAATGCTTGCATGCATGAGGACCCAGCTCTCGAGCATACCACCGCCACAGCCACTTAATGTCCTGATGTAGTGATGCATGTCAATGCTGGCCCTTTCGTAGTCCTCCACAAAAAAGTGGGGTGTCAATTTCCCCTACCCACCACAATCGCTCAAAAGAAATACCCAACCAAATAAACATTTATTATGTGAAAAACACTGACCGTAACTAAACAACCATTAATTGATGTGACAGCATTAATTTCTCCTTAAAAACACAAAAGAAAAAGAAAAGAAAATGTGACTGATTGAATGACCCCTCACCCCCAAAAAAGTGATAGTTTTGAACTCTCAACTGAAAATACCAAGTATTTAACGCTGATGACGACAACGACTGAATAAATAATAATTACAAGTGATAAACTAAGAACAGCAATACAATTGCTTTAAATTTCTTAATTTTGAATATCCTCCACCAACTGACTTTTCGATCCAAGATCGTTTAAATATTTATGTTGTTGTTTTTTTCTGTTTTTCATCACGGCTTAGTCCTTTAAACATAATAAACATAAGATTTAAGTAACTGAGAGAACTGTTTAAGACCTGTGATAGTCAAACAAAAATATTTTTGAAAGAAACCAAGCAACCAACCAACCTATTATACCTAAGTTTGTTTAGTGCCCGTGATTACTGATAGACATCGTTATACTCTACATACCCAAAAATAAAAAGAAAAACAGGTAAGATTTATTAGTTTTAAGAAGAAGAAAATATTTATTTGAATTTTAAATATAAGAAATACTTTCACATGGAACATATACATATGTAATTGCTCAAACCAAATCAAAAGCCACCATTTTGTTAATAATTATTATTTATATTATTTTATAATTTTTCTACAAGTGTTGTGTATAGTGGAATACAAAACTATATTCTTAAAAATTTAATTATAATTAATATTTTATTAAGATATTTTTTTTTTTGTGAAACTCCATAATATTTTTCAAAGTAATTTTAAAATGAAATATACTGGAGTAATAATATAAAAATCAATTTGATTTGCAATAATGTTTTTCAGCTGGGTGTTTATTTATTAGAATTATCTGATTTTCCGACTATTTAGACGACTTCTCAAACTAGGAGTATCCGATGCGATTCACGATTTGTGTCTGGGTGTACAAAATAACCAAGAGACATTATTTTAAGCATTTCTTCTAATAGTGTGAGTGATTTAACAGCAAAGTGTACAAAACATTACAAAAAAACAGTAATTATGTAAACATTTAAAGATGGAAGAAAGCCAAATCTGTACGCAACAATCTAATAAAAAACATGTAAGAGAGTTTCAATAGCTTACAACGACTTATACATACCTCAAATCAGGTGGCAAATCCGATATGCGAAATCGACTCACCTGAAATCCACAGTAAGCACAAGAGCTCTACGAAAATCCACTCAAAATTATAAATACAAAAAATCTTGCTAAGAACACACAAAGCCCAGCGTTCAGAATTATGAATAAAATGTTTAAGAAATTAGCCAAACTTCGGAACTAAGTAAATTAAAAAAAACTATAATTTCTAGTCGTTCCAAATGTCAAACCATTCGGTAAATGAAATTCCGTGCGGGATTCCGTCATGATACTGCCGCATCGCTCAGAGAAGTATAGTATTATCTGCAGAACATTCCGAAACGAAATTACAACGACACTTTCAAATGGAGTTCGGTAGAACATTCCAACGAAAACCCTTCGTTATCCCCTCCCTAAATATGCATCGTTCAGAGAGATAGTAAAACATTTCTAGGGGATGCTTACACATTTTATCACTGTTTTTCAAATGATAATATACTCAAATATACATTCAATCAGAGAAGTGTCAATAGTTCACATTACATTGCAACAAAACATTAATTTCATGATTTTTTCTCGGAAATTTGATTTGATGATATACCAGAGAAATTTAATCAGCAAATTCCACTCATTGCCTTCTCCAAAGCAGGTTCTAAAGCGCGTAAGGTTTTAATTTCCCCCATCTTAGTACATCGGAACGTATGATTAATTATAATTTAGATATTTCAATGACACACTGAGGCGTATGCTTATTTAAATATAATATTAATCATAGGTTCCATGATAAGATAATTCCAAAACCATCTAGAATAATGTTTAACATTTGGAATATAAAATAGCAGATAAACCTCTGTGATAGTCCAAAACTCCTCGGAAGTGATACTATTTTTCTTGTAGGTGTTGTAGAGTAAATCAATGAAGTTTCTCAGCCACCCCAAATTCTTGACTAACGACAGAAATCCATGTTTGTGAGCGCCCCGGTAGTCGAGTTGGTAGCGTGCTCGGCTATCAGCGTGGGGGTCGTGGGTTCGATTCCCTCCAGAGGCTCTGTCGCTGCAATAACTAGCTACAATGGTCTTAGTCACCCCGGCTCAATCCCTGCACCCAAAATTAGAATATAAATTTACTTTGTATTGTAATTCATAATAAATAAATCCATGTTTGTATGCCTTTGCACTCATATGCCTGTAACATAGTTGATGAAAATTGATTCCGACGGAATCTAAATTTTTGATTAGTTTTCTCGATTTTGTACGTATGAAAATATTACCATCCATTTGTGCAACAAAACTTTCTTTAAGAAAGTTCACTTATTGGCGGTGACTCGGTTCCATTTATCAGCCCTGTGACGTATACGTGTTATCAATTCAATTAATATTAATCATACGTCGAAATTTAAACAAGAAAGAACTACCTTTTTCGGCGAACTAAAGTTGGAGAACACAATTTTTAATCACCGTTTTGAAAATATAGACATTATCTTTATTTCCAAACGCTGTGACATATACATACGTGTTATTAATTCAATAATATATATGTCAATCGTCAAGCAATAATTCCGAATTACCTTTTTAACGTTACCACAACGCTTTCTTTTTTCCGACTGTCTCGAACAGCTTGTTTTCTTAGCTTTAAACTTTTTTTGGATACAATTGGATGTATTTAATACAAACAGGACTATGTTCTATTTGTAATAAATACTTAAAAAACACCCTTTTTATTTAATTTTGGTCGATGGAAATCGATTAGTGTCATTTATGTCTAGGACCTTTGAGGGTTTAGAAATTTTTCCTTAGATCCAGCTCCAATAAGATTAATACTATGTATATTATGCTGTATCGCCGTCCATACAAATGGAAAAACAAGTTCCAGTCACCCTACGAAAATAAAGTTTGGATTGTTTAATGATGATTTGCAAAATATTTCGTTCCTAGATCAAGCCATCTGTGAGCTAAACGCTCCTGAAAATAACCCTAAAAATTATGTTTTTCCGGTGTAATTTTTTTGTGTTAAATTTTTTCGCATTTTTTTTCTGAAATAGTATACCCTTGAAAGCACTTTAAATACAACTTTTGATTCTTGCCTTAGAGTAAATTATTGGTAATAAATAGCTGCCGTCAATACCTTTCGAATGATGCCTAAATTATGAACATCGGAATGAAATTGACGCCGCAGCGCTCATTTTTGTAAAAAGTGTTTGAACATTTTGGCTGTGAAAACCATCGCCTGCATTAAATTATTTCACAAAAATGGTGCCAGTTACGTAATTTTTCGTCCGTTATTCATCATTCTAAAGGTATTGATTCCTTCTATTTATTTTTCATTACAATCTTACAAAAAGTTTCCAAGAAATATGACTTTTTTGTTGTCACCTTGAAAACTGGCAAAAAAACAATATAAGCGCCCAATAATTCTACCAATGAGTTATTCTAAGACAAGAATATTTTTTTTCCAAGGGTCTATTAATTCAGAAAAAAATTTTAGGCAAAAATTCAACATAAAAAAATTACATGGGTAAAATGTGAAATACATTACGTGGGTAGTGACGAAATATTTTGTAGAACATCCTTAAACAATCCAATCTTCATTTCTGGGGGGTGACCGCTGCAATTTATTTTCGTCACCCATTCTAATGTATATATACTTCATCTTTATTTTCCAGCCGTGTGACGTATACGTGTTACGAATTCAATTACTATTAATCATACGTCAATCATTAACATTCAATATTATAGAGATTCAAGAACAAAAGCGAAATTTAAGTGTGAAAGGTATATATTTAATTATACATATGTATAATTAAATATATACCTATGTATTTGCGTGTTATTAATTCAATTAATATTAATCATATGTCGATCAGCCCTGTGACGAATTAAAGTTATACTTTTTGGGTATATTTTGCTTAATTTTTTCATACTGCATAAAAATACGATATTGATATTTGCTTTACTATTGTATTACAAAAAATATCGTAGACTTTTCCCCACATTTCTATGAATATTTTCCCCTAACCTCCCCTGCCGAGTTCAAATTTTATTTTTCAAAATTACTTAACGACAACGTCCACAACAGTACACATTCGTATAATACGCCTCGATTATACGTTGTTTTCGTTAACGCCTCCCTCCGAAAAATCTTAATCTAAAAACAAAATTCCTTTTAATTATACCACTTCTCACATTTTCCTCAAACTTATGATGTTTTCTTTAATCCTCTTATGAGTGCTCCTCAAAAAGGCAAACAATTAAAAAATCCAAAGTAGAAGTGCTATACAAATTTTAATTAAATTAAAAAAATACTGAAAACACTTCTTCATTCTACTGTAACAACTGATAAAAAAGAAGAACAGCAACATCCAGCACAATTCAATCCAATCATTAACACGGATATTCATCCACCCACCCACATCGCCGTCACATGGCACATGGATTGTTCTTTGCCAGTTCGCCTGGGCCGCCGCCATGTCAATTGTTAACAATTCGCTACTTAATATTTGTCAATTTATGACAAAAAATTTCCATTTTTCATTATCGAAAGCATTATGACAGCTTAAAGAACAGAAAGCAGACGACGGCAACGTCAACGACATCGACACATTTGGCAGGATGCTGGCTGCTGGCTGCCGACTGCCGTGTCATTGTCTGTTGATGTCGTCCTCGTCTCATCATAGGCAAAAGGAAGAAATAATATTGATACAATATTAAAAATTGTGATAAGTAATAGAAATTTGTAGGTGGCCATAAATATACCGACTAATTTTGAATTGAATATAAATATGCCGGAATTCCAGCACTACCGCTCCTGCTCATCCTCTTCCAACCGAAGGAAAAGAAACAACAATATCTCAATTCATGTCGAGAACAATATTTTACCACCGCTTCCATTTGCCTTCGCCATGATGTTGTTATTTTGTTCGCTTTTTCTTTGCGAGGGGGGGATTGGAGGTTTTTTGTCTTTAAACTTAAAATATTTTGGGATACCAGAACAGGGTGTTGTGCGTATCCCTGTGCTGCCGTTGTTGTTGTTGGCGCACACACACACACACAAAAAAGTCCTGAAAGTAATTTTACGTCTGACTAAACATTAATGTGCCAATATTTTATTGTTTGCTGGCAAAACAAAACGACAAACAATGGATCCGGGAATATAACGTCTTGATTATGGTGGCGGAGGCGGCAGCGGTGGCGGTTGGATAAATTCTAAGACCAATCAATGCAATCTAAACAATATTTAAATAAATATTGAAAACGCCGTCGTCATCATTAAATGGGAGTTCAATGAAGTGGCATGGTTTCGTCGAATCAATGCATGTCTGTGTCTTCTTGAGGCCAAGCTAATTAAAGGTTGTCTCCTGAGGTTAATCTTATTCCAGAGTTTCAAGCAAAAGGCAGGATCTCACCCGTATTAAATGGAGTTCACTCAATCCTTCTATGGGAGATATGTTATATAAAATTGTAGGCCTTTCCTCTTCAAAATCAAACATTTTTAAACCATTTCGCATAAGAAATCAGAACTTTTGTCACAGCATTACAGATAAGCAGTCTCGCAAATGCTTTCATCAAACAATAATCACACAAGACACTTCAACATTTTATAGAGGTTCGTGAGTTAAAAAATTATGAAAAATGTCGAATAAAAGTTTCGACGAATTTGGAAAATGAATTTTTCTCACTTATTTTCTCGATATTTGACATAAAAATATTATCCCCCATTACTGCAACAGAACTAGGATTATTTTTAAGATACATTACAATTTCTTTAGGTGAAGTTCCCTAAATTTATACCGTACAGATTTTACAAGATTTTTCCCAGCACTGTGACGTATACGTGTTATTAATTCAATTAATATTAATCATACGCCAATTAACACATGTAATGTTTTCAAAATATTTTTTCATTTATTGTCTCTATTTTGTAGATAAAAATAGTTTTATAAGGTATTGATTATTGTTTTACTAGTTTAATACAATATTGTTTATCTCCAGTGAAATTTACACTATATGGACTTCACCAAATCTTTCCCAGCATTGCACACTGGTCCCAAATCCATTTTTTATGCCATAAAAAAGACACAATTTTTTAATATTGCACATTTGCTAGGCATAACATACTTAAAAAATAAAAAAAAAATTGGACCGATCGGACCACGCCCACTATCACCTTTAAACAAGGTGACCAAAAACAAAATTTTGTGAAAGCTTAAAAGAATGAAACTTATTTCGCCTTGACGAACAATGTTTTTTCGAACATTATTACAAAAACAAAATATAGCATACAAATGTTCTACTTGACACTGCAATTTAAATATGTATTTCACTAAATAATATAAAATGTCAATATGTGTACAGAAAAGAGAATGGCGTTATACACCGTCTTAAAGGTACTTGCAATACCTTTAAAATGAAATGTTGATGGGTCTCATACACAAATCTTATTCAGATATATGATGAAATATGTGTACTATGACTAATCGAATATTGTGCTAAAATAAAGTGCCAATTGTAGGAGTTTGCCGATCAATGCTGACGAGGTATTAATTCCACCATAAACTACACACTCAGACGAACACTTTCAAATTTACACTTTGAGTCAAGTTGAGTCCTACATATAACTTTTGGTCCACGACATTTAAAGGTTATGCTAACTACGAATCACAAAATTACAACACTTAAGAAAACTGACAAGACTACAGCAATCACAAAATGTTAAATACAATTTTTCAACTACTTACGCCGGCCTTCAATTTCAATAATATAGTCACTTCATTATTTTCTTTTTACGCTTTCAATTTCAATAATATTAATTAAAATATATTAATTTTAAGTATTTTGTATAACAGTTTTAGACCCGAATTAATCCCACTTGTTTCAACGGCAAACTTTTAATGCCTCTCAGGCTTGTGGTTTTGCCACCTAGTTTTCTCCAATACATCTTCTTGATAGCTTGGAGTGTTGTCATTAAGAAAATATATACACATTTAACAATTTCCAATATGAATTTTTTGAATTTCTGCCAAAAATATGGATTTGAAACCATAGTACATTGTGACGTATACGTGGTATTAATTCAATTAATATTTATCATACGCCAATAAACACGGATAATGTGTTCGACATTTTATAGAGATTCAACAGGAAAAGCTATATTTTGTTGAACTAAAACTTTCCAGAAAAAATCAAATCACAATTGTAATTTTTAGAAGTTGGAGAAACTAGACATTTTTATATCTTATTCTCTATTTTGTTATTGTTAAATTTTAATTATATTCTTTAAACCATATTTAGAGAAGCCTAGACTGCAAATGACAGGTAGTTTTCTATAAGGTTTTTTGTCCGGAATCTGAAACGAATGTTATATATTACCGCTGCAATGTGTTCGGAAATCTAAACAATTTGTTATTAAACATATAACTTTCCGTTTTCATTCTATGTTGTCGTCAACAACAATATGAATTCTATTAAATAATATTATAATAATTTCTTTGACTTAGCCTTGATAACTATCCAGTATAAGTGGCATTTGTGGCTATCGAGGCTAAAGTCTCAAACATTTATATTGTATTTGACGGCAATTACTAATTATTTAAAAATATTTGAAGTAAAACATTAATTATTTATTAATGTTGTTCTTATCGCAGCTTGTAACATAGATAGATAGAAAGATGTTATAGCCCTTTATGTGAAAGCGGGGTGACTATAGTTTTTCTTTTTTCTCGATTTTAAGAAACTTACCCAGCCTCCAGAGAAATTTTGTACTATATATACGTGACGCCCTGTGACGTATAAGTGTTATTAATTGAATTAATATCAATCATACGTCATTCCCTAAACACTATGGATATGTTAAAATTTTCAACAGTTTGTAGAGTTTCAAGAGCAAAAACTGCATTTAGGGAATCTGAAATTAAAATAGAAAAAGACTGATCACAATTTTCATATATTTCATATTATTTTTTTCTCGTCTTTGTATATAACAATTTATTATCCTTCATATGCAAACATTTTTAAACACATATTCAAATTTCTTTAAGAAACTTCCCTAGTCCCCAGCAAGATCTGTTTACCACGCGGAATATTTGTTATTGTAACATTTGTTGTTTTTCTCTTTTTTAGGAAACCAAAAAAATACAACAAAGCAACAAATTTTATGTGGGAAACAACTGTCGATATATTGTTTCGCAGAGGATGAGCAGACACACACATACACATAAAATCACCACCGTTTGCGGTTGTAGTGGGGGAGCAGTCGCTGGGTTTGTTGTTGAACTTCACATGTGGAGTATACCACGGCTAAGTGGTGTAATGTGTGATGATCAGAATAGAGGGGGCGCAATACATTGTAGTTTATTTCCCGAATCATAGTCCAAGACAGGGAAATTTTTGGCGCAGCCAAAGTTACTTCAATTGCACAGTGGGACATTTGGATTCAAATTCCATTGAAAATGTAATTAAATAAAATAAATGACGTATAGAAATGAAATATCAGCGATCCCACATGGACAGGGTGTCACAAAATACTGCATATTTGTAAATTGCATCCCAGAAGTAAAAATTATTTATTTTGTATATTGGGCTGTAACTGAAAAATATGTAATATTTGAGAGAATTCTGGGGGAAATATAATTCAACTTTAGACACTGTTTGTTTACCAATTGTTCGGTTTACTTGTCTACAAGTATTCCAGAAAAGTTCTAAAATATTCAGTCATATCCAACCATGCAGCCCATTCTTTATTTGCTACATGTAACAACACAAACAACAGAAACACTACAACCCGGCCACCACCAACTTCCAACTTGACTGAAATGTTCACTTAAAAAATTAAAACAAAAGACGAAGGCAGAGACGGGCGGCCGGAAGGACGGACACGAGGGCGGCTGTCGTCATAAATAGCACATCATGTATCATGTGGAAACTTTCATGTCGCGCTCATACTTAAGCACCATACCGGGGGATTAAACAATGGATGCACATACCTTGTGCTCGTACAGAAGTATGGTCGATGACGACAAGTACGAGCATCGTTCGAGTTATGGCAAACAAACAGGAGTCTGCTTTAATTGTTGCCAAAGCCATGGAATGGCCGTGTGGGTAAACCATTCACATATCCTTGCCAAACACTGGCATATTGTGCTGATTAATGCTGTTAACGAGCGAGTTGTAAAGGATGGCATGCGATGCCTGCCTGATATAATTTAAATAATCAAAGTGATACTTTTACTTGTTTCGTTTTTTACTTCGCAATTCAAGAATGTCAATACCTAGACTTCTTAAGTATGAGCTGAAGTTGTAAAATTTGCTGAAAATGCTAAGCAGACCCTTTCCTTGCCTGCAAATATGAATATTCATTAGATCAATGCATTTGTCTGGAACTTTACAAATATCTGCTGATGCCCTTGTGATCTTTGTACGTTGTACTTTGTCATGTGTTACATTTTCGTTATTTAATTTGAATCGTTAATCAGGACTTTCATTCTCCTTTTACCACTGATGTTGAGTTTACTTTTTTGAAAAGTTAAACTGTATTTGACACTAAAATATATTTCAATTCAATTTAATTTCAATTGCTTAAAGTTCCAATATAATTGTACACATAAAACAGAGATTTGCAAAAAGACAAGCACTCCCTCCAATTAGCACCAATGCTTGCTTAACAAGCTGGGTACACCTGTTTCGAATACACTGGAATCGAAGAAAACCCCCGTTTTCTAAGTTATCTCTTTTCGAGGTATTCGAAATCATGTTTCAATCATATATGCCGTGCACAAATTTTCTGAACATTTTCTGATATATTTTGGTTTACTAAACTTGAAAACCTTATTAAATTGTTGATGGATAACTTTTACATTTTTTTTACTAAAATTTAAATTACCTTTTATATTTGTACTCTCATTTTAGAAATATAATTCCGATAACACCCGTTTATATTTTCAATTAAAGGCATTTTTGATGGATGCAAATGTTGTCAATTTCACATTCGCATACATACAATAGCTTAGAGAAGAAAACAAGGCCTAGTTGGAGATAATCTATGAATACATGTAGAAGTTATGACCCTTCTTGTAGAAGTATGTACATTAGAGTGGTTGCAAAATAAAAGTAGTGGATGTTCCCGACTAAAATGAAAGATTGGTTTGTTCTATGTGTTCTCCCAAAATATTTCGCTTTTATCATTGCTCATTCGTGAGCTGGACGCGTTCAAAATAACCTCTATAAACCAGGTTCTTCTTGAATAAAATTCACGGTGGGTATGGTATTAAGAAAAAACCTACTAGAAATTAAAATCTGATCCGAGCTTTATCAAACCATATCAAAAACTTGCATTTTAACCCAGAATAGGGGATAGAATTTTAAAATTTTTGTGCAATTTTTGTAGCATTTTTTTATAAAAACCGCAATCACTTCCATATTTTTAGTTAGATTTGTGTTTCTGTTGGATCGTTGAAAAGGTATTGATCACCAATTGCAATTTTTATAACTTCCTAACCCATTAAGGGACGACAATTTTTTTTCTTTCTGTTGGTTCTCAGTGGGTTAAATGTCATGTAATAACTAATATTTGAAAAACAATATTGAAATTTTTGTCTTTCAATGGATAAATTGGGAGGAAAACTTCACAAAATAAGTTACAATAAAACCGTGCGACATGATTTTCCTCCCAAGGACGAGATTATATAGAAGTGAAACTATAGGTCACTAATAGGAAAACTCATCCTCAGTTTTTTATTTCGCGGTCGTTTGTCTTTTTTACAGGACATTTAATTTCCAAAGGATGGAAATGTTTCAATAATTTAGTTTCGTACTTTTTCATGTCATAAAATGGCGATATGGGTATCAAATGAAAGAGAAGAACATCTGCTAAATACTCTTTAAATTGCATGCGTCTATCTATGTTAATTTAGCATTATCAACTATTTCAATTTTTCCCCTTTAAAAAGTTTATGCAGATTATTCATGTTTTAATTTTTAAGGGCGAAATTTGAAATGATTGAATTTCTTTCCAAAATTTGCTTTCTATAAGACTAGAATTTATTTACGATGCAAATAACCCCATATTTCAGTTTTTACTTCACATTTAACCCACTGAGTATTAACAGTATGAACAAATTTGCGGCCCTTAATTAGTTCTAAATTATAAAAATCGCAATTGCTTGTCAATACCTCTCCAAAGAGCCCCTAAAAACATAAATCGAACTAATTTATTGCGATTTTTATAAAAAAAATGAATCAAAAATTGCACTAAAATAAGATATATCTGCCCTTTATACTGCGTCATATTGCAAGTTTTTAATATGGTTTGATAAAAATCGCAATTGCTTATCAATGCCTCTGGAAAGAGCCCCTAAAAACTTAAATCGAACTAAAAATGTAGAAGTTATTGCGGTTTTTATAAAAAATGCATCAAAAATTGCACTAAAATAGGATAAATCTGGGTCACATTGCAAGTTTTTAATATGGTTTGATAAGGCTCGAGTCAGATTTTAAATTCTAGCGGTTTTTTTTTTTCTCAACACCATTCTCATAGTCAATGCTTTTCAAAAAAAACCTGATTTATGGAGCTTATTTTGAACGCGTTCAGCTCTCGAACGGACGATGATAAAAGCGAAATACTTCGGGAGAACACATAAAACAAACCAATCTTTCATTTTAGTCGGGAACATAAACAACATTTTTTTCTTCCTCACAAAAGAAGACACTCTAATGTACATGTCATCAATTTAAGCAAAAACTTCGATTTTTTGAAATTCCCTTACTTCCCTTTGTGTTCATTTGTATATTCCAAAATTAAAAATATATTTGTACCCTGTACCTAGGGTCTTGAGTTCTTGGGTCTTTGTGCATTTATTTGTAACTATACCGATCGGCTTAGAACAACTTTCTCAATCGATTTCGTCGTCTGTCCATCTATTCTTGTAATCAAAGTACAGAAATCACAATTATTATCCGATCCCAACCAAACTTTGGGAAAGTGATTATAGCGGCCAAAGGACGACGTTATTGTAGAAAGGGGAACCCTTCGAGCTTTCTAAATATGTACTTTATTCTGTATAGGCTTTTGAAGTAAACCCGTTATTTCTGTAAACAGGGTATTTTTTTAATATTTATCACAAACACCAGAATAAAGCTAGGAAACCAAAATTTCTAATAAAATAAAATTTGAGTGCAAAAGCTCTTAAGAGAGCTATATGAGAAACAGTTCGACAAGGAAATAAAGTTTTTTTTTTAATTTTTAAAAATCTGAAAAGTGTAAAAATCTGTAATACGAAAAAAAATATTTTTTTTTTTGAAATATAGAAATATTCCCCAGATTATGGGAAGATTATGAATTTTGTGGTTAATTTCGTTTCCACAAATTTCGCTAACGATTATTTTCTTTTCACTTTAGGAGTTATTTTATTACACTGTCCTATAGTCCCTACTACACTTGTATAAATGTTATACTGGTATAATGCCAAAATAATTAGGAGTACATGTGTCAAAAATACTTTAAATTGCAAGCTTCAAGCTGTATCAGCTTAGCATTAACAACCATTTCAAAATTTCCTCTTAAAAAGTAAGATATGAAAAAAAAACTGAATAAACTAAGGTTGAAATGGTTGGTAATGCTGAAGTAATACAGATATAAGCATGATATTTGAAGTCTTTTTAACAAATATTATACTCTGCGATGCGAGTAAGTATTAAAAATTAATTATATCCCTTTTCAACATTGTAGTCCTGTGAAGGAGCAACAGGAAATGAGGAAATGAAAAACTAAAAACTCCAATTAACTTCACTTAACCTATAGTTTCATACGTATATCATCCGGTTCAAGTGTAATGACTTTTTTAAAAAATGTCGTACGGTGTTATAAAATAATTTCCAAATACTCCCATTACTTTCTAATTTAAGTTTTGTTCATACCTTTTGGATTTTATTTAATTTTTATTCATAAAATCATTAAATTTTGGTTGTGATTTTCGGGAGTTATTTAATAGTTTTCGGAACAACTCCGTTATTTTGAAATACATCTTTGCAATGTTTCAGCGATTAAACATTAACGGACTTTGGATATGGTATTCGGCAGACAAAATCTGTCTCACAAAATGTATTATTGTCGCTATATATAGTCTATAGTCCTAGGATAGATCCAATAAAGTATGATTTCATTGTTAAACTAATGTCTACATTTTGTTGACAATCCCTACGAATTCCTACAACAGTAAACATAATAAACCAAAAAATATGCACATGCTACTCCAACAAATCACTAGATCTTCGAAAAAAAAATAAAAAAGAATAAGGTGGTGGCCACAAAAATTAATATGCAAAGCATTGCTGTGTAAAGAGGAAGAAAACACAGTAACTTTCTCATGAAGAAGTGTTGAAAGAAAAAAGGTTTCCTTAATACACCATTTAACAACACGCAGCGATACAACGGAAAAAGGACATTTTTTTCCTTATCACGGGAAACACGTAAGATTCACCAAAGTGTTAAAAAGTCAACACAACTGATGATGAACACATGACAATATTAAATTCATGCATGCATGCATGCGTTCTATTTAAATATTTCTCCGCAAAATATAAATAAGACGAAGGGAATGCCATGATAAAGCCTTCCTAATGAACTATACACTTTGCCAAGGGTCTGGAGGGTGGAGGCGAGTGGGGGTTAAATGTCCTTTTCTTCCTGTCGAACCTGTAACAAACGCAAAAGAAGTCAATTAAAAAAGTCTCAAGAAAATTACGTGACTTCCAGAGTTGCTAAACATCAGGGGTGGAGAGAGTGAGAGAAAGAAATGCTCCTGATATTGAAGAGAATTTAGCAAATACATCCTAGTACTTTTTAAAATAAAAATATTTTCATTTGTTAGAAAAATTACACACATTTTGTTGGTATTGTCACCATAAAGTAGATAAAATTAAAACAATTAACAACAAACAAGAAACATCTTTAAATGTCGAACGGATTAGAAGGGGAGAGAGATTGTGTACCTTAAGTACCTCACAGGCAACACACTCAAAGAAAAAAGTTATCATATTTGAAATTTAAAACAAAATTGCTAGAAAATGTCATCAGAAATACTTAAGACATTAATCAGAAGTCGGCAGACACATCAGAATTTATTCAAACTTTGCTTCAGATGTCGGTGAGAATTTCCCGCAAATTTTGTTCAGAAATCGGCCAGAAAAATGTTTCACGATTCACGATTCTAGCTACAATATATTAGTTGGTATAAATATATAATTGTATATTATATATACCTTTTTCTCCCGCTCATGCATTATAAGAACCAGTTTCGAAAAATCCATCTACATTGCACTTCTACGTTGTCAGAGGAATTTATTCACCAAATTTCACGACTATAGCTACAATACTTAAATTGGTGCCACTTTTATCCCTTTTTGTCCCGCGCCACTCTTAAAAATAAAAATTTCGACAAATCCATTTTTAGTGCCAATTTAGGCCGTAAAAGTAAAAAGTACGAATTTGGAAAAATTGGTACCATTTGTATCCCCTTTTTCCTATTTTAACCCCTTAAGAGTACGTCTTTCTAAAATCTCTTTATTTTACGAGTCTACGCAATTAGAGGGGTGTACAGTGTACACTGTACACACCGAATTTCATCATTCTAGCTGTAGTCGTTTAGTTGGTACAATTTTTATCCCTATGTACCCATTTTATCCCTTGAAAGTACAAATTTGGAAAAAAATCTTTTAGTTTTCGTGTCTACGCAGTCAGAGGAATGTATACTACGAATTTATTTATATTCCCTTTTTTCATTTTAACCCCAAAAATACGAATTTCGAAAAATTCTTTAGACTTTCTACACCGAATTTCATTTCTAGGTTGGTACCATTTTTATTCCTCTATTCCCATTTTACCCTTTAAAAGTACGAATTTGGAAATAATACTTTTATATTATGTATCTACTCAATTAGAGGAATGTACACTCCGAATTTCGTGTTTCTAGCTGTTGTCATTTTGTACCATTTTTATCCCTTTTTGCCCCATTTCACCCCCTACGAATAAAAATCAATCTATGGTGCACGGTTTTTTATAGGGGGAACGCATATCAAGTAAGTACAAGCAGACATATTGAAAAAAATGCTTAAATACTCTAAAATATTAGGGGTTATTATGGGTATTTTAGTCCTTGTGAGGGAAGTTTTTTTCCTTTGGGCCGATTTCGCCCAGTTTCAATATTAACCTATCTACGACTATAAGACGCATTTATGGAAATTTTGGACGTCCTAGGTCCTTTCGTTTAGATGCTAGCGTGCTTTCAACAGACGGACATGGCCAGATCGTCTTTGAATTTTATCGCGATCAAGAATATATATTTCAAGGAGTTACAAACGGAATGATAAAGTTAGTATCCTGTAGGTGTGTGTAAAAATCGCTTCAATACAATCAATACAAGAATCACTTTTTATATATACTGTAAAAATGCAATTAATACAAGATAAAAATGCTGTAAATTCTGTGAAACGGATAAATTAATTACATCAATTATAATTAAATAATTTTCAGACTGAAAACATTATCAAGCAATGTAAATATATATTAATTAATACAAATGATATTTTATATATTAAATTGAATTAAAATGAAAATATATATAGGGTCCGCCAAATAATTTTTTTTTTTGAAACGCTATAAAAAAACTACTGAATATTTTCTCAAATTTCTTTTTTTATTTTAAAGTACAATCCTTCCGGTTAATAATGGAAAATAATTTCATTCAAATGGCTGCTGAGGGCACCCCACAAATAATAGTCCAACGGTTGAAACGTTAGATGGCGGACCCTATATATGATTAAATATTGATGATGATTAAATATTCTTGTCCGCTTATCTGTGTGTTATTTTTAATTTTAACATATTAACACAGATAAGAACATTTTATACATCTTTGTGTTCGTTGGAACTTTCTCTTACAATCGAATTGCGAAGGAAGATGTATCCCTTTTATAAGAAATTGTTATAACTAAGTAAGCAGACTTATTTTCTTGAGTATACTAACGCTTGGCATACTTCTGACTCCTTCAACTACCTCTAAGTACTCCTTGCTTACCGTTGCCGTGGGTATGTTTTTGTTTTTTGCTCGTGCTTTAACAACACTTACACTTGTTGTGACATTAATTTGTTGTATCATTGAGTTTTATGACTCTCATAAATATGGCAACTGTGTTGTTTAACTCTTTAACCACTCTTTAAACCGCCATTACACGAACCAGCCAACCACCCAATGGAATGGAGGGAAGGGTTCTGTAACTGACAATCATCCTTTGTTCGTGGCACCCAAAAGCAAACAAAATGTTTGTAGAATTAAAGAGAAGAATACTTAATTGTTGCTTGCATACCATACCATACCATCCATTGTAATGTGCGTGTAATTTGTAAAATATCAAAAATATAAGTATGTTGCTAAAGGGTAATGCCATTGAAGGTTATCTTTTGAATTAAGAAACTAGTGTTGATATATTTGAATTATTTATTCGATCTTTATTTGGAAATTTGTTGTTTAATTATTTATTTATGAAACTCGTGGTATTTTTTTTTTGGTTTTGTTTTTTATTTTTATTCAATATTTCGTCCCTCATCGCGGAGATTTGTAGATTTCCTGAAAATGATCCTTGAAGGGCGTCGAAATATTGAATAAAAATAAAAACGAAAGTATAAAAAACAGACCTCAATCTTAATTATTAATAACTAGCAACCGCACATCAGAGTCTATTTTGGTAATATTTGTCACATTAACTTTGGTCAATGTTCCTATATGGCCAACTTTTAATGACAACTTCCTTAGTACAACAAAACCTGTCATAAATGTTCATAATTATGAAGAAGCTCTCATCGCATCAAAGAAACTATCGAATTCCATATATTTCGAAGCAATATTTTATTCTTACGAGGGAAATTTTCAATTAGATGTTTTTGGTCTGATAATGGACATTTTTGTTTGGTAATGGAAAAGAGGAGAACCACACTCAACTTTGTTCATACACGTATTTCATATTATGTGTGGAAATAACGCATCAGTGGCGCTTCCGTATAGAGTGTTTGTCCAAATCAGTCGGTATAGAGTGCTTGTATTAACCAAATTTTTTCCATGAGTCACTTGTTAATTCCTACCATGGATTTCAAATGATTTTCAATATATTAGGCACCTGTGCTCGAACACATACAAAGTAGCACCATGTTCTAATATAAGGGCTATGACGTTAGCCCACCGATTTCTTATGTTTTCGGCAATAAGTGTAAAACGTATTACGGCATTTAAACTAATATTAGGCAAAATCCAGGCTTGGTATTTAAAATATTCATAGTGTAAAAACGGAAACCGAGTTTCAATTAAAAATATATAAATTTAAAGTGTATTCACTTTGAGCCTGTGCATTAATTGAAACAAACAATGAAACTTATTTTTTCTGTTTTTGCATGAGGTGTGTTGATATAATCCAACATTTTATCCATATTTACCATTTCCTTAAATCCTTGATTTTTTTAGTTTCCTTTTCTTGGGCTGATATGACACATTTTCGAAGCGAACAAATGTATTTTTTTCTCTCGGAGAAGTTCAGTATTTTTGCTCAAACTGAAGATCCCTGAAGATGATTGTCGATGACGATCGAAATATTGAAAAATTATAAATAAAAACAATTTAAGGAAACTAAAACGACAGTTTTTTGTTGTATTCTTAACCTCGAAACAAACCATCCAGAAAAATAGAGAAATACAGACCAAAAAAGTCAACTATACTCAAAATTAACATTTTTAATAATTAAAAAATACACCCAATATATATATGCTTTTGTTATATATACTATATAATAAAATGAACACATTTAAAGCCTCTAGTTTCTGACTTTTTCGTGTCATCGTCAATATTATGATCACTTAGCACTTCTGCAAACGAAAAGTAAAAAAAATCGCGGGCTTTGGTTAACCTTCGCGGGAGCGTCAAGTGGAGCCGTGCGGCTTCGTTTTGAATATATACATATTCATTTTATTTTTGAACGTCCAATTGAATCACCCCTCCTGTATGTATGTATGTACGTAGCGAGAGTGCGTATATTGTTGATATCGGTTGTAATTAAATGTGATTGTCGGTCGTTTTGTATTAAAAAGTTTATTGTGCAACAGCTTGTGGTATTCGAGTTTGAACATGAATATTGTACGGTTGTGTGTTTTTTATAATCACTATACAAATAATAGCACAAACATCCCACTAAGAAGCAGGGCTGTAGCTTCTCTTAATCTATAATCGGAGGGTGTTAAATTTTTGTAGTTAAAGGGAAAAGGAAATCAACTGTTTAGAGCCGAATGGATATTGCCTTTTTACATAAGTTTTGGCCAATCTTTTACTCATAAATGTCAACAGAATTTATGAGATGGTGATGTTGGTGATCCATCGTAGCATGGATATATACAGTTTATAGTGTTTATTATCATTCTGAATCTATGTATTCGAATGCCGATTAGAGCATAAAAGTCATTCTTTCTAAAATTTCATTTTAATTTTCCACATCATTCTTCTTCTTACACCGCCAAATGTTGGACCACATGTATTTGTATACAAAAGTAGCAGTTGACACTGTTTACTGGAGAAGGACAATTCAAAAGCCTATCTCCAGACTAGGTATAGGTCTGAATTTTCTCATGTTCAAATGGAATTTCTCAATTTCAATTGAAATTATCTCAATATAGAATGGAAATTCTTAATTCCAATTTACCAATTGGAATTTTCTCAATATAAAATAAAAATTAATTTCATTTTTCTCAATTTGACATGAGAATTCCTAATATCAATTGGCATTTTGTCAATATGGAATGGAAAATCTTAATTTCTAATTGATTTTTCTCAATATATACTATTAATGTCAATTGGAGTTTTCACACTTAGAAATTGAAGTTCTTAATTTCAATTGGATCTTTTTAGTATGAAATGAAAAATGTAATTTTCTCAAATTCAAAAGGAATTGCGTTTTTTTCAAATTCAACTGGAAAATCACAATTTCAAAGGGAATTCCTCAATTTCAATGGCCGTTTTTCTCAATTTCTGTTTGAAATGGAGCAGTTCAAACATTTCGTCCAACGTTTCTCCAATTTTAGTGTCCCATCCTTTTGTAGTAAGATTCTAGCCAAGTCCTGTAAAATACGTATTTGATACCCATTCATCTTCAACATTTGAGGTGAATCTCTTCCCACCAAACCATTTTTTCCAAATTGGGAAGAGAAAGGAGATGAGAAAATCCATGATAAAATTCGTTTTGGTGCTATCCGTAGGACAATTCATAAACTTTTTAGTACCGTACCGACAATTTAAAAAAAGTCATTACACTTGAACCAGGTGATATACGTATGAAACTGTAGCCAAAATGAAGTTACCTAGCCTTTTTCGTATTTCATTTCCCCATCCTACAAAGTTCCAAATCATAGTGAACAGATTTCCATCAGGATGATGACACTGTTGGTCTCTCCTAGACGTAGTCTAGAGGAGACAATTTAAAACACACAACAATTTAGTTTTTTCCATATTTTATTCCAGCAAGTGCTGTTGTTTCGTACGAAGTACACAAAAACTACATTGGCAGCCAGAAAAATGAACGCTAGCGCCACCTACACGTGAATGTTACCGTATTGTCACAGCTGGCGTCGATCTTTAACGAAAGGAGCTAGGACGTCCAAATTTTTCATAAATGCGTCTTATAGTCGTAGATCGGTTGGGATTGCAACTGGGCGAAATCGGTCCAAAGGGAAAAAATTACTCTCACAAGGACTAAAAATACCATAATAACTCCTAATATTTTATGGTATTTAAGCATGTTTTTCAATATGTCTGCTTGTACTTACTTGCTATTGGGTATGCACATTCCCCCTATAACAAAAACGTGCTCCATAAAGTGATTCTTATTTGTAGTGGGTGAAATGGGTCAAAAAGGGGTAAAACTGGTACCTATCAAACGAAAACAGCTAGAAACATGTAAATTCCTCTAATTAAGTAGATACATAATATAAAAATATTTTCCAAATTCGTACTTTTATAAACGGCTGCACCTAAAATATTAAATTCGGTATATACATTCCTCTGATTACGTAGGGGGATAAAAATAGTACCAACTAAATGGCAGCTAGAATCATGGAATTCGGTGTATACATTCCTTTGATGCTAAAAAAAAAGAAAGATATTTCCAAATTAGTATTTTTTCTTTTACGGCAAAAATTGGTTGAATCTTGAAGTTAAGTTATCTTGCACTGTGTACGTGAGAGATAATGGATTTTCATTATTTGTACGTTTGAAATTAAAATATGATGGAAATACAACCAACTGTAGCACCTACCTATCTACCAATATTTATGGTATTTAATATGGTGATTAAAAATAAGAACTTTTTGAATCGACTTTAAGTATTATTTCGATATATAGGGTCCGCTATGGCCCTATATATTCAATGGCTGCCTCGGCACCCCACAAATAATAGTCCAACGGTTGAATAGTTAAAAAAAAAGAAACGTTAGATGGCGGACCCCATACCAATGTCTCCTATGATTTACTTTTTCCGCTCTAGAAACCACATATTTCAAACAAATAACTTTTTTTTTGAAAATGCTATAAAAAACTACTGAATATTTTCTCAAATGTCTTTTTTTATTTGAAAGTACAATCCTTCCGGTTAATAATGGAAAATAATTTCATTCAAATGGCTGCTGAGGGCACCCCACAAATAGTCAAAAAAAAAAAACGTTAGATGGCGGACCCTATAGTATAAACGTATTTGTAGCTTTGCCTTATAAGCGTGGTTTGAAATAATAAACAATTTTATATTTATTTATAAAGTTTTTTTTTTAATATTTTAATTTGTTGGTAATGTTACTGCACTTCTACAAAAATGGACTGCCTCTGTGGTTGCAAACCATGGTGGAAGGTATATAAAGTTCGGCCGGGCCGTTTTTACTTGTTCTAGTTTATTTATGTCTTGATTTTTAAGAGGCAAAACATTAATTAGTTGTTAATTCTAATATAATTCTACAGATAGAAGCTTGAAATTTAAAGTATTTTTTCTTCGCTAATTTGGTATTTATGCCGGTATCATAGGGTGTGAATAAGTATTTTTGAAAAAACGTATCCTTTGGAACTTTGCAGTCCTTTCGAGGCAACAGGATAAGGAAATGAAAAACTAAAAACGCAAATTAACTCCATTTCACCTATCATCTGGTTCAAGGTTCAAGTGTAACTAGTTCTTAGTTTTAAATCCTCTATGTCCTGAAAACGAGAGTTTTGATCATTTTAATATCCATCGATCAAATTCTTAAAAATTTATGAAAGGTTCATAACACTTAAAACCTTTTGCATATAATTTCTTTCTTTTCAATTTCCTACATAAATAATGTATTTAGTTTTTAACATTAATTAGCTTCAACAAAAGAAAGATTTGTGGTTTTACTTATTAAGCGTCTCCCATTCTCCACGAAGTTCCTTCGGGGCATACATACATTATGGTTATAAATTTAAAATCTTTGCTAAATTATGCTCTCCCTCTCGCCTCCTTCCCAAACGAAGAAATTCCGTGGTACGTGAATGTTTTCTTATTGTTTTTAGAAGGAGCATGAATTGTCCGACCAAGGAGTCTTGGAAAATATGTTTAAACATTTTTGTGTTTTTAGTTGTTGTGCTGTGCCCTCTTAGCACGTTCTTTGATTGCATTAATTATTCGTGTACCGAACGAGAGAAGAACAACAACAAAAATCCAGCTCTAATCATGATTGTTAATGAGTTTTTCTGTTAAGGTCAAGTCGAAAAATCAGTATAAAGTTGTTGCGAAGATGTACACCCCACTCACGGTTCTCTTCTAACACCTGGTGGGTTGTTGGGGAGGGAGAGAGATGTGAGTTTTGAAATTTAAATAAAAAATTAACACCAAAATATAAATCACGTTCCATTTTGTTGCTACGTCCTTTCTCGAGTGGTTTTTGATAAGCGTGACAGTAATTTAGAACAATAACAACGAAAAGGCACTCGTAAATCAACAAAAGGTGATTAATTGGAGTGGATTTCGAATACCAACAAATATATTTTTGTATTTATTTTAATATTCGCTTCATTGAAAATGAGGTATGGTATTGTCTGTGTATAAGAATGTGAAATTCTACATGGCAAAAATGACAGCTTGTGAAACATGGAGAATATATTTTTTCGACTTATTGCCAGCTCAGTGTTTCTTTCGAGATGATCGAAAAGCGATACATTGTTTTTAGGTCCACCCTTAAGTTGTTTGGACTTTAATAAAATGAAATTCTGGGGTTTGGAACCAAAAAAATATTCATTCACAATTCTGTGTGAATAAAAATTACTCTTGAATGATTTTCCCTCCTATTAATTTTTGTTTATAGAATAGGATTGTTTGTTTCTGTCGCTGCAAGGAATCTCTAAATTATACCGAATCTAAATATTATCTAAATAAACCGAAAATGGCATAAAATTCACTGGAGAGAACTCAATAGAAGAACTGTGGAAGTCCAAGGCACCTGTAAAATCCACGACAGCACAGATTTGTTAAGAATTATTAGAAAGAGTAGATTTAAATCACTTCACATGAGAACACAGAAAAATGTAATCAACCATTAAACTTGATTGTTTAATTCAATTAAAAAAATTAAATATCGATGCAATTAATCAATATATTAATTGAATTGTGACATTGTTGGCTCTAAATTAATTAATTTTTAATTATCTTTGTTATTTGTTTTTTATCAGTGATATAACTTAGTCAATCCAAAGTCTCAGTACCTCAGTAATTTGTTATTTTCAATGTATACACATTTATTAGATTATTAATATTTTGGTTTTCTATCTATTTCCAGCATACGCAATAACAACACCAACAACTCATATCGGAAAAACAACTGCAGTCCAAATTTTCCGAAAAACTTTGTAAGTACATATTTATTAAATTAAAGTATATATTCCACAGATAAATCAAATAGAGAATCAGAATATATGAAATGCGCTCGGATTTTTTAAATATTTAATTTAATATTGAAAAACATTTCAAATATAATATTTCCCATATTAGATATTTTTTGGGAATTTAGACAGAAAATACGTCTTTGTTTCCTCTGGACGGATTAGTTATATTTCATCAGTCTCATGTTATGAATTTAGATATTTCTCTTAAAAGTTTACTTTTTTCTGCCGCCTTTCATTGAATTAATATCCATATTTCTGTTGCAATTAAAATAAGTGAAAACTATTCAAGAGCTATATTCATATTACCTTCTTACTCCTCCACGGAAGTAGAAAATTCCACGAGAATAAATTGCGCTTTTATGCGCGACAAAGGTGAATAGAAATAACAAAAACAACATACCTTAAGCTGGCTTTGATTTGCTTTATGCGTTGTCCCAAAAATCAGCAAATAAAATTGCAAGATTTTTTCCTCAGAGAGTAGAGGTTATTTAGACTAGAGGTATTCTTATCGATGGCTTAATATAAAGAAGACGTATCTCGATTATTCATTTCTTAGATGAGAATCTAAAAAACTTTAATGTTAATGCATTTTCAATGAGATAGATTTTAAATTTTATTAGAAAACGATGTAGTTTTTACAAGCGAGGTGTATTTGAAAATAGTCTACCATAAATGTAAAGAAACTGATTTTGAAAACCATACAAATGAAAAAACAATTTCCAGTCAACCCACAAAAATTTGATTGTCACCGATGATTTGCTAAATACTTCGTTCCTAGATCAAGCCATCAGTGAGCTTAACGCTCCGTGTTTTTTTTACGTTGCATTTTTGCCAAACAATTTTTCAGAATTAATGGACCCTTGGAAGCACTTTAAATATAAATTTTGATTCTTGTCTTAGAGTAACTTAGTGGTCGACTTATTGGACGTTTATAGAAGTTTTTTGAGTTTTTTCATATTGACAACTAAAAAAGTCCCTTATTTTGTGACAGTATTTTATGAAAAATAAATACCTTTCGAATGATGCATAAATTATGAAAATCTGAAGGAAATTGACGCCGTGCGCTCATTTTTTGAAAATAGTTTGAAAATGTTGGCTCTGGAAAGCCATCTCCTGTATTAAATTATTTTACAAACATGGAGTCAGTGATGTCATTTTTCGTCTGATATTCAACACTTAGGTATCATTTGAATAGTATTGATTCCTTCTATTTATTTTCTTTAATATCTTTTATAAAATGTTGCCAAGAAATATGAGTTTTTAGCTGTCATTTTGAAAGCCGCAAACAATCAAACTAAACGTCTAAGAATACGACCAATGAGTTATTATAAGACAAGAATAACAATTTATATTTAAAGTTCTTCAAAGTGTCTACAAATTCGGAAAAAATTTGGACAGAAATGCAACACAAAAAAATTGCAGGGAAAAACGTTATTTTTAGAGGTGTTTTCAGGAGCGTTCAGCTCACAGACCGCTTGAGCTAGGTACGAAATATTTTGCAAATCATCATTAAAAAATACAATCTTCATTTTTGGGGGGTGAACGCAGTAATTTATTTTCATGGCCCATCCTAATGTATATAAGTGCCAAACTGAAACAAGATTTTTGAGTTTTAGATCGGTAAGAATTCAAAGCGGCATGGACATTTGTATGGGGATATATCAAAACTATATCCAAATAGTGTGGGACGTGTCAAAACCCATCATATTTTCTACAGTCAAAATGATTATAAAACATCATCAAATATCAAAATATAACTGATTCCAAGTATCCATGTGGTACCTATATTGTTTTTATTTTAACCTAGCGTCTTGGTCATTTATGTGAGAAGTACCAAAAGGGACTTTTAACTCCGGCCATCTCTGAACCTAATCTGAGTTTGGCGAAAATAGTCTTTAAACTAATTTGGTCAAATCAAACCCAGTGTCTTAGTCACTTCTTCGATGCATTTTGTCTGTCCCAAATGATATATATCTTTCTACCCTGTAAGACGGGGGTATATATGTTTTAGAACAAATATTTGATTGGATATGGCTTTGATCATAGACAATTTCTAAGAAAAATAAATAAAACTATCTCCATGCTAAGTTCATATATCCTGATCGATCAGACGGACCGAGCCTATTTTCCAATTTTTCCAATATTAATTATTATTTTTCGCTCTATCTGCCTCTTTAGAAACCCCGCATCAACGGTGATTATCATCCCAAAAACTTTCAACGAAACCACCTGACATCATCATACCACAACAATAGCAATAATAATCGTCCCAGTTGGAAGAACAACCACATATGGAACAACAACACCAACATTATACATTGGACACCGAAATTCAACAACAACAATAATAATCAATTTCGTAAAAACAATAACTATTCGAATTCAGCGCCAAGGTTCGATTTGAATCGTTTGCATGATAATAACGATTGTACTTCGCCGTATTGTGAAGACTCCTTGGTACCGAATTTCGAAAGTAAAGCCAACGGCCCTAAGAAACCTGTCGATAGCATCAAATTAGCAGCAGCTAGTGAAAGTCCTCCTGTTGACAACAACAATAAAAAAGTAAATAACAATAAACGTCCGGCCAAGGGAGCGGCCAAAAAACCTGAAAAGCTAGGAAAGCCCGAAAAGGTGGTGAAGCCGGTAGAACCGGAAAAATCGGACAACTCAGAGAGGCCGGCCAAAAGAGCAAAGTTAACGCCCAAAGCGAAGACGGTCGTAAAAGTCGTTAATCCACCTAAAACTAACACAAAACAGACCAAGAAAACTATTCAGAAACCTAAGCGGGTGACTAAACCACCTAAGCCACTCCGGAAAAAGCCGGAAAGCAAACAGAACGGGGACGTACTTAATTCGGCAATAGCAACGAGTATATCGACAACAACCACAACAACATCAGCAGAAAGCGAGTCGAAGACAAGAAGTGAAGTTGGCGAAACCTCACAGACAAGTGAAGTTAATATTTCAAAGACAAGTGAAACTAACGATTCAAAGACAAGTGAAGTTGAAGACCATCCCACCAGTTCCGATACTTCAATTCACAACAAAGAACCAGATATTTGTCCAGATCATTTGGTGAATGATAACAACCACATACCCTCGGATGAGAATTGTGAAGCTACCGCTACCACACCTGCGCCCATCACTAGTCAACAATCAAATTTCGAAATCTCAGAATCGTGTTCGGAACACTCGGAACATACCGACATTGATTTAATATTCCAGCATATGACAGACGTGTTGGATTGCAAATCCCACACAGACACTGAGAACGACGTTGCCACCAACTTGTTGGAAGAGCAACATCCTCAACAACAACAACAAACAGTATTACCATCGCCCCCAAACACCAGTAGCAGCTCCAGCACTGCCCCCAGCAGCAGCACCGTAGAAACTCAAAGTGAAGGCGAAGCCAAAGAGTTTCAATTCCCCAAAATATCATTAATACCTTTGTCTCGTTTAATAGCTTCGGAATTTTGGGATACGCCCCGCGAAGAGGTCTTAACGTTCGATCTCTGCCATAAAATTCCGGCTCCCAGTACTCCCCACCACAAACAGACCATCTTCAAGCCGAATTTGATTAAACGTAAACGCAACGTGTCGACATGCAGTAACACCTCCACCAGTAGTAACACTGCCTCAGCCGCTGAGACTATAGTTGACAAACTGGTAACTATGAACAAGATCAACCTCAAGGATATCATCAATAATACCGGCACCAAATACGACGAAGCCTTAAAGGTACAGGCCCGCAAGCGTTTGAGGGAGGAAATCAGACGCCAACTGAAGTCTATGAACATAGAGCCCACCAAGGATCCCGTGAACTCAGAATTTGTACCCGACGAAATAGTCGATTCTATGAATATACCCGATTTGGTATTGGAAGAGATAAGAAAAGTGTTGGGCTACGATTTATTGCAAATATCGGGCCAAATCAAGGGGGAGACAGTTGTCGAAGACACCCCTAACAACAACATGGTAAATAAGAAGGCAGATGTTGCTGCTGTTGCCCAGCCTGCAACCACTTCACATCAGAACGGAGTAGCAGAGATCGTAGTTGTTGCTGATGACCAGTGCAGTAGGACACCGGTGAAAATGGAACCAATCTCGCTTTCACAGGACGACACAAAAACCAAAGATCACCAAAAGAAAACCAAAAGATATCGCAAACACAAAGAATCTCAAAAAAAGTCGGGCAGCAAAAAACGTACCCATAAAAATGAACGCATTTCCAGTGATATCATTGTCCTAGACTCATCCTCCAATTCATCATCAACCGCCTCCAGCTCCTCTACCTCGTCATCCTCCTCGTCGTCATCTTCCTCGTCCAGTGATTCAGAATCGGATACGTCCAAGAAATCCTCCTCATCGGCCATAAAACGCAAACGTTTGAAACTCAAGGTGGATGCCGAGAATGTTGTCGACAGTTTCGAGAAGCTGATACTGCCCAGTTTGAGTGAGAGTCTCAACGAACGTTATCGCATCAAATACTCCAATTCCACCAATACCAAATTGCATTTTATATCCTGTATCTGTGTGAGTGAATACAATTCGGAGAAATTCTCCAAAATGGAAGTGGCCAAGATACAACGGAACCTTAAGTCGGCCGATTGTTCCATGGCATTGGAATTTCTAATGAGGGAAATTGTAAATGTTTTCAATAAACAAAAGCAGGTGGCCAAAATGGGAGAGCAAAGTGGCAAACCCAATCACAAAGCAGCAGCACCTGCAACGCCGGAAAAAGAACGAGCCGCCCTTGACAAGGAAACAAGAAAACAAAAGCCCAGCAAGGAAGTTAATGGGGCCCATTCCCCCGATACAACGAAAAGTGTCGATGCAGCACAAACTCCTAATGATGATGAAGACGACGACAGCGCCAATGTCAGTACGATACAGAAGTGTGTTTCAAAAGTGTTGTCGCTCTACCGCCAAGAAATGAAAGCCGCCGCCGCCTCACAACAGCAACAGACGGTTGTAGCAGCAACGGCCTCCCCGCAACAAGCCACCTCATCGTTAACATCCGCGATGACTGCTCAGCATCAAAGCGAAAGCGCTAAAAATCAACTTGGCCATACTTCAGCCACGGTGGCAGCAGCTTTGGCGCCACCACCCGCAATTGCAACCGCACCCGCGCCTCAGTCGCCCTCATCATCCGCCTCGTGTTTCAAAACCGCCTCGAATGGCGTAAAACTGCACAAGGATGAAAGTGCTCAGCATCATCTCAATAGGATTAGCCAGCTACAAAGAGAAACCGAAAATCAATTCAATCATATCAGAACTCTAACGAATTTAACCAGTTCCGACTACAATCTCTTGCCCATCGACACCACCTCCATACGTTTCAATACCAGCATTTTCGACTTCCCCTCCTCCTCATTCACCCAGCCGCCCACCTTTCCAGCCTTGGATCTGGAAATGCTGAAGAAGCAAAGTCCCATTGGCGAGGCTGTCGTCAATAATCTGCGCGAGATCGATGTCAAGCTCATGGAGCTGCACAAGCGTAAGATGTACATTGAGGAAATGATATTGAAATTGCAAAAGGATAAAATGGACACCGATCTGTTGACCATCAAATTACAAAATGAGAAATTCATACTGCTCAATACGGCGATGACGGCAAATGTCACCAACTCCACCACGACAGCAACAACGACCACGGACAAGATGTCCGCCACGAGTCTACCGGAGTCATTGTTAAATCTTAAAAATATCAAAACCGAAACAGTGGAAATACCAGATGACGAGCAGCCGCCGGCAAAAGCCACACCCTCAGCAAAAAGGAAAGCGGTTGATGAACCACCATCAAGTAACCACGGCAAAGTAAATGAGGAACCTGCCTCAACCGAGAAGGATAACGAGGAAACGGTTTCGATGCGGAATGGCAACGAAGAGGAACCTGTATCCACCCGTAAAGTTGGTGACGAAACTACAAAGAGTCGTAAAGCCAGCGAAATACCACCAGCCAAACGTAAATCGCATATCGCCAAAGTGACCACGTCTGAGCGAGCAAAGAGAAAAACTTCCTCAGATTCGTCGGCCATCGGGGAGACATTCAAACGCCTACGTCAACAGGCACAAAAATCATCCAGCGATAATCGTGAAGTTAGCAGCTCTGCGGCTAAAAATGGCCCGCCACACCATAACAATCATGATCGAGACAGTCCGCGCCTTGACCATAGTGCTAGTCCAAAAGAAACGCTTGCCAAGAACTACGAAGCTGACAAACTGGTCGTGCGTAGAAACTCAGAGCTGAGAAGTCATTCGAAAGTGAACTCAAAAACACACAAGACGGCGGCGGAAGACAAGCCCCAACGTAGAAACTCAGAAGTACAAAATTCACAGAGTTGCAATTCGAAACCTTCTAGTCCTACGCAAACACATGGCGAATCGGACAAACCTTCCGAACACAAAAATTCCACTGAAGGCCGATCCTATTCCGAAGAAAGAAAATCCACAACGAAATCAACTCCAAAAACCTGTGAAAGTGTAAACGAAGCAATTCAAGCCTCGACATCAACATCAACACCGCCCTTACCATCTCTGCCAGCTGCAGTTCCCAACACACCTGAACATGCCGATAATATCAACAATGATAACTCGGATAAATCGTTGAAATATAAAAATATGCCCTGCCATTTGGTCGAAGGCTTGCAATCGCCCATTGCACAGATCCGGGTTTTCGACAACACCATTTTAGCTTCCTCGGAAGATGGCAAAATCTATACGTTTAATGCTTCAACCTTGGAATTGACGAATACCTTCAATAAACACACCGAAGCCATAACGCAAATGTATTTGTGCGAGGACAAAGGATTTCTATTCACCACTTCATTGGATGGCTATATGAAGAAATCACAGTTGGAGGTGAGTCATGACATTGGAATAGCTTAAGTATGATTTACATATATTGTTTTTATTCGATTGAATTGAAATTGTTTTCATTCGTTTATAAGCCAAACTGTCATGTATTATTATGGAATACATAGTTATATAGGCGTGGCGGTTAGTGGGCGTGGTAATTTACAGTAATAAAATGTTCCCTATTTTTGTAAACAATCAGGACTGAATGACTCTAAACAGAGGAATTTTCTTGTTGAAATTCAATGTCCTACCTGGAATCTCTTCCTTTGTATCCATTTTACCCCTTTTTCAGACAAAAGAGTACACGCTCATTTCAGCAGTCTGAACACTCTCAATTTTATAATTCTAGATGCAGCCGAAATTTTAGAAGTTTTTGTCTCGCTTTCCCTAAAAAGTAGAAATTGTAAAAAAATCCTTTGTGTTGCACATTCACCCAGACAGAGGGAACTACAGACAGACAAAAATTTCCGTTCGCGGTTCTAGCTGCAATACTTATCCATTTTGTCACGCTGTCCCTTAAAAATACAAAATTCGAAATATCCATTTATATTGCGCTTCTACGCAGTCAGAGGAATGAACAAATCTAATTTCACAATTCCATCTGCATCTCATTGGTTGATACCATTTTTATCCCCCTTCCCTGTTAAAATTAAATTTTTTGAGAAATTCACTTCGCTTCATTCCGAGGAATGTTAACAACGAATTGCACTATTCTATACGCAACACTTTGTTTGATATCTTTTTTATCCCTTTTTCTCTTTAAAAGTACAAATTTCGAAAAATCCCTCTGCTCGTTTACGCACTGAATTTTACGAAAATCAAGATTCTGGCGGCAATAATTTGATTGGTACCATTTTTTATCCCTTTGTATACGAAATTCGGATAATCCTTTTATGTTGGACTTCTATGTACTCAGAGGAATGTACGCACAGTAACAATTCTATCTGCAACAATTGGTTGATACTATTTTTATCCCTTTTTCTCCCGATAAACTAAATGGTATACATTTTTAAATATTCAATTATGTTGCTCGTCTAAGTTGTAAAGGAATTTCACCATTCCAGCTCTGATTAAATATCACGATTCTAGCTGCAATATTTTGGCTGGTACCATTTCTATCCCTTTCAGACTAGCTTCCGTCTAAAGAGTACAAATTTTGAAATATCTATTTATGTTGCTCGTTTGTGAAATCAGGGGGATGTACATACAGAATTTCACAATCTAGCTGCAATACATAAAATGGTACTATTTGTATCCCTTTATGGTACAGCCTCCCTCCAAAAAATACAAATTTAGTACTTTATATCTGCATGATAGGCCAAGACTGTTAGCGGCAAAACATTTATATATAATTTATAGATTTCGGTTTTAAATTCACTTTAGGTATACAAAATATGGATGCTTTGATCAATTGGCTTCTAGTACCTACCACACAAAGAGTAAATTTAATAAATATATGTTTTATACGCTCATCGGAGAAATCATAAAGTAAATATATTCTGGGTTGTGGTAAAAATCTAAGACGATCTCACCACGTCCGAAATTAGCTAGGACTTCCGCACATGTATCTAACTAATAGTTCAAATCGTTTGGGATTGAAAATGGACAAATTTGGTTTGGAAAATGTCTGCCCTATATTCCGAAATTGGGTACGTACACTCCACTCTCTTTTAAAGTGTGGTCGCACACCTAGAAGTAATTTAAATCCATATTTTTATGGAGTGAAATATGAAAAAAGGGGAAAAATAATACGAATCAAACAACAAAGGCTAGAAGCGTGACATTTGGAGTGTGCATCCATGCATTCGAATAAAAGGGATAAAAAATGTTACCAACGAAACGACTGATGTTGAAATCATGAAATTCCACGTATGCATTTCTCTGGCTAAGCACAGACGATTTTTTCGAAATTAAAGGAAAACGGACCGAAAAAGGAATAACAAGTAAAAACGGCGTTAACGTGTTCGGCGGTCGTGCCGAACTTTATATATCCCCTATATATATATATATATATATATATATATATATATATATATATATATATATATATATATTGCATTCCACAGAGGTTGTCGATTTTCGTAGAAGTGCAGTAATAATACTTCAAGTCAAGTTCAAAAAATAAATAATCTTATATATTTACATTTTCAAAAAGCTTAGAAACCATAAATATTGGTAGATAGTGGGTGTTATAACTGGTTGTATTTCCATTCAATTTAAATCCAAAAATACGAATTTTGAAAATCCATTATCTCACGTACATAGTGGAAAATAACCTAACTTCATGATTCAACCAATTTTTGTCGTTAACGTAAAAAGTACGAAATTGGAAAAATCGTTTCATTTTGCGTGTCTATGCAGTCAGAGGAATGTATACTCCGAATTTCATGATTCTAGCTGCGGTCATTTGGATGGTACTATTTTTAACCCCTTTTCCATTTTAACACCAAAAAGTACGAATTTCGAAAAATCGGTTTATTTTACGTATCTACGCAATCAGATGAATGTATACAGCGAATTTCATTATTCTAGGTGCAGCCGTTTGGTTGGTACCATTTTTCTCCCTTTAATACCATTTTACCCGTTAAAATTAAGAATTTGGAAAAAATACTTTTATATTATGTATCTACTCAATTAGAGGAATGTACACACCGAGTTTCGTGTTTCTAGCTGTTGTCGTTTCATATGTACCATTTTTATCCCCTTTTGCCCCATTTCGTCAAGTTTCAATCCCAACCGATTTACGACTATAAGACGCATTTATTGAAAAATTTGGTCGTTCTAGCTTTTTTCGTTTAGATGCTAGCGTGCTTTCAACAGACGGACGGACGGACATGGCTAGATAGTCTTAGATCTTATCTATTATCACGATCAAAAATATATATACTTTATACTTTCGTATTTTATGCGTCAAGATGTGAAAAGGTATAAAAATTGTACCAACCAAACGGTTGTAGCTGGATTTATCATGGAATTCAGTATGTGTGGACGGTTGAGATTGCAAATGGTTTAACATGTTCCTAACAAGGACTAAAAATACCCCAACAACCCCTAATATTTAGTATATTTAAGAATTTTCGCATAAAGACATTTTTTTCTAATATTTTACTGTTTAAATTGGCAATAAATCGCAACTAATAGATACGATTTGGACGTAGTAGTTAGTTATTTGGGTATTCCAGTTATCGAACGAACATGTTTAAAAGTTTTATGTTGAATCTAAAGCATATTAGCCTTTAAAATATATATTTCCTTACTTTTTAATTTCTATTTATTCTATATCTTACATTTTCTCCTTAGAATCTATCGTCTGGTACACAATCCGTGTATCTGAAAGAACCACTGCAGACGCTCGACATACAATGGGACACAGCATATGTGGGCAGTAGATGGGGCAATATTTACATGAGTCACATATTGGTAAGTAAAACAGAAAAAGAAGCAAACAGACAATATCAAAAAAATCATGTCACACAAATTACACCACTGAAGGGAAAAATATATGTCCATTAAAGTTTATATGCCAAAGATCGAAAAAAAGGTTCTCCAAAGCTTTTTATTAACGTTGCACTCCGAAAAAAATGAGCCCTGCAATGAATAAAAAAATCAATTGTTCCTAATTTCAAGTTCAAACTTTTCCTTAGGACATGTTTTGACCTTGATTATAATTCAAACCAAATAAATATTTACTTTAATTGGGGAAAATTTTTGTACATCTCTTCTCATTGATTCAGAGGGAAATTTTTATGAAATTTTACTCAGATTAAAAAGTCGAGCTATCTGAGTGTTTATGCGAGACTTATGACTTCAGTCATTCATTTCTCCTCGTTGATTTTGAAGAAATTTTTCTGAGATTTAGGAAGTCTATTTAAACTTATAAATTCAGTCTATTTTTTGATTAGATTTTCCAATACCGAAATAATTGTCATCATCTGCTCATTGGACTTGGCCTTGCCCTATTCAAAGGACAAAAACAAGTAAGGAAGTTTAAAGTCGGGCGTGGCCGACTATAAGATACTCTACACTTAGTCATTATACCCTGTGTAGGGTATTAAAAGGTCGTTACATTTGAACCAGGTGATTTACGATACAGCCATAAGAGGAGAATATACTACAAATTTCATATTTCTATCTTTTTTGTAAGAAAATTTGAACACAAACTTTAAATGGGAGCTATATATAAATCTGAACCGATTTGATCCATTTTTAGCATAGGTTTTCTAGTAAGTAATATAAAACGCTTTTATAGAAATCTGTTAAATATGTGGTTTCTAGAGCGGAAAATCCGATCCGATGTGTCCCACTTTCGCCATAGCTGTTTTTATTTTGCCAAATTTGTAGAAAATCTTTTCTAGAGCGGAAAGAGTCAAATCGTAGGAGACATTTGTATGAGAGCTATATATAAATCTGAACCGATCTGACCTATTTTTACCCGATCTGTTTCCAGTTAAAATATATATTTTGCCGAATTGGAAGAAAATCTGTTGAAATGTGTGGTTTCTAGAGCGGAAAGAGCAAATCAGGAGCAAAATTTGTATGGGAGCTATATCTAAATCTGAACCGATTAAAATTAAATAGCGTTCGTCCTTATCCCCTAAAACTTCGATGTGCAAAGTTTGATTTAGTTTGCGTCTGTACTTTGATTACAAGAATAGATGGACAGACGGACGGACGGACATGGCTAATTCGACTCAGAAAGTGATTCTAAGTCGATCGGTATAATAAACAATGGGTCTATCTCGTTTCCTTTTGGGTGTTATAAACAAATGCACAAAGTTTTTATACCCTTTGGTTTAGGGTATAATTACTCCTCATTCTCATTGCAATATTTCTGAGAGTGTGCGCTAACCATAAACCTTTGATAACTTTTTATGAATTTCAAGATCTATTTTTTTAATTTTCCCCAAAAAAATAAAAAAAACATTTTTCCGATACCGAAATAATTATCATCATCTGCTCATTTGACATGTAGTTCAAACGAAACCTGAAGCCTTATCCCCATTGAAGTTAATCTATTTTTCATGTTCCTTCCCAGCGGTAGTAGGTAGTACTTCGAACTCGCTCCACCACTCCCAACGACGTTAGCCAACCGTCTGAGTCTGTGTACTAAATATTTCTACATTGGTATGCTAACTTCATAATGTTCGATTTTAAATTTATTGGTGCGACGTGATTATAATTCATGGCTGACTGCCTATTTGAGTGTAATTTATTTGCTTCTTTCGTCTTCGTCTTCTTTTATGGTCTGTTGTTTTGTTTTTAAAGTAAATTCTATGCGAAACTAAACGCATACCTATGCAACTTTCCGTCTGTGAGGATATCCTTAAAAGGCGTTGTTTTCGCACAACTCTATGTGCAGTCAAACACACCTATCTGCTTCCTAAGGGGTAGTTGCTTGCATCTGCTCTGGAAATCAAGAGCGGCAACAGCACACAACTAATTCAAAGCAGTCAATATCCTACGTCAGGATCTATATACATATATATATATATATACATATATATATGAGAATTGCATTGTGACGCATTTAAAGAAAACGCCTCTTTGCAGGAGGAGCTGTAGCCGTAGTTTGTTGTGTTTCGGTCTGTTCGGTATTACATACATATATAAAATCCAAATAACAATATTTTGTATATAAGTTTTGTTGTCTAAATAAATACAAATAATATATAAGGTGTGGTGAGAAGGGCATGGATATCTATACTATCTCTTAAGACGACTGCGTAGAATGCAATTTTGAAAATTGTAATAATTTCCATGATGGGGGTGGTGTCCTTTGATGGCTTGCATATGCGAAACCACAATCGTATTGGATATACCAATTACTTTCTGGAATACTTTTGATAGTACCGCTTGGATATTAAGAGTTGCTGCTAAATAAACGTAGACCACAAAATATTGTGTACATGTTACTGCCACAACAACTATACATTAGGGCGTATCGATGGACATAACTGTTGCTTCACTATAACAAAAAACTATTTTTGAGGGGTAGGTGCATAACTTTCTGTCCTAAAAGGAGAATATATTAAAAACGTCTACTGTACATAATACAAAATCCCCTGAGGATGTCGACGAACAATCGAGGAAACGTTGGGAAAAAGAAAGAAGCACGAGTCGCCAAAAAATCCACTAATTACCGGACAAACTCGGTGCAAAATTTCAAGACATTCGGAACAAAACAAACAAATTTGTATGAAAAATTCGTTTTGAGTTCTATGGGCGATTTTGATGAAACTAATATTTGTATACACTTTACTAGGGTGTTATGTCTCTGTGCATTTGTTTGAAACACACAAAAGGAAACGAGATATAACCATTGTTTATTATACAGATCGGCTAAGAATCACTTTCTGAGTCGATTTAGCAATGTCCGTCTGTTTGTCTGTCCGTCCATCTATTCTTGTAATCAAAGTACAGGACGCAATTATTGTCCGATCCTAAGGAAAATTGGCACAATTAGGTTCTGCGAGCCAAGGGCGGACGCTATTCAATTGAAGCAAATCGGTTCAGATTTACACCACCATACAAATTTCGCTCCCGATTTGACTTTTTCCGCTCTAAAAACCATATCTTTTAACCGATTTCCTTCAAATTTGACACAACACCTTATAATTGAACTAAAAACATCTCTGGCGAAAATCAGTCAAGTCGGTTCAGTTTTATATATAGCTCCCATACAAGTGTCTTCCCCCATTTGACTTTTTCCGCTCTAGAAACCATATCTTTTAACCGATTTCCTTCAAATTTGGCACAACAACTCATATTCCAACTAGAAACATCTGTGGTGAAAGTGGGCCAGATCAGTTTAGATTTATATACAGCTGCCATACAAATATCGCTCCTGATTTTACTGTCTCTGCTCTGGAAACCACACATTTTAACCCATTTTTTTCAAATTTGGCACAACGACTTATATAACAACTAAAATTATATGTACTGAATGTGGGCTAGATCGGTTCAGATGTAAAGGGTGATTTTTTAAAAGCTATAGGAAAGTTAAAAAAAAAACACATAAAATTCAGAAAAATGCATGAAATCTTTATTTGAATCGATAGTACGGTCCATATAATTTAATGTTTGAAGATTATTTCATGCAAATGTTGACCTTGACTGCGCCTCAAATGGTCCATCCGCTTAGTCCAATTTTGGCATTTCCACGTTTTTGAGTAACAGAGGCCCAATTGCTGCGAACGGCGACGAATCGATAATTGATGGTCATCGTTAACACTGGCCGATACACCTGCGATATTTTCTTCAGTTCGCACTCAACGTAAGCGTGTTGGTGGTTTAATGTCCAACAATGTAAATTTGGTGCGAAATTTAGTCACAATAGCCCGAATAGCCGCTCCAGTGGGTCGATTAAACTGACCACAAAATGGAAGAAGCGATGAACTTTCTTAACAGAGCACGCATTTTGATAATAAAATTCAATAATTTGCAAGCGTTGTTCGTTTGTAAGACGATTCATGGTTAAATTACTGACCAAACTGAAGATGTTTGACAGTGAAACAAAACACGAAACGTGCGTCAGCTGTTTAAACCAGTATTGCCAAAAAGATAATAGCTAAAAAATCACCCTTTATTTATAGCCCCCATACAAATTTCGCTCCCGATTTGCTCTAGAAACCACATAATTTAATTGATTTTGACCAAATTTGGCACAAGGCACCAAAAACATCTATGTTGAAAGTGGATCAGATCGGTTCCAATTTGTATATAGCTCCTATATATATTTCGGTACCGATTTGAATTTTTCCGCTCTCGCAGCCATATATTTAAATTTTTTTTTCAAATTTGGCAAAACACCCTGTATTTGAACTAGAAACATCTCTGATGAAAATGAGTCAAATCGGTTTAGATTTATCTATAGCTGCCATACAAATATTACATCCGTTTGATTTTTTTTTGCTCTAAAAACTACATAAATTAACGGATTTTGATCAAATTTGACACAATACCTTATATTATAAAAACATCTATAGTGAAAATGGATCAAATCGGTTCAGATTTATATATAGGTTTCATACAAATTTCGCCGATTTTACTTTTTTTGCTTTAGAAAACACATATTTTAACAGATTTTCATCAGAACAAGGTATATTTCACCTGGAAATATATATAGGGTATCATCGCCCCATCCAATGACGTAGAAAGTGAAGGGTATCATATAGTCGGCCCGCCCGCCTTTAGCTTTCCTTACTTGTCTTAATTGCGCTAAGAAAATGCTTGCTTCATCGCTCTACGAGCAAGTCTTATAGTTCTTGCTCTCAAGTGTATGCCGCCGTCCCATTGTCAGCCATATTCAATATACCCAACCTTCTGTGATCAAACAAGACCGTATCATATCTAAAGAGAGGACCCTCCCTATCTAAGGTCAGAATATTGACCCTGGTAGAGTGCAATTGTCCGTCGTTAGAAATTGCATTACATTGCAATACATCGTTTTCATTTTGTCCAGAATATGGCCAATATGCCAATAGAATTCAAATCTACTTGGAATAATTCTCAGATACTTGATTCTATCGGAAGTATGAATCATATTACCTTCAAAAAAGAGGAGCCGGTTCGTTTCCCCTTTACACTGAGGTAGAGGTTCCGCCTCTTACCATCCGAAATAATTTCCTCGCACTTGTCAAAAAACAAACAAAAATAATCAACGCACTAAAATTAATATATAAATTCAAATCTTTCTGGTTTTATAATATTTTAATCATAATCGCCCTTATCGCAAAAAATATCCATGGAAATGCATTTTCCCTTATTTTTCCAACCCAAATTACGGCATTTTTTTTACTTCGATTTGATCCTTCCTCATTTATATTGCAACGTAAAAAAGGTGACACCTATTAGCGGTTTATAATCATTTTATCATATTATGCCTGAAAATTCCACGTGAATAAATTCCCCTTTTATTCGCGATTATGACTGATTTGTGAATAAATAAAAATATCTCTCATCTCCGAACTAAAGCTAAGATTGCAGGAAATATTAACTTCTTTCGAAAGATGTCGTGTACACCAGCCAGCCAAACCGTCAGATTGATGTACGGACTGATGGGTATGTCTCAAACTGTCTTAAGACGCTCCTTTGATGCATTACACTTTTTGACTGTCCTAAATAATATATACCCTCCTGACTGTGGGATGAGGGTTTACAAAATCGAAACACTTTTAACGTTTAAGGGCGGCGGACGTTGCAAATCTGAGTCAGGGTGTTACTCAACTATTGGGCGGCGTGTATTTTCATTCCATCGCATTTATTTTCTATATGTACTATAGACGAATTCGTTCTTTTTCCCTTTGGCAGATTATTGTTTAGTTTTGCTCTAAAATGGGAAGGAGGAGTTAGTTTCCTATTTCATGTATTATATATATATATAAAACAAAATACGAATATATTGTGTTGTTAGTTTTACCTCTAAATAAATACATACATTCATACATATGTACATTAGAGCGTACCAGGTTACAAGTAAAAAAAAAAAAGTTCGCCGTACACCTTCGAATATGAAGTATTATTGAAAGGTAGTTTCAAAAAAAATTTTTTTATTTTTTTATGCCGAACGTAGGGGTCGCGCTTTTACATTTTTCTATATAACTTCTGCATTTATAAACGGATTTTAAAGTGTGATACATCGATGTTTTTGACCGATTTTTTTGTCTTTGAAGTCATTGAGCTCAAACATGATTCATGATTTTATGCGAGCTTTAATTTTCGATTATTAGAGTGGTACATTAGGGTAGTAGCAACTGAGAAATGATGGGTAAGTACCAGAAGGGGGTGCTTGAGCTCAATGACTTCAAAGACAAAAAAAATCGGCCTCGTCGAGACAAAAACATCGATGTATCACACTTTAAAATCCGTTTATAAATACAAGTTATATAGAAAAATGTAAAAGCGCGACCCCTACGTTCGGCATAAAAAAATAAAATTTTTTTTTTGAAACTACCTTTCAATAATACTTCATATTCGAAGGTGTACGGCGAACTTTTTTTTTTGAGGTACGCCCTAATGTACATATTGGACAATTAACGAGGAGCATATTTAGAAAGTTCGAGACGATAGCACTTTCTGCGAAAGGTGGTGAAATAATAATAGCATTGCTGCAGCTCTTTATAATATCTATACACTATAAGCCATGTAAAACACCAACAACAAAGTTTCTAACAACATAATATGTCTGTACAATCAAATGGGTCCGTCCATGCAAACAAAACCAAAACCGGGTGAAAACGAAATAAATTAATTTTATTTTGATAAAGGAACATAGGTCTAATTAGCTTAATAAAATAATGAACTAACAATAAATTGTCTGGACCAAGTACACCAACATACACAAACCCAAAACTGTGTTCATCTAAAAACGAAATTTGTAATACGCATATGTAAATTTTCAAAAATTTAAGTATATACATATACGGCTGATAACAAGAACGTAGTAACGCAAGCACAGGATATAAAATACTTATATGGCCAAAGTTTGTATAGTTGAGTATGGTTCTCCTCCTTTCCATTATCAAAAGAAAATTTCCTTCGTAGAAAGAAAAAAACTTAATCGAAGTAAGTGGAGTTCGAATGTATTACATTCAAAATCACCTAAAAATCAATAAAATCGATCACTAATGTTACCCTTTCACGCCTCTTCTCATAATACGTATTTTTGAATATATTTCAAAAAATTATGACAACAATAGTTTTGATAATTTCCTTTTCCAAATTTAATAAAGTCATGTAATGTAACAACATTATAGAATTCGACACAGTAAGTAAAACCTCTCGATTTTCTTCAAACCTAAGGTCACACACGTGACGCTTAAGTCTGTTAGATATACCACAAACTTAAACTAAGACATACTTATATTTGCAAATAATATTCCGACTAACCAGACGTTTTAAATTGGCGATATCGTAAAAATCTCAGTCAATCAGTATGATATTTTATTATAGTTACGCAAGTGTCACTCCCGTTTTTGAATCCCCAATAATTCTTGTGAAGATATCTACACCCTATCTTCCACCATTTTGGGGATTCCCATACAAAACCCGTAAAACAAACTTAATTTTAAAATAATGCAAAAATGTATATCATCTACATATTATTTTCTTACTATAGAAGCTACAATAACGCGAATTTCATGAATCTTCCTAGTTAGGGTGTTTGTTATGCACATTATATTAATATTGTAGAAGATGGGTTCCAATAAAACAGTTTTTCGATCTGGACCTATAAAATTACTCTGTTTTTTATTTTTTTGAAAATTTGGAAACACGAAAAAATTAAAAAAAACAGTAATTTTTATGGGCCCAGATGTTTAAAATTTTTTTTCGAGAAAATCGAAGAGTACAATCAATTAAAAAAATAAAGTTTTAATTTATTTTTGGGTTTCCAAATTTTCAAAAAATTATTAATTATTATAGGCCTACTTTCAACCAAGCCTCAAAATTTACAGAATGAATAGATGTTTAAATAAAAAAAATTGAGAAAATCGAGGAGTACAAATAATTAAAAAATAAAGTTTTAATTTTAAAAATCAAAATTTGTATACAAAACATTGTAAATATTTTTTCAATATTTTTTCTGAAAAGTACTTCATTTTTTTATGTTTTCTTTAAATCCAACAAGAAAGTCGCATGCTCACAGCCGTCACAAATCAGTCGAAATATTTTTTGGAGTTTTTAACTACATCAAATTTATTGCGACCCAGTCTAATATACATGCGTACACAGTACACAATTTGCATGAACATACCACATTAGCTAGCTACAATCGTTAAAAGACCATTCGGAGGAGGTGTTGTATATGTATAAAATCTGCAAAACAATGAACATAAGTATGTTGTATATATGTAATATATTAGTAAATAATACAACAAAAACAGTTGTCAAATGATATGAACAGAAAACAAGCACCTCCTTCAAAGGCGGAGTCCAATGCATCCTTAAAAACACCACAATACACAATATGTTAGTGCAGCAACCACGTTTTGTACCAACCATAGGAATACTTTTACTAAGAACACTTTACTTTTAAAACTAAAAATGGTGTCCACCTGCCAGTAGCAGCAGGATATATTGTGTATATGTAGGTTGTTTTGGTGTTTATTTAAATGCCCGACCAGTGCGCTGCACCACCACCGGACATGCTGTCAAACAGAACAGAACAGAACAATTGCATTCAATGACGGCGTTCTCACCTCTCTTTACAACTGCAAGTGAAGAAGAGCACAACGACGCTCTTTCTCTCCATGCCATGCATACTCTCTCATTCGTTCTCTCTGCACACAGAAACTGCATTGTTTTTGGATATCGATACAAGTGCGCATGCGACTTGTGGATGCTTGCACTTGTAGTTGTAGTAGTTGTGGTATGTAAATAGTTTTCGTCGTCGTCTTTGTTAGTACGTATGTAGGTGAAAGTAGTGAGAACGTGTCATACATACACACAGATAAGACAAACAAAGCACATTAAAAGGATATACACACATGTAGTGAGTGGTAACCTAACTGTGAGGGATCATTAAACATTTATTGTTTTGGCAATATATATAAACATTCTGCTGTTTCATTTGTTTATATATTTACTATGTATGTATGTATGTACATAGTAGAGCATATTAAATTTTCGTCTTTGCTGCTATTGCGTTTTTACTACCATCTTTTAGCTGTACTTTGGTTGGCCTGCCATACATACACACACATGTACACACTTTTCATTTGTAAACTGCCGTTAGATGGGCGTATTTCTCTCTGTAATCGTCTTTCTTATTGGTCGTTTGACTTGGTTGCAGTTACAGGTTTTGTTGTTTTTTATTTATTTATATACATACATACAATACGTATTTACTTATTAACAACTTATTGGCGTATACAATCGTATTTGGTATATAAAATATTCTAACGACAAATGGACGTTTTCACAATGGCTCTTTGTATGAATCACACATTGTTGTAAAATAGGAAACTATTTTAAAATAAAATAATTTTGACATGTAATTCTCATATGTGCCAGTTAGTATGCCACTTCCGTTTTAAGATATGCAATGGTTTGCGTTTCAGTCAATTGGAAACTATTTTTTCACCGAAACACCAATTTGTTTTTCGTAGAATATTCTACTACTATATAGAACTTTTATAAAAAAAATCGACATCGTTGTACCTATAGGGGAAGCACTGCTTTCGGAGGATGCACTGACTTAAGATCACTTTCATTCACCTCAAAATTGAAAAAATTATACAATTGAAAATGGGTTTCTCTATAAACCCAAAAATATTTGATTTTAAAGTAATATTTCCTTACCAAAGATAAAAGAAAGAAAAAATATTTTATTTCAAGTAAGTAAATTATATTTACAGGATTTCGTCTATAAACTTTATATTGAAATTATTAATTATTACTTTTAACGAGGAGTTTCGGGTGGACGAACGACTCATATGGTATGATTTTTCGTTTGTCAATCAACAATACTGCCATCAAGGTTTTTTATCAGTCTTTGTTAATTTTTTCCACAGAAAAAACACAAATTTCTAAATAAACAAGTAAGGAAAGTTAAAGTCGTGCAGGGCCGACTATATGATACCCTCCACTTTGTATCCCATTACAATTGAATTCGGATAAATAAGTGAAATCGGGAACGATTTTTGTCCGGGTACTACATTATGATCCTACTTTCACAATGTATGTTTCCGGCTGACATATAAAGTGTTCGGCTAAATTAGATCAAAACCTATAACACCTTGAGAGGACAATTGAATGAGAGTTGTATTTATTAAAACCTGAAAAGATGTGGCCTTCACTCTCTATAGGTGTTTCTGGTTGAAATGTAGTGTGTTTTGTCAAATTTGAAGAACATCGGTTAAAATATGTGATTTTTATGGCAGAAAAAGTTATATGGTGAGCGAAATTTGTATAGGAGCTATATCTAAATCTGAATCGATCTGAATCACTTTCAACACAGATGTTTGTGGTTGAAATATAAAGTCTTGTGCCAAATTTGAAGAAAATTGGTTAACATTTTTGGTCTCTAGAATGGAAAAAGTAAAATCGAGAGCGATATTTGTATCGCAGCTATATCTAAATCTGAACCGATCTGGACCAATTTCGCCACAGATGTTTCTACTTCAAATATAATATTTTGTGCCAAATTGGAAGCAAATCTGTTAAAATGTGTGATCTCTAGAGCGAAAAAAGTTAAAGGGAGAACGAAATTTGTATAGGAGCTATATCTAAATCTGAACCGATTTGAACCACTTTCACCATTGATGTTTTTCGTTCAAATATAAGGTTTTGTACCTAATTTGAAGCAAATCTGTTAAATTTTTTGAACTCTAAAGCGCAAAAAGTAAAATGGAGAACGAAATTTGTATGGGAGCTATATCTAAATCTGAACCGATCTGGTCCAATTTTACCATATATGTTTCCAGTTGAATTATGAGGTACTGTGTTAAATTTTAAGCAGATCGAGTAAAATATGCGGTTTCAAAAGCGGAAAATGTCAAATCGGGAGTGACATTTGTCTGGGGCCTATATCTAAATCTGAACCGATTTGCTTCAAATTAAATAGGGTTCGTCCTTGGGCCGTGAAACGTGAAACTGTCAAATTCCATATATTTTGCTTTGACAGTATGGCTCACCATTCAAAAAATTACTTGTATTTTGTTGTTGCCGAATTTGTTTTTGCTCTGCTGCTATCACCTATATAAATACGCCTTGCACCTGATATAAATACACCTTGAAAGACGGCAATTCTACAAACTGGCAGAAATATATTTGTATGTCGATGCATTATTTTCAATATTTCCGACGGAATGAACGTGCTAACGGCTGTTAACTGATTATTTAAAAAAGAGAATAAATTTTCCATTTTAAGAATACACATTTCGACCATTCTTTTCATTTCTGAACGTACACGAATGGGTTTTTCTAATCGTCCAGATTTTGTGGCGATTGGTTTTGTGTTCTGGAATCCCAAAAATGCTGTTGTGTTTTACTCAAAAATTGGCATTCGTTATACAGAAAAGCAAATAAACTTTCGTTAGTCGTTTCGACGAATACATTGAGTGATTCGTCATCCGGAAACCCTCCGTAAAATAGTTTCATTTTATATATTACTCAAATTATCATTTAAAGTCGCGCATAAAGCAAGAAATGTCATTGTAACGCTATTTTTTTTTGTAAATTTCACAAATAAACGTCCTTAAATTTGAGAAATGATCAAAGTAAAGAAACAATTTTTTTGTAGCGAACGTTTCAATGTCTAATTTTTTTATAATTTTAATGTTTTAAATCCTAACAACATATTTTTAAAATGCAGTACTCTTCAGATGCTTTACAACTCTAAAAATGATGATCTACTTTTTCTCTTTCTTTCTTGTTGTTGGTGTGTTTTGGGAGATGTCCATATGTACGTTAGGATGGGTCACGAAAATAAATTGCAGCGGTCACACCCAGAAATGAAAATTGGACTGTTCAATGATGGTCTGCCAAATATTTCCTCGCTGGGTCAAGCCATCTGTGGGCTAAACGCTCCAAAAAACCATGTTTTTCACGTGTAATTTTTTATGTTGCATTTTTGTCCAACATTTTGTTCTGAATTAATTGACCCTTGGAAGCACTTTAAATAAAAATTTGCATTCTTGTCTTAGAATAACTCATCGGTCGTAATATTGGACGTTTATATTGATTTTTTGTGGTTTTTCAAGTCGACAGCTAAAAACTCATATTTCTTGGAAACATGTTGTAAGAAGATTTCGAATGATTCCTAAATGATGAATATAGAACGAATAATGAGGTCACTGAAACTGACTCCATGTTTGAAAAATAATTTAATACAGGAGATGGATTTTCAGAGCCAAAATGTTCGAACTCTTTTTATAAAAATTAGCGCTGCGGAGTCAATTTTCATCCGATGTTCATCATTTAGACATCATTCGAAAGGTATTGACTGTCGCTATTTATTTTTTATAAGTAGCACCAAACACGAAAATTTTTCAGTTATCACTGACAAAGTAATTACTATAAAGGTCCAATAATTCGACCAATTAATTACTCTAAGACTAGAATCAAAATGTATATCAAATCGTTATGCCATCGCTGTAGTACGATTTCACAAGTCCTCCAAAATGATGATTAGTTTACCATGCAACCGAGGTTACTAATTTAATTGACACCAATGCCCACTAGCGATCCAATATCTAGTAGATCCTACGGAAAACACCTCTGCTCTAAGTAAGTGAAATTACGTCAAGAATTATTCAAAAAATCGATTTAAATCACTTTGCTTCCTTTACAATTTAAGTCTTAAATGCATGGACTTTGCAAAAGTGGGAAAACTAAGCTACCCTAATTTAAATTAGCTCTATAAACAAAAAATAGGAATTCTTTTTCCGGGAAAGGCAGAAAATGGACGATTTGTGATGTGTAACACATGTGGAAAACTATGCTTTATATTCTTGAATAAAATACAGGCTCAGGATTCTTAAAAAATAAGCTAAAGCAAATCCCAATGTACGCTCCAATACTTATTTCGACACGAATAAATAATAGCATCACTTTTCTTTTCAATATTAAACCCCATTTTTTAAATTTCGCGCAAAAAATGATATATTCCACTACGATGGTTTGCTGAGAGCTATAGCAAGTTCCAATCGAGCTCAAATGACATTTGAATGAACGGTAATATTTTCTGCTTCAATTTAAAGTATTCGGTGTCAAGTTTCAGTTTAACTAACTTGATTATCATACGATAAATAATGTTTATTTAAAAATATCACAAGCTAATGTCAGCACTAAATAGCACAGGTAGAAGTTAATAAGGTATTCTTTGGAATACAACTAGTAAATCAAAAAAATTTTTTTTTTCAAATCCATGCTTTATGCAAGCAGAATTCTATTGGGCCTAGAAATTCTTTTTTAGTTATCTTTTGTAGAAGGAAAAATTACTGCAAAATTTCAGTTTTTTATCTGCCATAGAACGGCATATATTCGAAAATGGGTTTTAACTTCGTATGGGAGGTGCCACGCCCACATTTCCATTACCGCCCATTTTTGTCACAACTACGCACATTAATGCGAGATGCACTTACACAAAATTACAGTAGGTGTAATTTTGGTTTTAACTTCATATGGGAGGTGCCACGCCCACTTTTGCATTACCGCCCATTTTGGCGCAACTACGCACATTGATGCTAGATGCACTTACACAAAATTTGAGCACTATACGTGTCATAGAACTGACACTATTCGATAATATGTTTTAACTTCGTATGGGAGGTGGTACGCCCACTATTCCAATACCGCCCATTTTTGGCAGAACTACGCACATTGATGGTAGATGCACTTACACAAAATTTCAGCACTCTAGGTGTCATAGAACTGACAATATTCAATAATATGTTTTAACTTTGTATGGGAGGTGCCACGCCCACTTTTCCAATACCGCCCATTTTTGGCACAACTATGCACATTGATGCTAGATGCACTTACACAAAATTACAGCACTTTAGGTGTCATAGAACTGACTATATTCAATAATAGGTTTTAACTTCGTATGGGAGGTGCCACGCCCACTTTTCCAATACCGCCCATTTTTGGCACAAATATGCGAATTGATGCTAGATGCACTTACACAAAATTTCAGCACTCTATGTGTCATAGAACTGACAATATTCAATAATAGGTTTTAACTTCGTATGGGAGGTTCCACGCCCACTTTTCCAATACCGCCCATTTTTGGCACAACTATGCACATTGATGCTAGATGCACTTACACAAAATTACAGCACTCTAGGTGTCATAGAACTGACTATATTCAATAATAGGTTTTAACTTCGTATGGGAGGTACCACGCCCACTTTTCCAATACCGCCCATTTTTGGCACAACTATGCGAATTGATGCTAGATGCACTTACACAAAATTTCAGCGCTCTAGGTGTCATAGAACTGACAATATTCAATAATAGGTTTTAACTTCGTATGGGAGGTGCCACGCCCACTTTTCCAATACCGCCCCTTTTTGGCACAACTATGCGAATTGATGCTAGATGCACTTACACAAAATTTCAGCACTCTAGGTGTCATAGAACTGACAATATTCAATAATAGGTTTTAACTTCGTATGGGAGATGCCACGCCCACATTTCCAATACCGCCCATTTTTGGCACAACTATGCGAATTGATGCTAGATGCACTTACACAAAATTTCAGCACTCCAGGTGTCATAGAACTGACAATATTCAATAATAGGTTTTAACTTCGTATGGGAGGTGCCACGCCCACTTTTCCAATACCGCCCCTTTTTGCCACAACTATGCGAATTGATGCTAGATGCACTTACACAAAATTTCAGCACTCTAGGTGTCATAGAACTGACAATATTCAATAATAGGTTTTAACTTCGTATGGGAGGTGCCACGCCCACTTTTCCAATACCGCCCCTTTTTGCCACAACTATGCGAATTGATGCTAGATGCACTTACACAAAATTTCAGCACTCTAGGTGTCATAGAACTGACAATATTCAATAATAGGTTTTAACTTCGTATGGGAGGTGCCACGCCCACTTTTCCAATACCGCCCCTTTTTGGCACAACTATGCGAATTGATGCTAGATGCACTTACACAAAATTTCAGCACTCTAGGTGTCATAGAACTGACAATATTCAATAATAGGTTTTAACTTCGTATGGGAGGTGCCACGCCCCTTTGTCCAATTGGTCAAATTTTTCCATTTCCTTGTATTGTCATCGAAAATGATTAAGTGTGCAAAATTTGAGCAAAATTGGTTGAGAAAAAAGCTTTCAAAAATTGATTTCAAATTTTGTGGCACACATATATAGAAAGTAACCTTATATAAAGCATGGAAAAATATACACAATCGTAAGATGGAAGAATTTGACAGTATTAGACAAAGCAAGCGAGTCCTTTATAAAACCGTAAACAATTTGAATATTTTTCTGGTTGACCTGGCTCGAGGACATGAACAAATCAAAAAAAAAAAACTGGGACCTAATTACTGAATGAAACCAAATTCAATTTTCAAATTGGAATTGTGTGTCAATCAACCTCCAAAAAATACTTTGAGAACAGATAAAATGTATAGAAAATACTACTATTAAAGTTAAAATAAATCTATTTTATACTTATTGAGCAGTAAATTTACTATTAATACACAAAAGTGCTTACAAAAACGAATGGAATATAAGCTTAAACAAAAACGTTCGGTATTTTACTATGGAATCAAATCAATTCCGAACGAAATATGTGAACTGATTCTATGGATAAATAATCATATCATTAAACCCCCATCGTCCACTTCTGAGAGTGAATTCGTGCTACGCAAATGAGCGACAAGAGACATCTTCCTAAATTGAGTATTTTTGGTTTTGACTCGATCCAAATAAAAGAATTCAACATGAAGAAATAAATCGTCCCTAGCGAATACAAATACAATTTCAGTCAATATGTGATATTTTTGTGACGTTTAACATTTGAGATTTCCATAAAATACGTGTGTCGTAATTAGGCCCCGTTGTTTTAGATTTCATAAAGTTTTTATTTATAACCTTTCCAATATCCACGCTCATCATCAAAAACTGAAAAATTCAATTTTAACAAAAAACAATGTTTGTTCTATTAAATTTAGACGTAATAAGACGTCGCGAATAAAATTTCTCTGGGAATGAATTGTTCCGTTCAAATTATAACCCTTTTTCTAGTTTTTCTGCCGATTTTCGTTAAATTGATTTTCTTTATTTATCTTCCAGTGCAAATAAATGAAAACTATTCAAGGGCTTCATTCATATTAGCATCTTACCCCTCCATGGGAGTAGAAAAACAAAGTTCCACTTTTATTTGCGATAAGGTTCATTACACAAATTACACGAAACCTTATTTAATGTTGGATGTTTCACAAAGTTCATTATAAACTATAATTGCTTTCGATTTTATTGCACATTTCCTTAGCATCATTAAACAACTTTCATTCAATTTGTTCTCAATTCCAGGCCAACATACGATCAGCCTCCCTATTGTGCTCAACAGAATCATCTATTATTACGATAAAGGCCGCAAAGGAAGGTCCTCGCAAGGTTCTGATTGTCAGCTCCAAAGGCAATTTGATACATGTGCGAGATGCTACCTCCGGACTGCTGCTGAGGACATTTGATGTGCCCGATTGCATAAATATATATAGTATATTACTGAATGAGGGCATCCTCTATTGCGGCACACAAAAGAAGGAAATACGCAAATACGATTTTGTGGTAAGTCTCAATAAATATACGTAAAATTAAATAGGAATTAAAATTATTATCCCCCTCCCCACCGATAGTCCGGTGCTCCCGTGGGCTCAATAACATGTGGAAATGGCGCAGTCAGCATGCTAATGTTTAGAAATAAATACATGTTTGTGGGTTGCTATGATGGCTTCATATACATCATCGATAAGGTTACCGGACGCCAAGTAACACGCTTGACTGGTTCAGGCAAAATGATATTGACATTGGAAATTGTCGGTGATAAGGTAAGCTAGGTTAACTGAATATTGAAATATACACACAACAATCAATAATTTTAATGTCTTGCATTGCAGATCATTACTTCGGCCAAGGACACCACCATGAAAGTTATAAATATACCAACATTTTGCTTGGCAGATTCACTTTGATTGCAATCTCAATCGATACCTTACTATTGTGTTGAAAATACATACTTAGGAGGTGACGGCGGCACAGACTACCAGCAAAATTGAAGAGAAACTAATTAATATAAACATGGTTTATGATGTATACATACATATAATATTTCAAATGTATTTTTTATTCAGATTTTTTTTGTTGTATCGATTTAAAAATATTTAGACTTTAATTATACGTTATAATGATTTCTCCATTAAAAAGAAAGAAACATAATTATTTTAATATATACTTGGTACTCACACACTACGTACCAATTAATTTCTTCTTTTTTAAGTAAACTCAATCAACTAAAGTATGAAGTTAAAAAGAACATTTTGTAATTGATTAATTTGTAATAAATAACAAGATCTTGTGGCTATTGTGTCATGGATTTTTTATCAATGGCCCAAGTGAGAGGTTCGTGTATTTAATTGCATCATCTGATGCAACTTCAGATTTAGTTTTTGATTGTGATCCTTAAGGTAAGCAATGAGGTCGGCCTAAAAAACGAAAAGAAACACACATTTGTAGTTATAATCTATTCGTACATTCGGCAACCGCATTTACCTGTTTCTCCAAAAGCTCGGCCACATCACCTCCCGGTTGCATTAGACCCAAGGAACCAGCAGAAGTGTTTGTACCCAGTAAAGCATCGGGGTAGTTCTCATTCTTGTTAAATTTATAAACTTTAACTGTAACGGAAAAAGTATAAATTCTTTATATCAAGAATTTATATAAAAATGACAAGTTTTTCTCTCTTACCAATATAACAACCATGTGTTGTCGTTAATATAATTGTTTCAGTTACTTGCAACGAAACTATACATGATATCGGGGTAAACCATGAGTTCCACAATTCATTGGCATAGTAATGATGAAGCAAAGCCTGCACCAGCAACAAAATGGTATTCCAAGCGGACACAACATTCAGAGCAACGCCATTATGCATAACCATGGAGCGATGAAAATCGTGAAAGCCATTCATACGTAAATCATTGTGACGTTTGCGTACAAAGTGATCAAAAAGCTAAAGAAAAATAAATTTTTCATTACTGGTGGGAAGCATCGAACTTAGGCATGCTGACTGAGGTTGGACTTACAAATGTTATCAGCCAGAAAGCTGCTCGTAAACTGATCATTATGAAATAGGCCTCCCCTCGTTTCTCTTCCGGCCATAGAGCTGCCAAGACAATGCCCACAAAAGAAATAATTACAGAGATACAAAGATGAATGCTGTAAGAAACAAGTCGAAATTTGTGATGAAGTTAATGTAGGTCAAAAAATGCATTTTTAGATAAGGCACGTAAGAGGAAATTCAGTTGAGTATTGCAAATGTATTTGTTTGCAACGCATAAACACAGCTAAGGGAATTTGTCAACTCTGGTAAAAATAGAAGAAAATGTGTATAAGAGGAGAGCCCGGATGGCAAAATCTCGAGAATAATGTATACATATCGCAATGCTTATAACTATTATCATACCTATTGGACACAACTATATTTGGTAGAAATTGGCATGTTGAAGTTATCGCCTAAGAAACCATGGCGCGAATTTACTTTCAGAAATATTGACGTACCAAATAATCGAATTAAATTAATATACATATAATTAATAATTAAATGATATATGGTCACATAGAAGCAAAAACTTAATAATATGAAAAACACTGTGGTTACGATAACGATTTTTCTGGATACTTAAAAACACAAAAGTGTAATTACATTAGAAAAAATGGGACTACATAATAAAAAAACAGTTATGTTTTTCAAACAAATTTGTTTTTTAGACTGTTTGAATTTCGCTCATAAAGTCATTTTTGGCCAAGGACTAAAATTTTGTGAGTATGTATTTTTGTGTAATGTACAAATGCAAATTAAATACTCAATGTTCGGTTTTAATGTTTTTCGGTCCTTTTATATTTCCGGTGACGATATGTATTTATTCGAACTAGTAAGAAGGGCGTTATGTTCCTGTGAGGCTTGGTAGGGTGCAAGGTCGTCTATAGAACATCCAAGCCAAGTACAGCGTAACATGCGGAAGAATTTAAAAATGTTCAAATAATGACATTTACAAATAATTTCCAATTACACCAGTTTACAAACATTTTGTCGAAGCGCTGCATAAATATTACTTGTCTAGCTGCATCCGTTTGGTACTATTTTTACCCCATTCTCCCCTAAAAGTGGAATTTCAAAAAAAAATTTGAAAAATTCCGAATTTCAAGATTTTACCCCCAGCTGATTGGTAGGTACCATTTTTCATTCGAAAAAGTACGTATTCTAATAGCCTTGTCACACTGCATTCGAAATATAGCTGGAATAACATGAGGTCGATTTACAAATGTCAGATCCCAAACAACATTGACATTTGAACCTTATCATTTCAGCTAGATTTCGCATGTAGTGTGACAAGGCTATATATAAAATACCTTTATTTTACGTGACTACACAATTAGGAGACGAACATACCGAATTTAATGTTTCTAGTTTTTGTCTTACTATATTTGCCCCATTTAAACCCACCATAGGGGTTTAAATGGGACCAAATAAAAAAACATTTAAAAATTTGAAAGTTTACGTCTGAAACTATGTACGGGAGAGGTATACATTGTATATGTTTATGCCATAGATATCAAATGTCAAACCCGAATCCGAAAATTAAGAAACATGTGCGTAAAGGATGACAATGAATCAGCTCTCGAGAAAATCATACCGTTTTTTTTTTTGTCTAAAGAGGAAAATTTTAAAAATTTAGAGCATGGATAATATAATTTTGGGTTCGATTCAAAACAATATTTTTTGGATATTACTGCGGCCGGCGTCGTAAATAAATGTGCTATTACTACTCACGTTAATAACAAAATATTGCGGTTCGCGTTGTTGTTCATCTACACGGAAATTTCGCGGTTCTAATCGCAGACATGTTGTTAGCGCCAGTCCTCCTCGTTTGTATTGGACTAACTTGAGGGTACGATAATCACAACAGCAGACTATTACGTAGGAACCGCACAGAAATGAATTACTTGAATTTTAGCGTAATAACATGCTGAGAGTGTAGACAGAACGGAGAAAAGCCTAGTTAGACTTGTAAGCCATAATTAATAAGATAAGTTCAAAGAAACCTCGGCATTAAAACAAGTTCCACTTCGTCACCTAATGTGATAATTAATTTGAACATGCTCTCTATTGCGCCGCAGCTATTACAAGTTTTTTTGGAGGTATTCCTGTGACGTAAATATCGTACATCAATATTCAATGCGTTTTATTTTTGTATGACAATTTGTTTACATCAGTTTAGATTGCGAATACCCAATATGTAATTTGGAATCTGTTTTATTCACAATGTCTCACAAATTATTATGCAAATTATTAAAACTCACCTAAATGCCGGTATTGTCCGCAATTTCTTAAAAAATCCGTTTCCTGTAGACGCTAAAATTGGTTCTGTGTCCATGTTGCTGCTAGCCGATCGTGATTCTCCCAAAACTTCGTCCATATACTGTGCCCCCTCATTATGTAGAAAAAGAACAATATTAATTTACTTTAACTACGCTAGACATTACAACTTACAGTACTCATATTTAATCTGTTCGGTTGCAAACTGACCATTTATCGACAATACCAGTACCACCGGCTCGGCTCAATGCACTTTTATTATTTTTCTTTGTTGTCGGTCGACGTTTCTCGCTTCTTTTATCAATTAAATGCGTGCTATGACTCAATATTACTGTTTTCTCATTTTGTTTACATATTTTTTTCCTAATTCATTTTGTTTTTGTGCAAAAAAATCAAAACAGATCAGCTGATTTTACTAAAAATTATACAAACGATTATAGGTAATCGTATCGTAGATGTTTTTTACGTCATCTACGAACGAACAGATATAAAGGGTGATTTTTTAAAAGCTATAGGAAAGCAATAGGAAAGATTTTCAAAAAAAAAACATAAAATTCAGAAAAATGCATGAAATCCTTATTTGAATCGATAGTACGGTCCATATAATTTAATGTATGAAGATTATTTCATGCAAATGTTGACCTTGACTGCGCTTAAATGGTCCATCCGCTTAGTCCAATTTTGGCACGTTTTTGAGTAACAGAGGCCCAATTGCTGCGAACGGCGACGAATCGATAATGGTCATCATTAACACTGGCCGATACAGCTGCGATATTATCTTCAGTTCGCGCTCTACGTAAGCGTGTTGGTGGTTTAATGTCCAATAATGTAAATTTGGTGCGGAATAGCCCGAATAGCCGCTTCAGAGGGTCGATTAAACCGACCATAAAATGGAAGCGTGCGATGAACTTTCTTAACAGAGCACGCATTTTGATAATAAAATTCAATAATTTGCAAGCGTTGTTCGTTTGTAAGACGATTCATGGTTAAATTATAGACCAAACTGAAGATGTTTGACAGTGAAACAAAACACGAAACGTGCTTCAGCTGTTTAAACCAGTGTTGCCAAAAAGATAATAGCTAAAAAATCAACCTTTAGTTATTTTAAATCACTATCAATGGAAAAATATGTTTTCAGACATTTAACTAAATGAGGTATTTAAATACCCAAACAAAAACGTCATTATGCCCAGTTTTTCAGTCTGATATCATCTCATAGTTAGGATTCTACATTAACGGAGATCACGATCTGATGTATTTGTGAAAAACGTGATAAAGTTGATACATAGAATCGTAATGTACAACACAAAATACAAGGTGTCCTAATGTCATAAGCGAAAAATTAAAATTTTTGCACCTTTGTGCGATAAATGAGATCAGTTCTACATTTGTTTGAAAATAATGGAAATGAAAACAGAGAGAAAGTGACATCTGAAGCATTTCCCTCACACTACACGATTTTCAGAGGTTTTGTGAAGTCTATGTTACTATATTATCTTTGTTAGAACAACTGTTGGTGGAGAATTTAGAAAAAAAACTGGTATGTCTGCAAAATCGGAAGATTGTTTATCCTGCCGTTTAATAAGTGGCTTCGGTATAATAGGCATCGGGGTATATGTATATTACCAAGCGAAACATCGAAAAACTATGGAAAACTATACGATGAAAGCGATATCAGCGGGTAAGAAACTCAAGCCATCATTTTTGGATTCGGACTGAAATTATTTTACAATTTGTTGAAAAGTTGGTTTTAATTTGGATTGCACTGAAAACAGGTCAATTGATGAGAATTCTGTTCATCGAGTGGCTCAAGAAAAATAGCCTATCTCATTCAGATTGACCCAAACCCATCGAAATAAAGTCGAAAAAACACTAACTAGGAATACCGGCAACGAAGAACATTACTTAGCGTATATATTTATAGAAAATTTAATTGGTTTCTCATACTTACATATATATGTAGTGGGCGGGCACCAATTTTGAAATTAATTTGTTTATGTCGTCCTATAAACTGGCATTTGCTTACTTTTTTATGCGATCTAGAGTTCATCTCTTCTGAACGATTTCCCGGAAACTACTGATTATTAAATTTCCCCGTTGTGACCTACTGGGATGATAAATTTCCCTAACTTCGGCATGTACCAGAAGTCGGCCTTTTAGAATTCAAACGTAATAAATAAGAATAGCGACTGTTAAGTATTTAAATAAAAATAAGTTTGCGTTCAAAATATACTGAGATGAATATTTTGGCGTTATTTTAACATCATTCTGTAACAACACGTACGGGAGTTATGCACTCCCGTTTTAGTGATTTTTTAGTGAATAGACAAAATGAAAATTGCCATAAAATGAATTTATTTAAGTTACATTTTAAGCATAGGTTTCAGATGGTAGATATTTCCTAAAATATTGTTTTGAATGTAACGGATTTAAAAAATGTAATTATATTTCATAATTTAATGGGTGCCGACATTAGGAACATTTTTTCACAAAATCAAAGGGGCCGTGTACTGGCCATAATAGTGTTCCAGTTTAAACTTTTTAAACTTAAAACAATACCGTTCATTGAAGTGAAATATATATGTAGTTATTACCTCAATATCCATATTCACTTTCGTAAGGGCATCAGTTACAAAACAAATAAAGTGAAATTGCCGACTACTGGTACACTTACAGTAAGTATAATTGATCGTGATCCAAAGGAGCTTACACGAATTAATTGGAAATTAATTATTAATTTGACTAAAAATGCTGATTCCTGACCAGTTGTCTTCAGTTTCCACCAAAATGTAGTGTTAAAATACTTTCACAAAAAATTGTGCATTTCAGCTTATTTTGTTATCATACAAATTGTAATAGATTGATCTTGAAATCCTGAAAGAATGAATTTCTGTATATCCCACTTTTGAATTCCAATTCCTTGGATCAATACTTTCGTGCGTTTGCAGTAGTGATGCAAATCGTACCGTTTTAAATCGCGTATTTATTTTGACTTTTGTGCTATAAAAGAGAATCATTTTATCCTCACCATAAAATTAGATGAAGACGTAAAATATTTCGCGTGACACTTATATTAAATTATGCATATATATACGTTTCAAAATATAAAAACGTACGAATTTAAAACGAATCGATTTGTATCACATATATGATGAGGTATTTGAGTAAAGGCATTCTGTCACCACGATTTTAGAACACAGTTTTTTCGAATTGCATTCAATTTTGGATCACTCTGAAAGAAGGGTTAATAACTTCTAATTCTATTCTAAAAACTTATAAAATTTTTTATAAAATACGATCTTCATTTGTAGGTGCTGTCACTTTGGGCGTTGCGCGATTGTTGAATATGCAATTCTTGAAATCAACGAAAGACGGAAGTAGCTCCATTGGTACAAAATAATTTTGTAATTATATATTTGTAAATATATTAACTAAGGTATTATTTATAAAAAATCTTAATTATTAATCATCGTCGCTTCCAATTGATTGATCTCCGTCGTCCTCATCCTCTTCATCCCAGTGTTTGTTTTTCTTGTTGGTCATAAAATCGTCTCGCAGTACATTCCATTCGGATTTCTTTTTCTTATTGTCATAATCATCATCGCTGCTTTCATCCTCCTCCTTCTTCAATTCATCCTTTACAGGATTATCAACGGCTTCTGATTTCGAGCGTTTTCCACCCATAAGAACATCCAGAAATTTTCTTTTGTTTATGTTACTCAACACTGCTTCTTTACGACTATCTAGCGGTCCAGCTTCATCTAATTGTTGTTGCAGATCTTTCTGTTGCATGCGTACAGCATTGAATAGCTGAACTACGCCTTTTGTGGCTACTTTGCGTAAAGCCCTTTCACGTTCTATGTCCTTCCACGTTGGTTTTACTCGTAACTCAAGTTTCAGATTTCGTATTTGCTTTGAATCGCTTTCCAATTCCTTGTCATTGGTCTCTTCCTTTTTGATTTCACCCTCAACTTCAAAACCATAATTTACTTCGACTTTGTTTTTGTCGCCCGCCTTAATTTTCTTCGCTCTCGATAACACCAACGTCTTTTTCGTCTTCGGCTTGCTGGTTTTTAAAACTTTGGCTATGGAGTCAGCCCAACCGCTATTAACAGGCTGGACATCTGCAGATCCTTCTTCTGCGGAAGAGTTATCTTCTTGACTGGTCTCAGATTCAGAAACTTACATGAAAATGACGGCGGTTACAGAAAGAAAATTACCAAATATATAAATATACTTACCTTGTTCACTAGTTTGCCTCTTCTTTAATGTAAGCAGTGCCATTTTTCTTTTGTATTCCGTATTTTAATTCTATATTTCTATCAACGAGAATGTTTACAAAACAAATTCACGTGTGTATATGTCAAACACATTTTCATCGGCGCAACCTAAACAAAAAGCGCTCCATGTAACGCGTGTCGAACGATTATAAAGGGGAGTTCACATTTAAAGATTATTATGCAACAGGCAAAGATTTTAGGCCTGTTCGATTGGGCTTACTAGCTTATGATTTGGTTTTTCTTAAATGAATCAACATGAAAAATCTGGCAACAACTCTAAGAGAGTAGTAAGCTAAAATTAAGCTAGTAAGCCCAATCGAACAGGCCTTATGATATTTATCATTTTTGGTTAAAAATATTTAACACATATTTACTACAAGCCACTCACAAACATACGCGATTATCGCGTCGTCGATTTTCAAATGTCAAATTTGTATGGCATCTGACATTTGTAAATCGTCCTTATGTCATTTAAACTCTATTTCGAATGCAGTGTTACAAGTCTATATAGTCTATTTTGAAATGTCAAATTTATATGTGATCGAGCTTGCCATTTCAGTTAGATTTCGCATGCAGTGTTACAGGCTATTAAACTATTTATTTTTTGTCAGATATTCATATGTGACAAAGCTATTATAAAGGTTATTATCTAAGATAGGGACAATTTTGCGGGTGGTACTATAAGGGGCTTGACAAAAGCATAAATATTTTGTACGTTTGGATTTATTAAACATTATCAAATTGCTACTGATTTCAACCACATCTTATACCAATTTGTGTGGGAGATACCAGATTCCAGTCGTGTACAGCACCTATGAAAATATGGTCGCGGATCAGTATTGCTATTACCCGTATATAATTTTTAAAAGCTCTGCATTTCAAGATTTTTTCTTCGTGTAGAGTTTTAAATAAAGTTTTGTTTATTATTATTCTTTAATTTTTCTTCTGCGAATGTGTTTGCCGTTATTGGAAAGACTAAGTAGTACGCACCGTCACACGGAGTGCATTTTAATTAGGTCGCGCTGTACCATTCTAATGTTCGGATATGCTAACAAAATCAATCGAGATTTTGTAGGGAAATTTACTGCAAATCTTAAAATCGATTTTTGTCAAAGTGGTAATCGATTTACCATTGCAAATAGCATCGTTACCGGCAGTAGTAAGGGTTTATTTTCTTCTCTGAAAATGTCCAATATGTTGAAATTAAAACTGGAGGCACTGGAGCATCCCACTCCAGACAAGTTGGATCATAATGGTTCGTAAGAAGTATATGAAAGAAAATGTGGTGTAATAATTACATTGCATTGCAGATCGAAAAGTATTTGCCAGTACTATTTTGTGGTTGGAGGATCAGAAGATTCGAACATATAAAATTGAAGAACGTGAAAATCTTCGCAAAGTGGATGATATGAAGAAGTGGGAAGCAGCATATGACCAATATAAAAGTGACTTGGGCATGCCAAAATTTCAATCCCCTATTGAAGAGCTTTCGTGGATTCTTAGCTATGCCATACGTTTGGAGTTTTTGGATGCGCCAGATAACTTTAAGGATATGAATTCAGAACAAGTAGCCCAACAATGCAATAAATCCATAACGCCAAGCATTAGGAATGAGAACTTTTTCGATAACATGGACTGTAAGTTGTGACGCTTGCAATATCAACATGTATAACCAAATTCGTTTATTTTTATAGTTATGCATAAAGACTTTGTGGCTGGTGTTCGGTCACTGGCTACCAAGTTGAAAGTACCTCACCATCCTAATCACTTACTACAATTGGAGGCTATTGCTCGCATAGTAAAGGAGCGTATGGCTCCCGGTGTTAGAAATCGCGCGCCTGTGGTAGGAACGCCTTTCCCATTCGAAAAAGGCAATGATATAGTTTCGCCTGGCGATCCCAACCTTGACTATCCAGTGCGCATACTACGTCTATTACAAATCCAAAGTCTACGGGAACTGCAAACACATATCAACGAGACCATCGTCGCCGTACAAAATTTAACAGCAAATCCCAAAACAGATACAAAATTGGGCAAAGTTGGTTTCTAATCTGCGAGCATAATTTATGGTATCAATGAAAGCAACAAAAATATAAATATAAAAACAAAATGACGCTGGTAAATCAGATAGATATAAACTTTTAATAATTATATTTATTTTTTTACGTAATACATATTATGCACAAACTATGTATTTACTTTATCAACATCGTAAGAGCATGGGAAGGCGCATAGATTTGTAAAGGATTTGCCGCAAAAATGGTTATTGGTAAATTCCAAACCATTGTTTCAACCGGTATTTCCGTCGGGGCTTGTAGCTCACCAATTTCCGGATTTGCTTTCCCGAAATCCATCATTGTACTGGTAACGAATTCAAAGTGTAGTCTCCATTTAACATCGACCGAATCGGTACGAAATGTCGGTGTGATGTTCAAAGGAACCGGAACTACAATGCTACACTGTAGCATCGCGTAAGAAACCTGATGACTGATGGCGTGTGTTGTTACTTTTCCTGTGGGTTCCACGTTTGCTTCATTGTCTTTCGACGAAGCCGAAGTGGAAGATTTATGCATATATTCAGATCCTATGCCGCTAGCCACACTAGCCATATCCAAAGAATTGACGGACGAAGAATCGTTGAAATCATTGCTTGTAGACTTGTTGCCTGCATTATTTAGTAGAATTTCTTGGGATTGCAGTTTAACTGAGAATTGGACACAACGAACTTTACAATTTGCAAAGTCTAAACTGCCCACGATGTCCTCGCCCAATTTGTACGATGGTTTGAATAGGCAGAATCTTGCAACATATCCACGTTTATTTGATATTCGGTAGAATTTGGGGGCCCGCCTTGCAGTGACGTTCTGAAAAAAACACTCAGTTAGTTAACACTCAGTATTACAGAAATATATGGTCGCTACTTTTAAATGATGCCATGATATTTCCAACTCCGTCACATCTTTCTTTTCTAGGAATGGATTTGTAGGAGCCAACTCATCATTGGTTTCTTCGGTTATGGGAAGTTCGTCTGGTCTCGCTATCAATGGTATGGGCAAAACTCTTATGGGAACAGTCAGCGTTTGAACTTTTGACTTGACCCTTTGCGTAGCAATGGTCAGTTTATAGAAGTACTTAATGTCATGTCCTTTGTATGTTGGTGGACCATCCCTTGGCACCAATTCGTTGAAGAAATCTGCATTGATAAAATTTTAGTTATAGCACGTAGGTTAAATGAATACTTACAGATTTTAGATTCATTGGGGCGAAGTTTTAAATCGCAAAACAGTATTTTTGGTTTTGTGGCAATGACAACATCACCTTGCGCTTGTGTCACAGCATCCAAAGCAGTTTTACCGACCATTTCACTCAGTTCCAACATCTTGTCTTGATGGCTAAGATTTACATTGGTCTTACGATAACAATGCAATTGGACCGAAGCCCAAGCAAGAGTTTCCAACGCATTATTGTTAACAGCACTGTCAGAAACTCCAGCCGGAGTCTTGTGAACAAACTCTATCAAGCACTCCAGATGTTCACCAGTTGCGTATATTGCAGAATCGGCTCTGACCAACTTTGCTTTTATTTCTATCATTTTTATTAAATTTAATTCTATTGTAGTTGCCACATTTTGATTTAAAGTCATGTACGGATTAGAGTTGGGAAAGTATTGAGTACCCGAATACTCGATACTATAGCCTGTTCGATTGGGCTTACTAGCTTACGATTAAGAAACTTAAAAAGGTGGTAACATTGTTGACCATCTTGCGTACAAAGATAATGGAAATATATAGATAAAATATATGTAGTTGTAGCCTTGACCACCGAATGTGTAAAAAGTACATTTCACTCAAAGTACATTCTAATTCACTCAATTTTGTACTCTCTTTAGCGTATAATACTGAAAATTGAAAGAAAACGAATAAAGTAAAAGTTAATTCCAACGACTTTTGTGGCTTTACGTCAGTTTATTTAATTTGCTTTTATTTTCTATTTATTGCAGTTTTTAGAAAAAAGGGAAATTTTCTCTCCAAAATGCCATTCAGAGCCAGAGTTTTGTTTAATCTTTATATTTCCATTATCTTTGGTAGTAAGCTACTTTCTTGTTAAGCGAGTAAATTCCATACAAAAATTAAGCTAGTAAGCCCAATCGAACAGGCCTTATTTGTCTTTTTTTAGGGTACTCTACTAAGCTGTTGTTCGATTGGGCTTGCTAGTTTAAAAAATAAGAAACTTGAGAAGGTGGCAACATTTTTATCTATTGGTTTTACTTAAATAAATGGATCATAGATTAACATTCCAATTAGAATTTGTATTTTACTCACAAATTCCCAGTTTTTCGAGCCTAATTTTTTAATTCGGTGTGAAACATTTGTTGTACGACACAAACATTTTATGAGAAGAAAACCTTGCGATAAATTGGTTAACTACCGATAACTATTGTCAATCAATCATTTTGTCATCACAAAAAGAATAATAGGCCTGTTCGATTGAGCTTACGATTAAGAGACTTGGTAAGGTGGCAACATTCTTATCCGTTGGTTTTATTTAAATAAATCAGAGATAAAAATCTGGCACCACCTTACTCGGTAACTAAGAGAGCAGTAAGTTACTTTCATGTTAAGCGTGTAAATTATATAAAAATTTTAAGCTAGTAAGCCCAATCGAGCAGGCCTTTGATAAGGTAGTATCATTGTTACCCATAGGTTTATCTTATATGGATCAACACGAAGAATCTGGCAGCAAAAGAGTACTTGTTAAGCGAGTAAAATCCTTACACAAATTAAGCTAGTAAACAACAACAGGCCTAATATAAATTTTCCACTTGAGCGTGTAAAAAAGGAAAAATCTTTTGATTTCAATTTCAGCTGCCAACTACTTTTTCCGATTTTTATAACATTGTGTTGGAAGTGAAATCATCAATCACTTATGCCCAGCTTTTCAGTCACAGATCAACTTATATCAAATGTTTTTACATGTGTCCTCATATAATTGTGACAACAAAATTTTAAGCCGATCTTCATAGTTTGGAGGTGTATGGAGTCAAAGGGAGTCGGTATTGATATTTATTGACGGAATTCTAAAAAAAGCCACCTCCACAACCGAACTGAAAAGACGAATACAAGAATGTGATAAAATTCGAATTTTCTTTGCCCTCTTAATTAAAAAATACCGAATATTAAAAACCCAATGATTTTTATGTAAATGAAGATAGACCTGTTCGATTGGGCTTACTAGCTTACAATAAAGATACTTGATAAGTTGGCAACGTTTCTACACATTGGTTTTTCGTAAATGGATTAACAGGAAAATGTTGGCAACACAGCTAAGAGAGTAGTAAGGGAAAACCAATGGGTAGTAACGTTGCCACCTTATCAAGTAACGTTGCCTTATTGTAAGCCCAATCGAACAGGCCTATAGTTGATTAAATAGGATCGTGATCATGAGTTTTTGTTTTCTTAGACAGAAAACAAAACGTTTTTTAAAGAAGTATCCTGCATTTATTTGGTTCGTTTGCTAGCCAAACCAAAAAAATCACATACTTCTTTCAAAAACACTTTGCTTTCTATCTAAGAAAACAAAAACAAATTATTTCGAACATGAGTAAATAGTTACTACAAAACTATAAAGTTTTATGTTTAAAAAATGTACATAGATTATTAATAACACTCACTGTATATACTAATTTTAAGACCATAGTTGATGACACTTTTCTCGCTTGTCACTTATTTTTTCATATTTCACAATAAATTTAGTGTTTCTTCCATATTCGTAGCAAAGAATATGTTAGGATGTATCTAAGAATATTCAAACTGTTTGTTGTGAAATTGTTTGTATACAGATTTTTACATTGTGACAAAAGGGAAAAATGCTTCTAGTTCCGTAGCTGCACAACCACGTTTTGCGTTCCATAAGAACTTGACATTTAGCTGCGTCGTGTCCTTCCGGTCTGAATGGGTTACGATTGACGCTTAGTACTGTCACAGCCATTTGCGAATGACGTGTCGCATCTGTCTGAATGGACCTTTATGTCAGACGTTCATCGAACAAGTTCGTCAGTGTAAGGCTGCTTAACATTTATTTCTGGATTCTCATTCGATTAGTAAAACCATTTGTCGATTGAAACGATTTGTCAAAATGTTAAATCGATTACAAAAAATATATTTGTGAAAGCTCAAATGCGATGGTTAACCAAAATCGAAATAGCGAAATCACTAAAAAGTGAGAGAAGTTGCAGTTGCGGTTGTGAAAATTTTTTCTGTCCGTCGTCTAATTTGTGATTTTACAAATTGTTCGTTTCAGTTAATAACAATCTCACAACAGGAAATGTAAGTAGTTAAAAGTATTATCCTTTACGTTATTGAAATGCAAAAGTGTTCCGAAATGGTAAGAAATGTGAACTTTTCTCGACGAACAATGGCGGTGCTGCGCTGCTTGTCGCAAAAATCAAGCCGCTAATAATGCAAAAAGTAAACCAAGAATTAAAGAATGGTGGAGCTAATGGAAACAAATATCAATATATTTTTCTTATGTTTTAAATCAGAAATGACGTTGCATCTGCATTTGGGATTTGTTTCAAAAGTACCAGCAGTATGGGAAGATATCTAACTGCAACTTACTACTACTTTGCGTACGTCGCCCTTTTTCCCCGAGATGTGTATATATGTATGGATGTACGTATTATATACAAGGTGTGTGCTTGTATGTGTGTAGCTAACCCTTTGAGTTTTTTTTTTACTAAAAATCAAATAAATGTTGACAATGAGTCGTTTCGAAAATTTATTGTTTTCCCCAAAAAATATTTTTATGTGATTCATAAAGATAAAAAGACGAGTTTTAAGTTGGCATGATTCACAAGGGAGTTGCGCATCCCACTTTTTCATTGTGTCAATACAATGCTATTTCAATTATGTTCAAGATTCTTCTCCTTTGTAAAGTGATTGCTGTTTTTCTGGGCGACCCTGGCTGGCGTACAATTTTCTCAATTGTTATTATTTTAATTATGACACATAAATTCGTAAATGTCCATATAGGTTAAATAAACGTATATATGGATGTACATACGGATATGTATGTACCAAGTACATGTGTGTGAACGTGTACTGTTGTTATTGTCGTGTATTGTATGGATGACACTTATCAACGTGGCAAACTGCTTGCAACAAATTTTTGTGTTGTTTTTCTTACAAGAAATTACACAGTTCCACAAGTACTCTTTGGATTGAAAAACTGCAATATGTTTTTTTGTATTTTTTTTATATTTTCCAATAGGAGCCTGGTGTCGCAAGACTTTCTCTTCTCAAAAACTGGTTCCAAAAGTGAAAACAAAAAATTTTGATTGATTTCGTATTTTCCACCAGAAATTTTGCAGTGGAGGAGTAACGACTTGCTTCTAACCCAGTCAGCCTTTAAAAAATTATAATCCGGTTCTTTACATATTTTGCGATGTTGACTTTTCCAGTGTAAAGCGTTGATGTGTATGTGTGCTTGCCTTCTAGAGTCACCAGACGCATTTACCAAATATCTTCCTTTTTCGGCAAATATGATAACATAAGTATTTTATTGTGTATTCTTTTTCCCATAAAGTAATAATATTGAAAGATTATTATGTCGAATAACAATAACAACATTTTGAGAAAATAACGCTTAACAAGCTAAACAGAAAGCCGGACGAGACAACAATGACTTGTTCAATAACTTAATACAGATGCATATAAAAACAATTTGTTTTTTAATAATACGCTTAAGTGTTGGTTCAATAAACAAAAAGCCGGGCAGAGACAGGTTAAGTACATTCTGCGAATTTTTAATTTGCTTGTAGCAATAACCTTGAAGTAAATTTCAATTTTTATGAATGCTAAACCGAATTTCGTTACTTTGCCTATATCAGTTTCTTTCTTCATTTGTTATTTTTGGTATTGCCTCGATGAGGTCAGTGAATTATTGTAGATAATGTAGGTTTGCTTTTTTCTTCTCTTTCGCTGGAAACCTGTTTTCTTCTAGGCGAGCAGAGCTAACTGTTGTTGGGTTTGTCAAAGAAACGATGTAACCAAGAAAAACAAGTTTTTTTTTGAATGTTTGTGGAAACTTTCTTCGTCTTCGGCTGCATCTACATCATAGCCGTAAAATTCCGCTTCTATTTATCTATAAATAGTACAAACAGCAGAGGGAGCAGTCGTCTCAGCAGTTTTTAAGGGATAGCACTCGGAAATCGTGATTCAGTTACTAAGGAGTTCTTAGTCACATCAGCGGTCTGGTCTTTAGTGGGAACAACAATTAATGCCGGCCGGCATATGTACATATGCATGTATGTATGTATATGTAACAAACTCTGCTAATGTGAACACCTAAACTCTTGTGGGGAGAAGCCGTAGTGTACGCATTGAGACAGTGAGGCAGTGAGAGAGAGTAGAACGCTCTACCAGTTAGATTAGTATCTATTCATATCGAACGTTGATCAACCGTTGAATGTATCTACACATGCACATATGTATGAACGTACAGAGAGAATCATTTGGATTCATTCATAAATCAAAGAACACGTCATCAAAATACGTATACAAGTTAGTTTTTATTTTATGTTTACTCAGTACTAGTAACAATACAAAGTATTTTCGGTGGAGTTATAATAACATCGTTCAATACAATAGCAATTCGGTTCGTTCTTTTGTTTTGTACCTACTTCCCCGATAAGAGCAACGTCATATTTCTTTTTCTTAAAATATCATTGCTGATAAGCTTCTTTCCAACTTTATGGCAATCATGCACATTCCAATAATTGTAATTGTTGCGACGGTTATTATCTGTTTTCATTTTTTGTTAACTTGTTCTATGTACATTGTATGTGTGTATTATGTTCTGCTTTATGAAGTATAAAACATTCTATGTTTAATATCATTTCAGCTCAAAACACTCCCGTTACTTGATTCAAACAAAAAAGGATCCCCGTACAAAATTATGCAATGATGGACTTTCACATTTTTATCGTAATCGCCTGCGTATTCCTGGCTTCACTATTCTCTTTACTATTCATCAATAAGTTCTTGCGCCGCAAGACATTTGAAGAAATTGTAGCTGAAAAGAAAGCTGCTACGGAAAAAATCTATGGCAAGGAAAAGAGCACCGTGAAAAAACCGAAGAAGTTGTCTCTGAAGAAGGAAATGAAACGAGAAAAGAAACAACGAGTGCGTGAACAGCAGGAAGATTCAGATGCCCAGTCAGAACAGCCTTCGGTGGAAGAGGAGCCACAAGGTTTATCCAAAACCCACGTCGAATTTGAACCGGATGCAGAAGTTTTGACCTACAATAATCAATCCAACTCAAGACGTTCCAGCAATGCCGAAAAGGAAAATATTAATAAACAGGCCAAGGGTAAAAAAGATAAGAAGGCAAGTGGCAAGGCCGGAATTTTGATACATAAGAATGAACCAACAAATCCCAAGGAAATTGTCTCAACCGATTCTACTGCACCAACCAATCACTTTGACATAAAGACTCCCAAAGATGCTGTTGAGTTGAAAAAGTTGGAGAAGAAAGAAGAAAAGTCTCAACAACAAAACAAGAAGGAGAAAAACGGTAAAAAGTCAGACAATCGTCAGGCATCTGATAAGACTGTTGTTGCAAGCGAAACCATTCAAACCGCGACGGAGGTGGTTATTCCTGTCGTCAAGGAAGTGAAACAACTTGAGGAGAAAGTTCGCCAAAATTCACCCAAAACTTCGCAACAGAAAAATAAGCAACAAAATAAAAAACAAAAAGACGCCAAAGACGTTGTTGCTGGCCTTGAAAAACTTTCCGAATCTGACACAATTGGCGTATCACTGCTCATGAACCTCTTCCGCCGTGCCGAGTTAAATCGTTCCGAAATTCAAATTCTAATTGATTATTTGTTGAATCGTCAGCAGGATATGCCGTCATCACATTCCGAGTGGTCGGATGATATTTGTCAGAAACTTAAACGGCAATTGGAAGAAAAAGAAAAGGCTTTGGCAGAAGAGCAAGAAGCTTCAATTGGCATTCAAGCTAAATTAAGAGAGTTGCGTACGGAAATCAACACTGAACGGGCCTCCATGAGTGGTACAATCAAATCGTACGTAGACAAAATACAAACTAAAGATCAGGATATTGCTCTGCTGGAACAGAAAATCAAAACTCTTAACGATAACTTGACTCTGGAGCGCCAACAGTTCCAAGCTAAACTTTTACACGAAAAACAAGCTGGATCGCAGGATATTATGAACCAAGTGCAGATAATGCAAAATGAATTGGCTCATAAAGATAAATGTATTGCCGAACTTACGTGCATTGTGAATGCTTCCCGCCAGGCTGTTGAAGAATCACAGCAAAAGAACGATATTATCCAAACGCAAGCCCAACAATTGCGTGCATTGGAACAACAGCGGGATGATCTAGAACAAGTCTCCAATAATAGAATTTTCGAGCTAGAAAAAGCAAACCAATTGGAGACCGAGCTAAATGAAATCAAATTGGAGTTGCGCAATACACAGAACGCCCTTGAATCTGCTCGATCTGAAAGCAATCAAAGTAATGCAGAAAAAGAAGCTCTAAAGAATGAGCTCGCCTTGGTGCGCACCAAGGAAATATCTGAAAAACAACTGGAGATCGAATCGCTACAAACTAAAAACGCTGAATTAACCCAACAGCTTATGAGTATTTCTAGCGAAACTCAGGAACAGTCCAAGGAGCGAACTGATCTGCAGGCCACCCTTAATACTGTTCAAAAACAATTAGCCGAAAAGCAACGGCAATTGGATGAAACGGAAACTATCAAATCTCAACTGCAGCAGCAATTGTCCGCAATTGAGACCGAAAAAAAGAATCAATCTGTTGAACAGGCTGAACTACAAAAGATGGTCGAGAGTCTCAAGAAAGATGCCTCAACTAAAACTAAAATTTTGCAAGACACTGAGCAACAGGTACAAAATCAACAAGAACTTCAGAAAATGATAGAGACGTTAAAGGCGGAAGTTAAGAACAAGGAGAAACAGTTGCAGGACAGTGTAAAGCAGAGCCAGCATGAAGATGTCCAGAAAATTGTTGAGTCCCTCAAAGAAGACGTTAGCAAGAAGAATGAACAACTTAAAGAAGCCGAAATACAATCTGAGAAATTGAGTAGCCGAGAAAAGGAGTTGTTGCAACAATTGCAAGAACAGAAGGAGAAGAACAATGTAAGTACTCGTCAATATGTCCAAGCTTTACCTGCAGCCGTTTTTTAAATTCGTATGAGTATTTCATTATTGTTATTATGAATGCACACGAGTTTACCTTCAAGGCATTCCATATCAAACCAAAATCTTCCAGTTTTCATTGCTACATTTTATTAACATGTAAAGCTACTGACTCCACTCCTTTTGCTGTTCTACTAATACATATCTTGTATGTTTTACTTTAGGATTTGCGCATTAAAAACTGGAAATTGGTTGAGGCTTTGCAAAATTCTGAAGCAAAAGTTAGTAAACAAAGCCAAAATGCAATTTTAGTTGTTGTAAGTGCATGATAATTACATTCAATTATGCTAAATTCTGTTTGCATGTGTAGGATTAGGATATTTGTTATATGTATATATACTACCTATGTAAAGCAAACGATATTCATGACTTATTATAATAATTTAGCAACAGGAAAAACTTTTGTCTGCTGCTAAGACAGGAGTGACAGGTCATTCGGATGCCGCCAAGGATCAGAAACGCATGCGTGACCTTTTCCAACGATTGTGTCCGGAGGCTGTCAAAGCATGTGCCGGCTCAGCACTGTCTGTTTCTTTTGATCAATGGGTTGAACAGGTTTTGTCAACTCACATCAAACAGCAACAAGTCACAAGTAGTCACAAATCTACACAATCCAATTCACACAGCCCTTCCGCTCCCCAAAACTCACATGCCAATGGCAGTCGGAGTAGCAATTCCAGTATTAGTAGCAGCCCCGGAAGGGATAATATTGACACTGATAGGTCTGAGTTACTTAAAGAGAATTCGATCCTGCGCAATCGTATCGACGAGTTGACATCACTCGCCATAAAAACTGTAAGTTTTTAAAAATCCATCTCAGTCCCAATCTAATCATGAAATATGTTGGAAATTTATTTTTTTTTAACATACATGCATTTAGGAATACACATTATCCGACCTGATGCAAAAAGCTGAAGAACAAGAAGAACATTGGCGCAGTGTTGTGCGTTCGAAGGACGAACAAATCAACACGTTACAATACAACTCTAATGGTCAGCAAGTAAGTACCTCAATATACCTCTCCGTTATTATGTTCACATAATCTAATGTTTTTCTTTCTTTCTTGCAGGGCATTTAATGTCTGTCACAGTTTCGTAATTGAAACAATCGTATAAGAATTAAGCGCTAAAGTAGTATGCAATAAAGATACATTAATAATTCAATTATGATTATATTATAACAAAATAAACAACCAAAATAATCTGAAATTTTAAAATGTGTACGTTTTTCAATGATTAGGAAAATCGAAAATATCGGATGGTTTTTCTAAATTAACCCGTTAACGTAAAAGGAAAGACAATAAAATAGTTTTTATTGTCATATTAAATGTCTAACTAAACTAAGAAATTTGTAAAGAGATTTACTCCGATAGCAAATAAAGTTGACATGGGAATGAATTGTTCCCTTAAATTTTCAATCGTTATTCACGGTAGTTTTCAAGTCTCTTCTACTTCCTTACTTCGATTTGATCGCCTTATTTCTCAAACAAGGCAATGAAATGAAACCTGATTGAAAATTCCACGATTCTGTAGTAATTCTCGTTTAAAAAAAATTATATACGAGCCTCCATAAACTAAACAATAGCATTTATTTTGGCTCCACCGCCATTTTGATTTTTTATGTCACTAGTGTCATCTAGTTGTGAAATAACGAATTACATCATTAGAACAAAAGGTTGATTTCCTGAATACGAATTTGCCCGGCACGAAACAATAGTCTAAAATGGAGGAGTTAAAGTATGGTGTTATAAATCTCAGGAGTAATTTCCTGCCTATACATGTAGACACAAAAAAAGAAAATCAGTTGAGTTGGAGCCCATTTTATTTGCCACAAGCGGTTTCCTCCAATAAATTATCAAGATTTTACAATTTTAAAGTGTTTCTGATTGCGTATAATTGCATCTAAATCAACTTATTCGTCGTCGCTGGAATCCAGTTTTGAATCTCCAATAACATCAAAATCAACTTTTTGACCCTTGATGAAATCTGAACGTAAATCAAAGAACAATTGGTCATCTTCCTCAACGCTGGTTTTATGTTGCAGAGTATTAGCTCCGAAACAGTTTCTTTGAATAGAAATGAGTATTAGCTCCGAAACAGTTTCTTTGAATGGAAATGGATTACATGTTATATACCACATATAACATATATAACACATCTCACCAGAGTATTTTTAAATTCAGCATTATTTCAATAGTTTTATTTTCTCACCATAAAATTAGTTTTACTTCGAAAATCCTTAATAATACTTTAACATACAATTCGTTCCTTTAACTTATTCTAACATGTATTTATTTTGGAGGCAGTGAAAGATTTTGAATCGGAATTATCATATTAAAGGGATACTTAAGCAAATCGGCACAAGAAGGGCGTTGTTTCGGATTGTGGTGTAAACAATTCTTTGCCATCTAAAAAGAAGGAAAATTGGTGAAATTATGAAAATAAAAATATAGTTTTTTTATTTGGTACTAACATGAACCAGCATGGAAGGATAGTATGGAGGCAACGGGCCAAATTCAATACTCTGTGTTGGACTGCAGATAGCACTTATTTTAGCGCACAAATTTTTAATGTGACCAAAAGGCGTTTTCTTATACAGCAGCAAGTATAAAATGCATCCCAAAGACCATACATCGGATTTGGTGGAAATCTAAAACGAAAGTAAAACTTAAAAATGAATTTAATCCTCTTGTGTGTTTAAAGAACCTTAATCTTTGGCTGATTGTTTCGCATTGGACTACTGCCTGTAGAAGTATCCGTCAATGCTTCCGGACTAATATAATTGAAAGTACCCGCTTGAGAGAATTTTATAATACTTGTTGAATCAATTGCTATATTACTGGCAATTCCGAAATCTATTAGCTTCAATCTACCATTAACCATAAGGAAATTTGCAGGCTTTAGATCTGAATGAATCACGCCATTCTGATGAATATAATTAACAGCCTGAAGCATCTGATACAGGAAGTTGGTAAGGACATATAGTGGTAGGTTTGTAGTGTAGCTTTGTAAAATTTTATGTAAATCAGAATCTCCTTTTTCCATAATAACAAAAAGCTTTGATTCCTTCCGAAGAAGTTGGCTGCGAACAAAAAATAATAAATACATATTTTATATAAGATAAGTATATATAAATATATATGCCTGAACAATATTAGTGAAATACTTACTACTCGTACAGGGAGACAACACATACATTTCCTTGGAGTTTTGCTAACAGTTTTGTTTCATTCAAATAGCCCTCAACAACAGCAGGATCTCCCTGTAAATCGACCACCTGTACAATACAGTCGACATTATATTTCAGGTTTCGTATTCAGAGCACCTAAAAGATTTACCTTCAAAGCGCATTCTCTCCCATTATCTTCTCTCCTAGCAAGGTATACGGAACTAGAACCACCACAACCTAATTTCTGGACAATGACATAATTCGAGTTATTGATATGTACTACAGTTTCTTTGTCCTTCGTTGTTATTGCTGAACATTTCGAGTTATTGCTTTTATCAACATACTCTTTGCTTGCTTCGAGAAATTCTCCTTCTAAGGACTTTTTTGACCGACCAATTTCTTTTTCTGCAACAACTTGTGGAGTTTTTTCGGCCGTCGACGGCGTTCCACCTCCGTTTATCGTGTCGCACAAAGACAATGAAATGCTATCGTTGGGAAGACAAGACATAGGGGCTCTTGAAATTGCCATTGGCGTTTGAAATAACACTTTCTGCGAGCGAAACTCATTTACAATTGCTGATTTTGTCTTTTGTGACTGCGTTGAGCATAAGTCTCTTGGCCTTCTTTGCACCGAAAAAGAGCGAATTTGAGGAGTGGCAAATTGTGCATCGATAGATGATGAGTTTTTCACATTGGATGCTGGTACATTTTGTTCATGACAATCTGTACGTGGATCACCGCTATCATTTGTTTCCTGAATTTGCTTTAGAGGAGGTTTATGGTCTCTTACAGGACTTTTCAGATCCATATTATTGAAATGTGCTAGTAGGGACATGTCGTTGGTTGTTTCCGTTGTCTTTTCCTTAACTGCTGAGCATTCTTTAGAGCTTGTTTCTTCACGGTAGCTTTTGCCAGGACTCAAGAGGAAGGAATCATTTAATATAGCACAATTAAGATTGTCATTTTTAGCAGATTCATCTTCTTCCGAGTCTGATTCTAAGGCCGGAAGTTCAGCTCTTCTTTTGGGCCTGAAAAACGAAATATTTGGTCATTCTTTTCCAAATATAATCACACCAAGAACTTACACCATGCGCAGATTGTTAAATGAGTTCGTCGTAGAGGAGATGTTGACTACATTTTCAGTGCTGTTTAGATTTTCCTTATTAGAAAATTGATTTGTGCTAAAATGTAATTTGTTAGAGAATTGAATTTTAATTGTTGTTTTAAATCTTGCCTTTGTTGAAACCTTTCCTCGTTTGGTTGCTTCGTTTTAAGTGGTGTATTAAATTCATCCTCCGAATCAAGTTCTAATTTGGGTAAATCTTTAACTCGCCTTGGATAATGGAAAGACATTTAATAATATTCAATATTCGATTTGATGGCTTCTCAAAACAAAAATTATTAGTTTGAATTGACAACAACAATAATATCAAATGTCAATAGTAGTTTTTGGAACTGAAGTTGGGTGCAGTTCAAATACAAAGTACACTCGAAAAAATCACTATATAATTCAGTGAACGCAGTCGACACCGACTACGTTGGTCTACAGAATATGATCAGTTATTATACACTTTGAAAATTTCGAAAGGTTACGAATGATGTAGTCGACACTAGTGAAGCAAATCGGATCCCAAACTCCATCATCCAACATCCTCCACGTCTGACCACCTCCTACCCTCTTCTATTATACACAGAATTTTTTATTTTGTAGAAGAACAATAAATAAATGCTTCTTATTTTAAAAACCATTTGCTTTAAAGATTTTTTGTTTGAAATTAAAAAATATATTAAAGAGGAAACTACCTTTAAATTTAAAAAAAGGCAAGTTTTTTTATGACAGTTATTAAAAATATATCATTTAAAAAATTAGAAATAAAATTAGAATTGTATATACTTTTGATTGTCTTTTGTTTGCTGAAGTAGGATGATAAATTTTCAAGTAGCTCTAATGTTTCGTCCTTCATGAGTAACCTGTTGCCGATGAATGTTCAAAATAGCTCTAGAAGAATCCAATCAACGCTTTCCTTTCGTAATAGCCTTTTAAGACTGCATGAGAAATCTAGCTGAAATAACAAATGTCAGATCCAATACGAATTCCGCTGGAAATGTCATAATAGTCTTGCCACACTGCATGCGAAATCTAGCTGAAATGGCGAATTATAACATAAATTTGAAAATCGACCTTAAGTCATTTCTGCTACATTTCGCATGCAACCTAAAAAGGGTATTTCAAGCGGAAATCGAATGATTTCACCTCCAGTCTAAAAAGGCTATAAATGATTTATCATACAAAATTGACATCGAATAAATTCACAAACAAATCCTGGCTTAAATCTAGTTTAAGTGCGATTCTCAGAATTGTTTCAAATTTTCACTATAGATAGAACTTTTTGATCTGTACACAACAAAAAAAAATTTGTTGGCGCTAAGGTCCACTTTCCGAGATTGGGGCCTTGAAAGTTCGGATATATAATTTGAGCTATAGTCATCATTCCTGATCCGATCGGGTCGATATATATATCGTTGGAAAGCTTATTGAATTTACTATAAGATAGCGGAGCAAAAAATTTAAAATCATTAACCCATCGGGAGCCAGCGTTAAAAAAGTGAATTTTGAACCCGCTTTTTTGGTAAAATCGACATTATCTGGAAATAGGTCCTATATTGAGCTACGACATCGTATATATAGGTTTATAATCAAGACTTCCAGCTTTCTTTTAAGGTAGTTTGCAGCTCCTTAACCCTCTTGGAACCGAAGATATTCAACTTCAAAGTTGTCCTATGATTTAGTTCGATTTCTTAATCAATTACGAGCCAACCATATTCTGGCTTTGTTTTACAAACTTTCGAGTGTTTTTTTAATTTTTACGAAATATAAATTTTGAATATAAATTTTGTCTGCGTAGCCGGTTTTGGACATACCCCGGAGGAGAAAATCTTTAACCCCGGCCGAAGGCCGGCTACGCAGGAAAACTTTAGTCTGCGTAGCCGGTTTTGGCCATACCCCAGAGGAGAAAATCTTAAACCCCGGCCGAAGGCCAGCTACACAAGGAAACTTTAGTCTGCGTAGCCGGTTTTGGACATACCCCAGAGGAGAAAATCTTTAACCCCGGCCGAAGGCCGGCTACGCAGAAAAACTTTAGTCTGCGTAGCCGGTTTTGGACATACCCCAGAGGAGAAAATCTTAAACCCCAGAGGAGAAAATCTTTAACCCCGGCCGAAGGCCGGCTACGCAGGAAAACTTTAGTCTGCGTAGCCGGTTTTGGACATACCCCAGAGGAGAAAATCTTAAACCCCGGCCGAAGGCCGGCTACGCAGAAAAACTTTAGTCTGCGTAGCCGGTTTTGGACATACCCCAGAGGAGAAAACTTTAACGCCGGCCGAAGGCCGGCTACGCAGGAAAACTTTAGTCTGCGTAGCCGGTTTTGGACATACCCCAGAGGAGAAAATCTTAAACCCCGGCCGAAGGCCGGCTTCTCAAAAAACTTCATGTTTCTGTCTGCGTGTTTACATATAAACTACTTTTAGATGTACAATACATCCTCATGTGTAAACACGCCTACAGAAAACAAAATGTTTACAATTATTGCAGACTTTCCCCAAAAACATTATTTTGAAGTTGAATATCTCCGGTTCCAGGTGGGTTACGATTCCGTAACCCACATTGAAAGAAAGCTTAAAGTGTAGGCTATAAACTGATATTAATCATCTCTTACCTCAATATCGATCACATTTCCAGATAATGTCGATTTTACCAAAAAAAGCGGGTTCAAAATTCACTTTTTTAACGCTGGCTCCTTTCCAACGATATATATATCGACCCGATCGGATCAGGAATGATGACTATAGCTCAAATTATATATCCGAACTTTCAAGGCCCCAATCTCGGAAAGTGGACCTTAGCGCCAAAAATTTTTTTCTTTTTTTTTGGTAATTTTTAACGCTCTACAAGGCTGTATTTTTTTTTTTTTGGACCATCGCCATTAAACTAGATTTGTTCCCAAATCCTTAAACGAAAAAAATATATTCCGCTTCAAGAACAAAAATCCCTCATGTTGGCAACTCTGCACCATTGACATTTGATTTGCACATTTTTTCGTGTAGAGGATAGAATAAATATTTTTAATAAGTTTAAATTGTATATTTAATAATTTTATAATTTAATTAGCAAAACATGGCTGATAACGACATTAACGGAACTGAGGATGAGGTCCAAGATAAAAAACAGAAGAAACAAACCAAACATGACGGTGGTGCAGCTGATTTGGAGCGAGTCACCGATTACGCAGAGGAGAAGGAGATTTCCACGGCCAATATATCCAGTGTAGGCTATGGTGGTCATTGAAATGATTATTTTTATTAAATATTGATCTTCTTGCTGTTCCCTTAGGCCGTCGAACAATTTGGCAATCAACGCCAAAAAGAAGATGAATTGAAAGTGGCCAAAGAAATGGAATTACAAAAAGTTCAAGTGAAAAAGGAGGACATCGAGCTTATTGTGAGTACTGCCCAAATTCGAAGGTGATATAAGTGTTTCTAAGATGTTCATTTTTCAGATGAATGAGATGCTAATTAGCAAAATGCTAGCCGAGAAGGTTTTACGTGAACAGAGAGGAGATGTTGTAGCCGCACTGGAAGCGATTATAGCTAATTAGACGCATTATTTTTATAATTTTTCTAAGTTACAATAAAAGGAATAAATAAGCAAACCTTGGAGTACGTCTTTATGTTGAATCTTCCAAGAGCATAATACTGGAGAGATTTTTAAGTAAGCACAAGTTTAAATGCGATCTTTCATGGCATTTAAAATCTTTTAGCACTTAATAAAATGAGATAGGAATGACACCTTACCTATCGCGAATATAGTAAATTTGTATTTCTATTAAGAAATATTGAATTGCCATGCGATTTTTATACAGCTTACTACACGTTGACTACCCAACCAAACAATTCTGCAATCACTTATATCGAATTTTCTCGATTTTGATATCTTTATGCAGACATTTAAAATTATTTGAAAAGGCACTTTATAAGTTTTTTCTGCATATGAGAGCCTAATCTTAGTACGTACTAGAAATATAAATAACCTGATTTCTGTATTGCAAGTCACCGAGGTATACGATAGTTACTTTTCCTTCCGAAGAAAGTTAACATGTCTGTGGCTAATCTCAGGTTTCGAAATGAGCTTTCTTAGATTTTGTGTAAGACATACGAGTTCCACCTATTTAGATCAAGTCTATTCCTTACTCTTGGTTTTGTAACGATGCCAAATTTTGAAAAGATTCAAATTATTCTAACGAGATGAAATTAGTTCCAATACACGTTATCTAAAAATCATATTTGTTTTTGTTTGAACTTTATAAATCTTTCATCGATCATACTTTCTTGATGTCGAAAAAAACATGATACATTTTTCATGCCAAAGAAAATTTGATTTATTCACCCTTATCGCGAATAATAGGGGAATTCACGTGGAATTTTCTATTCCCATTCAGGCGTAAGATGGCAATACGATTATAACCTGGGAATAGATATCACTTCTTTGCATTGTAATAGCAATAAGGCTATCGAAATAAGAAAGTAGAATAAACTCGAAAAAAGTACGATAAATCACGATAGGAAATGTTAGGGAACAATTCATTCTCAGAGAAATTTTGTCTACGATACGGGTGATTAAATAAAAGCTAAAATAAAAATAACACATGAACACTAGCTGTTCCTAAAGCAATCTTACTGATTTAACATGGCACTGGAGTGATTTCAACTCTAAGTCTTACGCCGTGCCGTCTCTGCAGGAGCTGTGCGTATTAATCTCACTGATTCAAAATGTCACTACACATGTGTTACTAAATTCCATCGGTACTTGATTTATCTCATAGTTCAAAGACTAGAATATTTCTACTATGTCTTATTTTTTTCATTTTATTCACGATGCAAATAACTTAAATTCATATGTATGTATGTGAAATCAATTTTTACTTATAAAATACAACACTGTGATCAATATTCGTACAAGTCATTACATTCAACTACTACTGTGTTAATTCCTGTCCGCTGATAGCACATACCACATACCGCTATAATATAAACCCACACACTACCCGGAGAGAAAACATTTTTAACTAAAATCAATAGGAAAACAATTTTTGGTTACATAAGAGAAAAAGAGGATTGAGGGGATAGGGTGGCATATAGAAGATAAAACAAATAAATTTCTTTAGTAATAGATCCTGACGGGCTTAAACTATGTATTCAAATACTTTTGTAGATTATCGCACGATGGCATGTTTATGTTCTGAGCCTTGCGGAACAAGTCACGATCGCCAAAGCTGCGGGCTTTGGCTAACATAGAATCACCTGTAAATGAAAATAAAACAATGAAGATTACGGTTTTGAGAGGAAAGTATTTTTTGTAGCTTACGGTAATTTCGTTCACGACTGCACGATAACTTCAAATGATTGATAAAATCTTCTTCCACAGACTCCTCTAGACGTCCTACCGACCCTTGATATTCCGAATAGAAATTGTCTTTAACATAATAGGGTATCTTCATTGAGTTGGTTTCACGTTTCACCGAATATTTACTGCAGAAAACATTTCAATGAAAACATTGTAAAAACAGGATATTCACAAAACTTACTGCGATGGTGTCAAACTGTAAATGGGATCCGAAATGAAGAATGAGGACATCATAGACAAGCCAATCAAAACCAATATGGGCAATAAATTTATCAAAGCCGAGGAAGAAGATTGATTCTAAAAGTAAACGCATATAAGCTCAACTCGTACTTACTTATTTCTAAGCGAAAACAATTACCTCTCTTTCTTCCCTTTGCTGTCTGCGCCTCTGCTGTGATCTCATGTAGACATTTTGTTGTGGGAAACCAGTGCCGAAAAACATATTAAAAATCTCCTCGGCACTAACATCAGCCTGGAAACCGCGGGCATACCCGTAATCATTTGTGTAATAACCATTACGCATGCCGCCGTTACCGCCTCCACCACCCCCACCACTATGTGATTCATTGATACCGTACAAATCGTATTGTTTGCGCTTTTCCGCATCCGTTAAAATGGCAGCGGCATTGCCAACAGCCTTAAAAGCCTCAACGGCGCCAGGTGCTCGATTTTTATCGGGATGCAGTTGTAGAGCGAGTTTTTTATAGGCTTTCTTTATCTCAGAATCGGTTGAAGTTTTGGTCACACCTAGGATTTCATAATAGTCCTTGCATTTCTTTACCTTGCGTACAGCCTCCAGCTGATCGGATGTGTAGTCAGGTTCAGCATTTCGTGAATCGGATAATTTGCGCTTGCGTACGCCATCGGGTTCGTCATCGCGTTGTGGCGATGGCCGTGACGAAGAGCCGGCGGGAACACTTTTGACTTTGGCTAAGAGAACTGAAAAGAGAGTAGGGAAAAATTAGCAAACATTTAGAAAATCCGAAGCTGGGGGATTTTTAGACCATTTTAGATATTAATACATCAACACTCTTGATAGTTTATTTTTGTACATCAAGAAAATTCGTAGAGTATATATTCAGTCAGCCGGGCTCCTGCTTTCACCTGATATAAATACACCTTGATTCCATAGAACAAAACATACAAGAGAAGCTCACGAAAGCATATTCGAATATACATACAGTATGCCAATTTACAATTTATATAATGTAAAATGTCTAGTAAAAGAAAATTGTTTGAGGTCACTCAGTTGATTTGACCAATTGACCAATTGCCAGTGAACTTAAGGAAGAATGTGACATTGGAGTTTCCCACGAAGCAATAAGTGAGTTCCTGAATAGGACATGTATACATCAAGAGTTGCTAGAAAAAACTCTGCTCTCAGCACAAAATATTGGAAAGAGCTTGTTTTTCGTCTATATTTACAAACATCTTGGCTACTTGGATGACGTTATATTCTGCTATGGAACTAAAATTAAGCTTTATTATATTGACTGACCTAGCGTAGTGTTGAACTGACCCTTAAGTGTTGGAAAATCGTAATAATTTCTCAACTATAAAATTTAGAAAACTTCCGTTTATGGTGTGGGGTGCATTTCGAACAAATGAGTTGGAGATTTGGTTTTTTTATAGAGAATACCATGGATGCGCAACAATATGTAAGTATTTGGATGGCCATTTGGTAAATAGCTAATAGAAAACAACAAACCAAAATTTAAATTTTACCAGATGATTCAAACATAACGAACCGTATGTTAAAAGACATCCATAAAATCGAGCAGAGTTATCCTGGAAGAGTGGCATAATTTATCAATGAAAATGCAATTTGTTATAGACGTCAGTGGTACTTTCACATTTAGTGTAAAAACACGTTCTTGATACTATAGTTTTGAAGTATATTTAGTTTTTGGTACGCATTACTTTGTTTTGTTATAATTTTTTGCGTTTGTTGTTGTTGTTTATTAGTACATATAATGAAAAAATCTGCACAAAATAAACATGAAGCCTTATTTTCAGCTACGATAACTAAATTGAAAAAATCTTTATCAAAACACTTTATTGACATACTCTATGTAGATACATATATTTGCCTTGTTATACAAAGTTCATAATACAAATTGCCAAGTAGCTCAGAGTATAGAGAAAGTTGCGAATTTATTAAAATAAAATAGAATACATTATGGCAAAAAATCTGTAAATATCAATGATGTCAAGAGCCAAATATGTATGCCTATAGTGTATACTGTCAGCTCTACAACAAACTACGGGAAAAAAGGATGTTGTGGGAAAATCATCCCGAGCGAAAGGTACAGCTTATATGCACTTTTAACTGCAAAATAATGGAATAGGTGATAATATATGTTTACCCCTCAAAGGACAACAACAAATTACGGGAAGAAAGGATGTTGTGGGAAAATCATGCTTTGACTGCTACTGACAAAATAACGGAATAGGTGATAATATATGTTTACCCCTCAATGGTTCAGAGGTCCGTTCAGCGGGCCGAACGTGGACAACAACAAATTACGGGAAGAAAGGTTGTTGTGGGAAAATTATCCCGAGCGAAAGGTACAGCTTTATATGCTATATGCTTTCACTTTTAACTGCTACAGACAAAATAACGGTATAGGTGATAATATATGTTTACCCCTCAATGGTTCAGAGGTCCGTTCAGCGGGCCGAAAGTGGACAATTTGATGAGAGAATAATTGGAGATTCAAATATTTTGTTAATCATCAGAGGTCCGCCTGGGTCGTTTGTTCTTTATGCGAGTGATGTAAATTGACTTAATTTTTTTTATCAGTCATAAGTAGATAGGATTTTTACTCTTTGTATCCGCGAACTACAAACTTCATTTCATTCACATTGTTGGACTACAATAGTCCGTTCTTTGCTTCTTGTGCCTTATGTAAACTAACTAAATACATATAAATTACGATCCCCGCTGTAAATCGGGAATAATCCCATCGGTCGCGTTCTGACAATCACACGTTTTTCAAATTGTATTTTTTGCGATTTCGAGTATCTAAATATTCCATTTTTAAAACAACTTTGTTTAATCAAACAGAAGAGAAAAATAATTGAAAAAAATTTACTGTGGACTATGACCGTTTAAAACTTTCAATATTGACATCTTTGTATCTTACCCTTAGCCTTTTGTGTCGGGAAAAGTTTCTCCGCTTTCAGCAAAAACTTTTCAGCCTTCTCCAACTTGCCTTCAGTCAATGACTGCACCGCTATATCTATGCACCGCATAGCTTCATCTTTATTCCCTTCAATGACCGTCATAGTTTTCTAATCCGGATATTTGTTTTACACGTAATTATCGTTAATGTTCTGTTAATTAATTTCCAGCTTATGTATGTACGTCACAGTGAAGTGAAGTGCAAGCACACACAATAAAAACAAAAACAGACGGATACGTGCCTGCTCGTTATTTCGATTTCGGCAGTTTTTTCTTCACGTACTACGTCGTCGTCGTCTAATGTAACAAACCCTAATATAGTTTAGTTTTTACTGGGTCAAGGGGTGTCAGAGGGGCTTTCACACAGGGTCCAAGTTGCTAAAAACAGAAAAGTCGCATTTTTGTAAAGATGTATGTTGAGCTATTAACCGATTTATATTTACCTTAATTACTTTTAAACCTTTATGAAAAAATTAAAACCACATCATTCCTGTCCCTGCTATATTCCAATTTACGACGAGTCAATAAAAGAAAAATACACGAATGATGAAACAGGACAGGCAAGACAGAAATGACATTTAATAAAGAGCTGTGTTCAGTAGTGTTAGTGGAACACAGCGACCAATAAGAGTAGGCCTGTATGGAAGGCTTTTACTCGCTATTATGCACCTTTCACGAAAATTTAAGTTCGTTTCCATAAGAAATGCATTTAAAATAAAAACATTTTTTGGTAGTACGCACCTCGAAACGAAACTTTGACATTTATTTTTTATTACAGCGTTTCATTGCTTCTGTACGAAATTTCTTTGTTCTGACAATTGTTTGCAATTAAGGCTGGTACGCACCTCTTACGAAAATTTCGGTAGCTAATTTCATCTACATGCAAAGAAACAATGACTTCTCATACAAGAAAAGCGTACAATTTACATAAGTTTCTTATAGCCTTGTCAGATTCAAAAAATTTCCCCCAAAATACGAATTACTAAAAAGGGAATTACTCATCATTTTTTTATAAAAAAAACTATTGCCAGTTATACAATAGAACTTTGTAAAATTACCTTGTATGTTTTTGGCTGTATTTCAAAGAACTTTGTTCTCTTGAACAATTTGCATTTTCTTAATACATATAAATGAAAAAAAAAAAATAAACTAATTGCCACAATAAAAACAAACAATTGAAAAATTTTACAATTTTCCATGTTCCATTTTTATTTTTTTTTTTTTACTAAATTGAATAAAATAAATGACCAAAATCATTTAATTAGTATTCTATTTCCCTCCCAAATAAAAACGCTGATGACTTTAGTCAAAATCAAAAAACGTATTTATTTAAAATATTCACTAAATGATCCACTAATTATTCACTTATGATTTTCAATAGTTTCTTTTAGATGGGACTAGGGAAATCATGTCACAGATCACGAACATCTGACTGCTTTTATAAGCGATATAATTTTGTCGCCTTTGTGAAAAAACATACAAATTTTACCATATTGCTTATTGCTTCATGTTCTGCATCTAAAGAGAAAACTTTCAAAAAGTCACAAAACCTTACCTTATTATTTATTCGACTAAAGTCCTTTACCCCTTTTTTGTATTCCTGTTGTGCCTTTTTTAGTTTAAAATGCTTAAAAATAATATATTTATAAACATTTTGTACAACATACGACTTACCTTGTTGAAGATGAAAAACTTAATAAAATATTGTTCTGTTGTTGACAGATTGTCTTGCAAAATCATACGCACAGTTGTATATTTTTTCAAGTATCTGCTACAAAATTCTTGAAATTGAAAACACTTACACAATTATCCAACTAACTAATTAATTTTAACAAAGAAACTTGTGTAAAAACTACAAATTTCTAAATTTGAAAAAGAAAATGGTGGAATATTTTAAAGCACATAAACACTGACCACCTACCAAGTGTGTAATTTACACATGTACGAGGGGAATTTAGCATTTACTTTGTTAAATTACAAAGTTAAATTAGGCATTTTTAAACAAGTTTTTTTTTGCGCGTATGCTCAATTTAAATTTTTTCGATTCCCAATTAGAAACTGGCATTTATGTTGAATTCGAATATAGGCCCAAAATAAACTTTTTCCAGATTTTCAATTTTTTTATAAGCGCTTTTCACACATTAAGACTTATTGCGCAACTTAGAATACGATTCCAGTTCTGTGAAGCCTTCCCAGATAAAAATTTGCTATCATTTAGTAGATCTAAGCCTAAGGTGTATATAAAAATTATTTTCCATCGAAAAATGCTAAGTTTTCGTCATAATCTGCTTTGTTTTTATAATGAAACAGCGCGAAAAAAAAGTTGATTCATAGTCGTATGAGCGCACACCAATGCTTTTTTGGAGCTAGACAACATCAACTTTTTTATTTGTTTTTAATATATTTTCCTAAAAATTCTCTATACTTCGAATCGCAATAAATTTGAAACGTTCACAACAACATTCGTAGAAGAAAAATAAAAATAATAGAAATACATAAAATTAACAATACCAAGATGAAATCCAAAACAAAGCTTTGTCATATTTCAAAAATAGTGTCGCTGCACTTCAGATAGGTTTCAGCATGAAATGACATAAGGTCGCTCACAAATGATAAATTTTTTTGCGAACTAACATTTATAAATCCATGTTATGTCATTAGCCCAATTTCGTATGGAGGCTATAAAGGCTATAAGAAACAGTGTTGGATTTTTGAAGCAGAAGCAAATTTTTAAAAATGGCCTTATAGCTATATGTTAGTTACAATATTTTTATCTTAAAAGCCAAGGACCGGATTTCAAGTTGTGCAATAAAATAAATCTGTATCTGTACAGCCCTTATGAGTTGCCAATCAAGTTTTATTGAAGTTATACATCTACATTTTTTGTACGACACAGACAAATAAATAAATCTTCAAATGTAAACAACGCTTTAGAACTAGTATTTCAATAAAATAATAATCGAAAACACTGAATTTAAAAAAATATATAACCTAAAAATATAAAAACGCATAATTTGTTGAACGCGATATGGTAACTTTTTCATGTCAAATTTCTTCGATCTGGCATCTTTTTGCATGTTTTTAGTTGCCGTCTTGCGTTCGTTCGTCGGTCGTGTGTCTTGTATTTTTGCTGAATTTCTGGTTAAAAAGTGTTAAATTCCCCAAAAAATCTGTGAAAATATAATTCCCTAATGCCGTGTGCCTAGTATATAACCAAAATTAACCACTTTGTCCATCCTGTGTAAACGATTTCACCGAAAAAAGGCAAATACAAAAAAGTTTCTTGAGCTAATCGAGACGTAAAACAACAACAACCTCCACAACGTTGTATTTTCTGTCTGTCTTCTAACTACTTCTGTGTGTGTGTTAGTGCAAATGGCGACAGCCGTATAAGAAAATTAATTTCATATGAAACCAATAAACTAATTTAAAAAATTATTCGTATTTCATGAATATACATACGTATTTATATAAAAAATTAAAACAATTCCCATATAGCTGGCCGGCTGCCCGGATTGTGGATATCGAAACATACGGATAAGGTAAGGAACAAGACGTAGTGATTTCAATTGGCCCCCCAACAAAGTCAAAGTGGGTTTAAACAAAACAACACAGGGTTGCATATGAAGTGTAGAAAACAAAACCAGTTTGTGTGTTTGTGGCGCGGGAGAATAAGTATGAAGTAGATGTTTTGTTTTGGAGGGAAGTGTTTTTGACAAGTTTTAAGCCTTTCTTATTTGACAATTAAAACAATTGCAATTTCTTTTTTATTTTAGAATTTTATTTTTCTATTATTTCTTACACATATTTAGGTTTATATTTAATTTATATTTATCACATTTTTTGCTTTCTTGCTAATTTTACCGGCACTCCTCCTTTTGGCATGATGGGTATACCGAAGTTGTCAAATTCAATTTCTGGGGCATTTGTATTGACTTCAACCTCGAAATGGGTTAATACTTGTGCAATGGCCACTTTGACGTTCAATTTGCCCATACGCTGAGCTGGAAAGGAAACAAAATATGAAATTAAATTATTTTTGTATAAACAAACTTGGGTTTGGAGTAAATCTACTATAAAGACATATTAAAAACTAAAAAAATATTTTCTTATAGAAAAACTCAAAATCATCAATCCTACTATCGAGATATACGTACGAAGAAGAACCAACGATACGATTTCATGATTAGAAGACATTAGATATTGTGTAAAGGATTTCCACTTTAAGCTTTCTAGAAATGACTGGTGGTAAGCCCCAAAACCATTTATTCATAAAAATAGGTCTGTCTCCCAAATAATTTCAAATGGCAAATTGTTTTTATTGTTGCTATTATGCTCACCTATACAATGACGAGGTCCTTCCCCGAATGGCATATATGCCGTCGTATTGTAATTTTCATTAATATACCGCTCAGGATCAAAACTCAATGGATCCGGAAAATATTCTTCGTCTCTATGAATGCCCAATAAGGAGATTATAATCGGTGTTCCCTTCTTTATAACCAATTCCGTATCTGGTATAGCATAGTCTTGTGTACATTCTCGATTTAATATCGGTAGACCGGGATATTTACGGGTAGTTTCCATGACACACAAATCCAAAAACTTCATATCCTTCAAGGCATCGTATGTCAGGGAGCCATGTTTTGCCAGAGCCTGTTCCACGTCCTCTTTGGCTTTAAGCAACCATTCGGGATATTGTGATAATTCGTAGAGGGTGAAGGCAGTGGTGGCCGCAGAGGTTTCAAAACCGGCGACGTAAAACAAAAACAATTGGGCCGCTATTAATTCGATCGACATACATTTGAGAGCATCTGATAATAGAAAAGAAGAAGAAAATCAACCTGTTAATACGGTATACATTTTTTAATATGCGCTTGTGTTTGCTGGCACACCTTTTGTTTTTTGTGCCGACCACTCGTCGTCTTCATCGCCATTGATTTTCCCTGTATTTCGCAGTTGCAACAACAATTGCAGCAAATCTTTGCGCACAATGTTGTTCTTTTCCCGGCATTCGATGGTTTTGCGTACGATATCCCTCATATAGACGGGAGCCGGTTCTGTCCATCCCAGGCGCTGGAAGATTTTCTCTAAACTGGAATTATGAAGAAATTAAGGGATTTTTTAATATAACAGGTTATAGTTTTGATTTGCTTTTTTTAGTTTCTTTTTTAATATGTGTTGCTGGGGTTATTTTTCATCCCTAATGAATGTTGTTGCTATCGAAAAAGAAGATGAAGTGTCTCGAATGTTTGTTAGTGCATGGCAATAGTGGTTTGCAAGGTCAAGGGTAGTTTATACTGTAGGACAATGGTGGTGCCATGGTACTAATAATACAATTTAAAATTAAATGGGGAAATTTAATTAATTCAATGGGTAGTGCTTAGATCAGGAAGTGTCCCATATTCATTATGATTACATAATGCTATTAATTTACCCTTCTGGTATCGAGAATATTCCGAAAATATTTTATTTTTAAAGAATATTCTACAATCATTCTGATACATTTAGTGACCAGTTTAATAAGTAGTCTAACTCGTAAAAATGGCAGAACCCAACATATGTATGTGGTACACTTAGTTTGTTTTTCCGTGTGTAACACCTGTCGACCTAAAATGTCTTGATCGTTATAAATTTCTAAGATCTAGCCATGCCGCCCTCTTGTGTTAATTGTTCTTATTAATCATTTTCTATTTTTTATAAAATATAATTTTTTTTATCATTTATTAATTCTTACCTTGGATACATAAACTGACATGTCACCCTGAATACACCGCGATAGGAGTTCTCATTAACATTCCTACTCAGGGCAAAGAATTCATTTTGGGCATCCTTAAAACTATTCACTTCTAAACCAAATATTGAAGACGCTATAATATCGATGGCATAGCTGGAATATAAAGAAGAGCAGTTAGTTGAATAAATTTGATTAATTTGTGTGGGCTGTCGTATAGTGATGGACATAACACAGCTGTTCTCGTTCTGGTTCCAACTAGAAGCAGTTGGTAATATTTATGGATCTCGAAAACAACTACATAATTTTTTTTCATGAAACATAATGGAAGCTCAAGTGGAAAAATCGTTCGCTACATTTGCATAAATAATGCAGGGCAATGCAACATTTGTTTCTAATGTTCGAAAGACATAATGCGATAATATAGCGATCCTTGAGTAATTTTTAATTTTTACTTACGTCACAAACAAGTGTTTAACCTCCACACTATGCGATGCACCATCCTCCGGCAACATGTTTTCTATATGTTCCACCATTCGAACTGATACATCGTGAATGCTTGCGAACATACCCTTCAATTTTCCTGAAGTAAATGAAGGAGCCAATTTTGTGCGCAAAGCTCTCCACTGTTGGCCCTTTAGGAAGAATAGACCACCCGACATGGGAACATGTACCTCGTCGACATAAATGCCACGATTGTGGAAACTGTTAAAATCCTTTGTCAACATATCGCGGGCCAAACGAGCATCACGAACCAGCAGAGCCGGCCGATTGATGAGATAAATTCCGACCACTTTGTCGTTCGTTCTTTCTTTGTAGACATCAAATATGGTCATGCCTACTGACTTCTTCCAGGTTCTAATGACGGGATCCAAAACACCAAGGGGTACTTGAGCCTCCACGTAGGGAAATCCCAAACGCTGCCAATGGCTGTAGCACCATTTGAAGTAAAATATAGTGACAGAGCATAAAGCTATCAGCAAATAAATGAACATGGTATGACCTCTTAAGTTAAAGTTTAACGTTGAGCTATGTCCACTTCGAATTTAAATTTTCCAAACTGTTGTCCGATGGACTTCCAAATACAAACTGTGGACGAAAATCTCCAGTGAAACGTATTTATATAAATCTAGTAGGTAGAATGAGACCTTTTTCGTTCTTATCGCCAATCGTTGCCTTAGCAAGTGTTCTCTATGAGACAAATATGTCTTCTAATCTCTGGCTTACACGTGTTTGTTACCCGCACATTAATTTTAGTTTCGTCGCCTTATCAGCGTTTTTTGTAATCCAAGAGCGTGAACAAAAATTAGAAACTTGGGTGGATATTAGGCAAAGGAAGTAATATCGTTATCTACCTGTGCATTTTTGTATAGATATGCATACACAATTTTCTAGATAGATTTTAATATGTTCAAGACATTTTGTTAACGTTTTTAAAATTTCTACGAATATTAGGACGTATAGATGAGGACAAATATGCCAAGTAATAGTAAATAAAAAAAGCGGTGAGGAAAATAGCTTCGAAATATAGGGTGGCCCATGTAACATTTTAAATTAGAATTGTCTATAAAAGTACTGATTATTTTTTCAAATTTCTGGTTTTATTGGAAAGGTTGAACTTTGTCAATTATTAATGGAACACACTATCAATCGTATGGCTCGGCAGTACCACATCCGATCAACCCAATTTCAATTGGTTTCTCAAAAGTCACGTGTGGTTTTTCTGAAACCCATATGCGGCAATTTTACTTTCTGACATAGCCACAAAGACGAAAATGAACTTCATGAAGGCTGAACTGAAGTTTGCGTTAAAGAATACCCACTTTGGAAGTACGTTTTTAATATTTCCCAATTTTGTTCGAGTTTATAGCGTCCCATTTTGCAAATGTCAAACATAAGACGGAAAATAAAAATGAATGTTATTCTACCTTTCAAAGTCTAATTTTAAATGGCCCACCTTATTGAAAATAGAAATTCAGATTAAGTTTTTAACACTGCTGCCCTAAAGCGAAATGTTAACAACAAAAGAACATCAATTTCCTGACACAAGACCATGTCCTTTGTGTGCAGAGGACATGGCGAAAATCACTAGTTGGCTTTTCAACGTCGGTTTCGAGATTTCGGGCGTGAAACGATGAAAAACGCAAAATAAAATTAATGAAATACGCCACGATTTGCTTTCACATCCACCATTTTCGTCTGATATTGTCGTCTGTGAACACAACTTTTTCTAATTTCACGACACGTTGTTTAATTTAATGTTTTAGATTTTGAACAAGGGCAGTATGTCACAACATTGTATTATTATTGCATAGCCGAATGAACAAATGAGAGAATTTTCATGATACCGCACCCATGCGAACCATTTGTTATTATATGTAATTTAATAAACAAATAAAAGTAAGTAAGTAAAATGATAATTTTCTATAATCTAGAAGACTAAAGTTACCATATAAACTATTCTGAATTTGAAGATTATAATATTCTTCCATTCTACTTTTGAGTTCACTTGTTTCCTTGCAACAGCTACCTGTAAAGCTATTGCTATTACGAAGCCATATATTTGCAAAGCGATATGCTCTAATTTTATGTGAGTATTACTTAAATGGTCGGTACTTAAAGGTAATCTTTTTGTTATTGTTGGGAAGATCTCATCTTAGTGAAAAGGTCGACAAAAAAGGTTCAATAAAATAAATAAATATGTCTAGAATCAGGTGAGAATGGAAACATCTGAAAATGTTTGAGATTGTAGGCACTGGAGGTTGGACATAAAATGGTTACATGAAAAGTTGGGGAAAATGTGAAAATCATGAAGTACAATAATATTAGAGGGGCTGAATTAGAGCCAGTCGATTCTTTTGCACCTTATTGTTCTAATGGATTCCAAACTGAATTTCAACAATCATATTATTACTATATATCAACAAGGCATATGGTGTTCTTGGCTTCATTAAGTGATGGGCTACGGAGTTCTCGGATCCTTTCAGTGTACGAATTACGCTTCCGTGGATCCCAATCGTAGAATCTGTATTGATTTCAATTCATTGTGTTACATCATAGATTCCGTGTTAGGAATTGATATAATAAAGTAGAAAATTTTCTCCAGCTTAGATGTTTAGTTTGTTATGAGATTTTTAGATACTAACTTTAAGAATAACCTTTAGTTGCATGTGAGACTAATATTTTGTTTAATAATATTTTTGTTATGCCGGCTGTTGATATTTGATCTGTAGCAGAAAGAAAATCAGCACTATTATAATTATATAGCGTTATTATATAGTTATTATACTGTCATCTTGTCGAATGCACTGTAGCTGTAACTGTCGTTGGGATTATCAGCAGATGATTGTGAAGTCTGGCCGAAATTTCTTGCCTAGTCATTGTAGGAAAAAACAACTTTGCGATTATTAAAAGCAACGACATTAGCAACAAAACAATAACATAATTTCCAAAATTACACCAAATATTGTTGGCGATAACGTTTAAGATGGCATAAAGATGATTAAGCGCAAAACAATTGCTGGCCTTCTCTGTAAGAGATTTGTTTTCTTTTTTCCAATCAAAGATGATAGGTAATAGTTTGATAAGCAAATTAAAGGCTTGAGAAAAATAAATCTCAGAGGGAGAGGGGGACGAGGAAGTTTAATTACAAATTTGTATAATATGCGTGTGAAAGTTTTCATTAACCAAAGTATATTTTACTGATGCAATTGAAACCAGAATTCAAACCAGAAAATTGATGCTTATAGCATTTCATTTCATTTCATTTCATTTCATTTCATTTATTTCAACATCACAATACAAAAGCCAATAAGGCCAATTGTTTATATTGCGCACTAAATACAACAATTCAAAAATAAATAACAAAAAGTAAAACTATTTTAAAACTAATATTATAAAAGTACAAAAATAACTTAGAAAGTAAATAAATATATATAGAAAAATGTAATGAATGGCTCCTCGGCCAACAACAAAGATATTGTTCTACAGATTAAAAAAAGATAATAGCAAACGCCCATATCAACAATGCATACAAACAACATGATTAATATACTGCTTAAGCATATATAAATGAACTAGGAATGATGAAGAACATACTCTAAATATCTCTGTATGAAGACATGAGGAGGGAATGAAAAGCTACGCAAATGAATAGGGAGCTGGTTCCAAATTCTGGATACACGAACAATGAACGACCAATCAAAAACTGAAGACGAAAAACGGGGCAGAATAAGTTGTGGGTTACGAGTTGACCTAGAAAATATAAACATATGATAAAGAAACTCTGGAGAACCAGAGATAATAATTTTGTAAAAGTAAATGAGAATACGTTGTTTAACAAATAAGTTGAACGACATGCCCAAAAACTGAATTGCATGTTCTGAGATATGATCATGACGATTCAACCTAAAAACAAATCGAACTACCAAATTAAAGAGTCTTTCAAGCCTACCAAAGCAATCAGCAGTAGTGCCAGATACTACTTCTATACAAGAAGAAATGTTAGACATCAGTAATGCAAAAGCAAGCCTCTTCCTTATAATTTGAGGCAAATAAAAATCAGTGCAGTATAGCTTTCGTAGTGTAAATAAAATTTTTGGAAATAGTGACTCAAAATGACTACTAAAAATGCTGTGTGTCGATCTTACTTAAATGTTCTAAAAAACAACAAAGTGACACAAATATAAATACAGAAAAGGTATTGTAGGGAATAGCTAAGCTGAGTGAAAAGTTCGAAAAGGGGTTCAATGAAAAATCTGGAAATAGGAATTGTAAAATGACAAAAAGTATAGAATCAAATGAGAATATAAATGTCTTAAAATGTTGGAGTTTATAGGCAATGAGGTTGGTCATGATTACATGAAATGTTGGAAAAAGATGAGAATATCATGAACTATAACTAAAAAGTGAACTTGCACACATTATCTTCTCTATTCATTCTTTTACTGATAACAATGTACAATAGTAAACGAAGATAAAACCTACACTATAATAAAATAAAACAACAACATCCTGTAGTTATATGTTATTATAGTACTACTGTACTACTCTATTGCCATCTTGTCGAACGCACTGGAGCGCTTGGAAAATTTACGTTATCTCATTAATAACCCAAATTGTCGTAGGGATTATCAGCAGATCATTGTGAAGTCTGGACATATTTGGAAAACGCGTTATTTTTTGCCAAGTCATTGTAGAAAAAACAACGGCGACAAAACAATAATATAATTTCCAAAAATACACCAAATATTGTGGGCGACAAAGTTTAGGATGTTTAAAAGAAATGATTGGAAGAATAGGGGCTGAGTAGTAGTTCATGACGATTAATCACAAAAAAAATTGCTGAACTTCTCTGTAAGAGATTTGTTTTCTGAATCAAAGATGATAGGTAATAGCTTGATAAGCAAATTAAAGGCTTTACAAGAGGGAGGGAGGGGAAGGTTTAAATAGAAATCTATATAAGAGGTTCGTTTTCTGAATCAAAGATGATAGGTAATAGCTTGATAAGCAAATTAATGGCCTTACAAGAGGGAGAAAGGTTTAAATATAAATTATTAAAGTGAGAACAAAAAGTGTGCTGAACCTACGAGTTCAGAAGTATTATAAATAAATGTAGTAATGCGGTCTGTTTTAAAACTCTTTTTTATTAACAAGTACCAAAAAATCATTATTCAACGCTAGCTTTGAGAAATATCCACGAAAAACTAAATAAATGCATTGACAAAAGTCTACATGTTTACATGTTCATTTTGTTAATTTCTATTTTTTGCTATGCTGTGGACTTGGGCAGTTGAAATTAGTATATTTCCTGTGGCAATGGATCCTAGAAAAGAAATGCAAGGTAATGTTTGAAAATTAGTAGTAAACCGCGAAAGTGCGAAAAAATATTTTTGTAAAATATCAAATCTCTTGAAGTTATGTAAATCAATAGTTCAAACTAAATTTCAAAACACGAATATTATTGAAAATAAAGCCTGAAATGGCGACCCCAAGAAGCTAAATAGGAGCGATGTCAGTTGTTCCAAGAAGATTTCAATGGACTAAAAATAAGTTGTTTTAGTGTCAAGCACTTTATTTGTGACTACTACCTAAGTGGGTTTTCACCTTAAATCCGTATTAAAAATTCCAAAGTCTCCGTCTCGAAGATCTGATCGATTTTATTTTTAATTTAAAACTAAATAAACCAATCAAAATCAAATCCAATTAAATTGAATTTATTTTTTAAGTTTGTAGATAATTTCTTCATGTTCATATTAAAGACAAATGGCATCATAAGAATCTTGAATAGTTCTGACCTTTGCCCAGAGTACTATTAATATATAATATCATATATAGAAACGCGGAATCGAATAATAAAAATTCCACATAGTGATATAGTTTGTAATGGAAAAATTCAATACGGAACATCTCTCGTGAATTCTCGAAGAAAATTCTCGGGAAAAAATGGCCGTGAATCTCAGGAAATCGTTCCCTTGAATTCCCAATGTAAATATATATAAAGAGTGATTTTTTTGAGGTTAGGGTTTTCATGCATTAGTATTTGACAGATCACGTGGGATTTCAGACATGGTGTCAAAGAGAAAGATGCTCAGTATGCTTTGACATTTCATCATGAATCGTCTTACAAACGAACAACGCTTGCAAATTATTGAATTTTATTATCAAAATGCGTGCTCTGTTAAGAAAGTTCATTGCGCGCTTCCATTTTATGGTCAGTTTAATCGACCCACTGAAGCGGCTATTCGGGCTATTGTGACTAAATTTCGCACCAAATTTACATTGTTGGACATTAAACCACCAACACGCTTACGTAGAGTGCGAACTGAAGAAAATATCGCAGCTGTATCGGCCAGTGTTAATGATGACCACCAATTTTCGATTCGTCGCCGTTCGCACCAATTGGGTCTCTGTTACTCAAAAACGTGGAAATGCCAAAATTGGACTAAGCGGATGGACCACCTAAGACGCAGCCGCGGTCAACATTTAAATGAAATTATCTTCAAAAAGTAAATGTCATGGACCAATCTAACGTTTCAAATAAAGAACCGATGAGATTTTGCAAACTTTATGCGTTTTTTTTTTTTAAAAAGTTATCAAGCTCTTAAAAAATCACCCTTTATATAGACAACATGGTAACCCAAGCAGAAGTTCCACTGATGATTTATCGCCATACAGCATACAAAATACGTATATGAACAAAGTGTTGAGTGTGGTTCTTTTGCATTCCAATAACAAACAATAAATTCCCTACGAAAAAAACGAATTGGTCAAAATAGATGACATCAGTAATCAGACGACATTAAAACTGAAAAACAAAAACAAATCGATCATTTCTGTCTGCCATTATTTTACACTTCCAAAATTTTCTACGAGTATAAAATTTTGATTTCGCACACTGCCTTGCAAATATTAGCGTATTTCATCCAATTTCTTTTGAGTTTTCATGAAGTTTGGGCGGGTTGTTGTTGTACGCTGTAATATACGTATAATACACGTACGCTGTAAATACAAAATTATATTTCTTTTCTTCTGCTGCTTCTGTCGAATCCTCTTCTCTCCTCTCCAGTTCCACAAAATGGTCCACATCTATCGGATTGGTCCATAAGGAGACTGGATTCAGTGAGGTCGGCTTGGAGGGGCAATGAAAAAGGTGGAGTATCGATTAGGGTTTGCATTTTCCCGTACTTTTTATTTCCCGGGAAACGGGAATAATTTTTTCAATTTCCCGGGATCCCGGGACAGCACGGGAAATCGTCAACATACTGTTTACCATGAATTAAGCTTATTTTTTTTTTCAATGAAACATTCACATTTATTAAAGTAAAATAAATATATATTTCAGAACGAAACTGTTACAGAATTCATATAATAAAGCGCAACGTGAGATCAATTCAAACATCTTTTCAAGTTTCAAAATTAATTAAAGATCAGATATTTCTTATTTTATTGGAAAATGTGGAAGCGACGGAGAACGATCGTTCACTTTAAATTCTTTATTTTTGGGGTTCGGATACACGCCCAAAATCTATTTTTCCCGAATTTTATTTTTTACATATGGAGCTTTACAGGAAAAATCCGAAAAAGTGGATTTTGAGTCTACATCCGAACGCAGCTTAAAATATTCTGTCATCCAACTGCAATATTGATTAAAAGCTAAATTTTTATACAACATTTTTATTGTGCAAATGATGGAAAAAATATGCGAAGAAATATGTAAAATTTTCTACTGAATTCCCGCGGGATTCCCGTACGAATTTCCCGGGATACTGGAAATAAAAATGTACGAATTCCCGGGAATTTTCCCGCGGGAAATCCCGGGATGCAAACCTTAGTCTCGATCTATACGTGTTCAAGCGACTACACCATTCTGACCTCAGCTGAGTCAGAATTTATATATTTTTTTATTTCTCTGCTACATGTGGAGGGCAGCCACCAAGAACGATGGTTTTGTTTCTACCAATTTAAGGCTGACGTAACGGAGTGTTGGAGGATTTGTTGCAAGCCAGTCGTATATAAGGTTTTGGTGAAAGGTTCGGAAATGCGTTTTTATTCATTAAAAAAGTGATTAAAAATTTATTTCGAATGAATATCGAAATTTTCACGGCTGACATTTACCTTAATTCTAAAGAAGATCGCTTTCAAAATCGCACTTTAACATATTTCGATGTATTCCAGAGTTTTCTAATTGGATGTGTAAAAAACTGACTGTAAAATTCTTCAGTTTTCATTTAAAAGTATTTTATAAAGAAGGCAAGATATTATTTCTAGCCGATGCTTATTTTATATTAATTACATTATTTGCATAATTTGCATCTCATATTTTGTCTGAGTGTTTTCTGTTCTCCATTCAACTTCAACTTCTTCATCTTGGCTTGCTTAATCATTTCTCACCTGGTCGTTTGCAAGGATAAACCGCTGGTTGTGAGCTGTTTTTAATTATTATTAGGACACATTAATGGGAATTTGGGCGGTAGCCTTAACCGATCATAAAACGAGACAGGTGTTGTATCCCAACAATCGCCAAAATAACATAAACAAATAAATTATTATCTCTTGCCCCTTGCTGTTCATGTTTGTTGTAAAAGGTGGTGAAAACTACTTTTGTGCGGCAGAAACAGAAAGAGGAAAACAAAACCTGTAAATCTACTCTGATGAAAGTCTTTTTGCACAATGGCTAATCACTATAATTATCGATAATTTCTTCATTTGCTTTGGAAGTCCTCAGAAACAGAAAAAATAAGAAATAATGTAGATGTTTTCAATGGAATGTGAAAGAACAAATTATTGTAACAAAGTAGACGTTTTCAAAGGAATGCGAATTCCTGCCGAATGCAAATCGAGAACTTCTGAAAATATTCGTTAATAAGTTATCTATTGCTATTCGTTGAAGAAAAAAGATTAGCTATCAAATGTCATTAGTGGTTAAACATTTCTTGTGTCTGAGATATGACCTTGTACTGCGAAATCATATTTGTCGGCCGTGCTTATTCTTACTCGAGGATGTAAGTATGTTAGTAAGCGAGTTAACTTTGAAATCATCTTACAGGTAAGCAGTAGTCTTAGCTGAGCTATGTAGTCTACCGTCTTTTACCTAACTTTCTTCGTAGAAACCATAATTCAGTCGCTGGACGCCAGTTTTACTAATTACCTACCTACAGCATTAATAATTATATCTTATCATAGGTGCTGTTTTCCCCGAAACAAAAATATGTGCAGATTTCCATGCGTTATGTCCGCATGTAAGAGTACCTGCCCGAGTAAATTTGTGCATTAGAATTCTTGATATTTGTTGTATGGAAATTTTTAAGAGGTATTCCCACATAAAATGCCATAATATCCATATTTTCTGTAAACATTTACAAGATAAATCCCAAATTGTCAAATTTCAGAGTATTCCGACCATCCGTATATAAGCTTTATTTAGTTAGGTTGGGGTGATTTGTGTGGGATGTACCAGAATCTTGTGTGTCATATCTTGCACGCTTAAAGTGCTTATCAAAACTTTTTTATACACCAAAATATAGCTAATTCCGATTATACGTGTGGAAATTACATTGGTTTTTATTATTTATTTATTATTAGGAATATGGACCATTTGTGTGTGAGGTAACAGAAGGGGCGTGGCAATTTCACCCATTTTCGAACTTAAACTAAGTTTGGGGAAATATTACCATGTACAAAGTTTGAAATGATTTCTTAACTCCTTTCGAGAATTATCGTGTAAACCAGCCAGCCAGGCATACGGAAGAACATCTTAAAATGTTGTGGAACAGATTTGGTCCAAACATACTTGGGGTCTTAAATGCGTTACACTTTTTCTCTGTCCCAAATGATGTATACCCTCCTACTCTGTAGATTGATAATAAAAATAAAAATATACAATACTTGTATATATATAAGAAATGACAATTTATTCACATTTTGGGACCAGTTCTGTAATATATCCATATCGAAATATCTCGGGATAGGTACGTTTATAGCAATTCCCACCAATTTCGTGTAGTGATGTTTTCCAGAATACGCCTCTATTTTTATTAATATGCGACAATATATCTTAATAATAATTAATTTGGCCGGGCCGAACTTTATATACCCTTCACCATAGCTTGTATTCCACAGAGGCTATCGATTTTCGTAGAAATGCAGTAAAATTACACGAAAGTGTTAATTTTTTAATATAAAAATATTGAAAAAATAATTTTTATTTTATATATATTTATACAATTTAAATTTATTTAAACCACGCTTAAAGGCAAGGCTTCCAATACGTTTATATATCGAAATAATGATCCATGTCACTTCAAAAAGTATATATAAGGCAGCAATCTTTTTATTTTGTGAGTCTATGCAGTCAGGAGAATATATACACAGAACTTGATGATTCTAACTGTGGCCATTTAGCTAGTACCACATTTATTCCCTTTTCCCACTTTACCCTCTTAAAAGTACGTAATTCGAAAATCTCTTTTTTTTTTTACGTGTCTACGCAATTAGACGGATGTACACACCAAAATTCATCATTCTAGCTGTAGTCGTTGGTACCATTTTTATCCCTCTGTTTCCATTGTATCCCTTGAAAGTACGAATTTGGAAAAAAACTTTTTATTTTTCGAGTCTACGCAGTCAGAGAAATGTTTACTCTGAATTTTATGACTCTAGCTGCGGCCATTTTGTTGGTACAATTTTTGTCCCCTTTACAACCTAAACGTACGAATTTCGAAAAATTTCTTTATTTTACGTGTCAGAGGAATGTATACAACGAATTTTATTATTCTATATGCAGCCCTTCTATTGATACCATTTTTATCCCCCTATACCCTTTTTACCACTTAAAAGTACGAATTGGGGAAGCAATATGTACTTGTATATTATGTATCTACTCAATTAGAGCAATTTCGAATTTCGTGTTTCTAGCTGTTGTCGTTTCATAGGTACCACTTTTAAAGGGTGTGAAGATAAATTCGTAAGTTAAATACGTCCCACACCCAAGACACAAACCAATTTAGCTTGTGGAACGTATTTAAAAAATATTTTTTTTAATAAAAACACTAAAAATAATAAAAATAAAAGGAATTATGTAATTATTTTGTAACAATATTTTCCGTTACAATTATTTGAATGCATCAAATCAGTCAAATGTCCAAAAACTATACAAAATAGGCCATTTTAGGCCATGTATTGTTGTGACATTGAAGAGCCGATATCTCGAAAACTAGAATACATGAATCGGGTATTCCAAAGGCAATTATTTAGCCCTTGATAAGTAGAATATTTTCCAAAAAAGAGTTGGTCCAAATTCCGTTTGAGATCGGAGATATATAGGTTTTTCAGATATCGGGTGTATATATATCGAATTTTGATTGTCCAATATCTCGAAAAATAGAATACATGAATCGGGTATTCCAAAGGCAATTATTTAGCCCTTGATAAGTAGAATATTTTCCAAAAAAGAGTTGGTCCAAATTCCGTTTGAGATCGGAGATATATAGCTTTTAAGATATCGGGTATATATATATGTCGAATTTTGATTGTCCGATATCTCGAAAACTAGAATACATGAATCGGGTATTCCAAAGGCAATTATTTAGCCCTTGCTAAGTAGAATATTTTCCAAAAAAGAGTTGGTCCAAATTCCGTTTGAGATCGGAGATATATAGGTTTTTCAGATATCGGGTATATATATATCGAATTTTGATTGTCCGATATCTGGAAAACTAGAATACATGAATCGGGTATTCCAAAGGCAATTATTTAGCCCTTGGTAAGTAGAATATTTTCCAAAAAAGAGTTGGTCCGAATTCCGTTTGAGATCGGAGATATAAAGGTTTTTCAGATATCGGGTATATATATATCGAATTTTGATTGTCCGATATCTCGAAAACTAGAATACATGAATCGGGTATTCCAAAGGCAATTATTTAGCCCTTGGTAAGTAGAATATATTTTCAAAAAAGTCCTGGTCCAAATTCCGTTTGAGATCGGAGATATATAGCTTTTAAGATATCGGGTATATATATATGTCGAATTTTGATTGTCCGATATCTCGAAAACTAGAATACATGAATCGGGTATTCCAAAGGCAATTATTTAGCCCTTGCTAAGTAGAATATTTTCCAAAAAAGAGTTGGTCCAAATTCCGTTTGAGATCGGAGATATATAGGTTTTTCAGATATCGGGTATATATATATCGAATTTTGATTGTCCGATATCTGGAAAACTAGAATACATGAATCGGGTATTCCAAAGGCAATTATTTAGCCCTTGGTAAGTAGAATATTTTCCAAAAAAGAGTTGGTCCAAATTCCGTTTGAGATCGGAGATATCGGACAATCAAAATTCGATATATATATACCCGATATCTGAAAAACCTATATATCTCCGATCTCAAACGGAATTTGGACCTACTCTTTTTGAAAAATATTCTACTTACCAAGGGCTAAATAATTGCCTTTGGAATACCCGATTCATGTATTCTAGTTTTCGAGATATCGGACAATCAAAATTCGATATATATATACCCGATATCTGAAAAACCTATATATCTCCGATCTCAAACGGAATTTGGACCTACTCTTTTTTGGAAAATATTCTACTTAGCAAGGGCTAAATAATTGCCTTTGGAATACCCGATTCATGTATTCTAGTTTTCGAGATATCGGACAATCAAAATTCGATATATATATACCCGATATCTGAAAAACCTATATATCTCCGATCTCAAACGGAATTTGGGCCAACTCTTTTTTGGAAAATATTCTACTTAGCAAGGGCTAAATAAAAATAATAAATAATTCAATGTCACAACAATACATGGCCTATTTTGTATAGTTTTTGGACTTTTGACTGATTTGATGCATTCAAATAATTGTAACGGAAAATATTGTTACAAAATAATTACATAATTCCTTTTATTTTTATTATTTTTAGTGTTTTTATTTAAAAAAAATATTTTTTAAATACGTTCCACAAGCTAAATTGGTTTGTGTCTTGGGTGTGGGACGTATTTAACTTACGAATTTATCTTCACACCCTTCCACTTTTATCCCTTTTTGCCCCATTAAAAATAAAATCACATTATGGTGCTCGTATTTGCTATAAGGGGAATGTGTATACCCAATATCAAGTATATATAAACAGACATATTGAAAAACATGCTGCTTTCAGTCCTTGTGAGGGAATTTTTTCCCTGTGGACCGACTACGCTCAATTACAATCCCAACCGATCTACGACTATAAGACGCATTTATGGCAAATTTGGACGTCCTAGCACCTTTCGTTTAGATGATAGCGTGCTTTCAACAGACGGACGGCCAGATCGTCTTACAATTTCCATGATGTCGAACGTGACCATCGTACACATTTAAAGCGACAAAAAAGTCAAAATAAAACGGTTTTTTATTTTGACCATATGCTTAACTTATAGCTCTTAATTAACTGTATAATTGGTGCTAATGTGGATTTTGGGTAATTTTTCGTTTTCAAGATAATCTAAAAAACCAAGGCATTCGCACGTGACCAAAACAGTAGTCGTTTTCGCGACCAACAATTCAAACACCAATTTCAGTGAAACCTGTGTCAATATTTCAATGTGACCTATTTTAGAACGTTGTATACCGATGTCTCTTAAAATTAAAAATGGCTTTGATTTTATCCGAAAATTATTAATACTTTTTTTGTAATTTAATTTTAAGCCCGGTCGAACGTGACATGTCGCACGTGACATTTTTTTCCATCATGGTATTTATGATGTTTCAGTTGCAATTTTTACGAAATTATAGATAATACATATTTTTTGTAATCCACAGAACTATTCAATGTATTCATTCTCAAATAATAACAGCAAAAAAGAAAATTTTGTTTTTCAATTTATTATTTTGAAATTTTAGCTGATTTTCTTTCAACTTTCTCACCGCTGTTTTCAGCTCTCTTTACTTTTTTCGCATCCGTTTTTTGCTAATAAATAAATTACAAAAGTATTTTTTTACAAAAATAAATTATTGAAGTAAGATTTTTTTTAATTTTTAATTTTCCCACTTAAGATGTTGCACATGACCAACTTTAATGAAGGACCAAGGTCAAAAATTTTCTCATTTTCCAGTAATGTTTAATTAAATTGTATAAAAATCTCTGTTAGTACTAAAAATGTTATGATCTTTCTGCATGTACTTTGGACACAGTAGCAACAAATGTCGTTTTTCCATGTCGAACGTGACATCGAAATATGTGATAATGCAAAGCCAAAAGATGCAGTTAATAGCAGTCGTATAACTTCGTATTCTTTCTTTTCTGACTCTTTGTACTCCCTGAACGATTTTAGACAGCAAAAGTCAAAGTGTAATGTCTCTATTTAAGAACTTGTATCGAAACAAAATATGCAAGAGAAATATTCAGAGGAGTAAAGTATATATGTATATGAATTAAAGTAAAATTTGTTTACATAAGTTAAATTTGATTATTTCTCTATGCAAATATAATAAAGCAAAGCGTTTACAAGAACTTTTAATTTTTTGGTCTTGGTGGACCTTTCTACGGAAATGCCCATATACTTTATAGGATCTCAGGTCAATATTTCAAGGTGATCCAAATGGAATGCCAAACTTAGTATACCCCCATCCTGGAGGATAAAATAGTTGAATTTAATTAATAACAGAATCTGTTATAGGATATTGTTTGTATAGAATTTGTTAATTATTAGTGCTAGAATTAGAAAAAATATTCGTACACCCTATACTCAGAATTGCAATCAATAAAAAATACACAAATAGATTAATAAAACTGAACAATATTTTTTATTAATAATTCATGGAATGGTATATTTTAATTGTACTATAAATTAAAAAGCTTATTATAATTAAATTATTGTTTTCATCTAAAATAAATAAAATTAAGTAATTAGTTCACCAGAAAAAGTGTTCACACATCTTAAATAATAATGAAAATATGTACAGCTGCGGTCAAAAATGCCGACAAAGAAAAATATCAGTTTTACTTCGAAAATTCTAAAAGTCTTTACGGTGGTTGAAAGGTGGTATTGTGCCATTCTTAATATGGCTTTAAATAAAAAATTAAGTTTTTGTAATTTTGAGATTAAGCTTTTTGAACCATTTATGTCAAAAATGAGACCAGTCAAAAAAATACTAAATAAAAATATTTTGTTTCAATTCACTTTAATTGAAACCTTTTTTAAATAATTACTTAAATAACGACATTTTCTTGAATTTAACACTTAGTTGTACTGACTTTATTGCTTAATATTGCTACATAACTTCTCAGAGTCAACTAGTATTTTGCACCTTTATTGCGGTATTTTTGATCATGCCTCTATAATTTCGTGTCAAATATCGCTATTGTCTTTCAGTATTGCTAGTGAGATCTCAATTTAGTCATCACACTTAACATTTTTGATTATATTAAGATGTGGTGTCTGCCCGAACCATTCCATAACATCGATATTATTGACTTCAAAACATCTTTTTGCAAGTCGGTGGTGTTTTCTGGATAATTGACCTGCTAGAAGACTCATTTAAGGGGCATTCCATATTCTGCATACGTAAGTATAATATTAGGCAGTATTTTGATGTACTGGGCAGAGTCCATAGTAGTTCTGGGCCAATGTATTGACCTAACTCCATAATATGAAAAACACGCCCAAGCTTATTCCTCCCAATTTGACAGTTTTGGTACTCCGTCGTACCTTGTCGGGGGACTGCCTCAACATATAAAACAATTTTTGATTCAATTGACCATAAAACGTGCACCAACTTTTTGGTTGGCTACTGCTGGTGTGTTTTTGCGAATTGCAATTTTTTATGTCATGTCTTTTTTTAAGTGGGACTTTTCTCGGACATCTGGCTCACAGATTATGTTTTCTTAGTATTCTACTCTACTCTCTACTCTTCTTCTACTCTCACAGATGGCCAGACATTGTTTTTTATTTCGGTGACGGGCGTAAGTGGGTTTTTTTTGTACTAGACATTATTATTCGGCGAATGGTTGCAGATGATATAAACTGATTTTTGACGTGTTTTTGTTTTTTCTTCTTATAATATCGAATTTCTGATCATTTTAATGAAACACTGGAAAAAAATCGAACTTCACTATATGATTTACCCTCAGATTTCAAACTCTTTGTATGAACTCGATTTTGTTCTCAACAATGCTCCCCTCGCCCTACGTATGATGAAAAATAAAACAATAACATTTCAGAAATAGCGTACATTTCATAGTATCCTATTTATAACATCAAATCGAATTGAAGAAATGAGATAAAATAATTTTTTCTTGAGATTTTTTAATGCTGCTATTATTTTGACCGGTCCAAAATGTCGAATAGTTAAAAAAATGTGAAATTTCTTAAACAATTAAAATCATATCACCAAATAAACAATTATTTTGTGTTTGTAACCTCATTACACAGCATTTAATGCAGTAGTAGCAATAAAAAAATGAGCACACAAATAAATATATGAAAATGTATGCTAAGCTATGGTGCGCTGCTGTTATTTTGACCGCAACTGTACATTTTCGATTTAAATAGTTTTAATAACTTGTAGTACGTTTAAGGACTTCTGAAAACCACTTTGGCATTGATTTTAGTAATCTAGATGTTTCTTCTTCGTTTATTTTATCTCATTCTTCCGAAATAACGTTCTTAGCATATCCTTGGAAGCATACACACCATACCATAATACCGCCTCCACCGTTTTTAAACGTTGGAACAAGGTTTTCCAATTTTCGCCAAACTAACTGATTTCCTTTTATGCCGAAGATGCAAAACTTGTTTTCGTCTGAAAATAAGACTCGATCCCAAAATTCTGGATTCATTTGTATGTATTCATTAGCAAAATCCATTCGTTTTTTACGGTTAATCTCTAATATGTATTGTTTTCTGCGGGCTACACGACAATGATAATCGGCTTTTTTCTAATATTTTTCTTACTGAATGTCTTTGTCAAAGGTTTCTTTTATAGTTTCACTTATTTTGGAAGCAGTAATTCTAGGTTTTTGCTTTACAGATGCCAAAATACTTCGTTTAACCATTTCAGCCAACTTTGAAGGTCGCCCATTTCGAGGCTTGGACAAGTGGAACCCAGTGGCTTCAAAGTTTTTTTTATGACATACTGAACCGAGGAGTGGCTTCTCCCAATAGTCTTAGCAATTTAACGCAATGTCTTTCCTTCGTCACGCAATTTTACGATAATTCCTCTCTCATCGGCACCAATTTCGTATGTTTTGGGACTCATCACTATTTTTCTTTGAGAATAGCCTGTTGTTTACTCAAACCAAACTTATTCAAAGTAATTTCCTATAATTTCGTTTTTTAAAGTCACTGTACACACTTTTACGTCGTAAAATAGAGATGGGATTCCCCGAAATGCATTTGTACGAATACTTTTTCCAAAGGCAATGGAAATACATAGATTAAACAAAATTCTCAGAGAAATGCGTAGTAGGAGGGAAATTATTTAGATGTATCTGAATGGCATTTTGGAGAGAAAATTTTCTTTATTTTCTAAAAACTGCAATAAATGGAAAATAAAAGCGAAATAAATCAACTATAATCATACAAATCAATGGAATTAACTTTTACTTCATTCGTTTTCTTTCAATTTCAGTATTATAAGCGAAAAAGAGAACAAAATTGAGTGAATCAGAATGTACTTTGAGTGAAATAGAATGTACGTTTTACATATTCGCCACCTAGTGGCCTTGGCTACAACTACTGCTATTTTATCTATGCATTTCCATTATATTTGCTTTTTCTGGTAGCATAGAGTTGCCATGCCGAATTTCAGTGCTGTAAAAAAGAGTAGTAAGAGAAAAAGGTTTTAGTAACATATCCAGAGATACAAGCCGACCGATTGTAAACCGACATGACGCCGCCGCCGCCGATTTCATCGGCTCAAATCGACTCAACCACGCCGCCGATTTCATCGACTCATATCGACATCAAACCACGCCGCCCAGATTTGACGGATTCAAATCTTACTAGCAAAATAGACAACCCACTTAAAATTGCAAAAGAAAATATAAATGTCGACTTAGACAACCTACTGCTGTGAAATATATTGATCTTTCTTTGAATTTGGTATCCCACTTTGAATTTGGTATCCCACTATATGATGACGGCTATAGAAAATTGAATGATTGTATTATGATTTGAAAGTCGTATTTATATAAGTCAATTCCAGTATATGTGGCCATGTGTTCCTATAAATAATAATGAACAGCAGCTCCTCTATTGTGCATCTTTAGTGTGTCAAAGTAGGTAGAGTATTATTATTCTTTGGAAGGATTATGATATTCAAGCCTCACATGAAAATCTGTAATTGCAAAAATAATTATTAAATTCATCCATATTATAAATTTTGGGAATGGATTCCCACTCCCAAAAAATTATTGTATGGGATAACAATTAGGGTGTCCAACCGATTAATCGAATAATTTTTTTCAAATATTTGTTCGAATAATAAAAAATCATGATTTTCGAATAACGAATAATTCGAATAAATTGTCCCAAATAATCTATATTATAAGGTTTGCCTTAAAAACTAATGAAATCGTCGTATGCTTAGCAATAATAGCAAAAACTGGCCAAAGCTTCGGAATTATTTAAAATTTAAAGAATAGTAAATTCATAGAAACATTATAATTTATTATAATTCTGTTATAAATCATATGATCCATATTCGAAAAAAGTCAATGGATAACTTCTGATATTATGCTCATTTAAGGGAAGGTTCTTTATTTTGACAAGAAATTAAGATTTTTGTCAACTTCCTTTGAATTTCGAATTTACAACTACAATTTTTCAATAAAATCAGATACGTAGTAAACGTTCAATATATAGTTGAACTACCCGTAAACTGGCGTGTCTTGTCTATATAACTCTTATTAATTATATTTTATTTAAGTGGACAATTGTTCGATTAATCGAATAACTCTCGCCTTAATTATTCGATTAATTGGAAATTAATTAATTAATTGTTTTCAAGTAAACGATAAATCGAATAACATAAAAGTCCGAATAATTGGATACCCTAATAACAATAATAAATTATTGGAACATTGGCTAATATTAACGAATATTGAACTACTTGCCAAAAAATAAAAGAAAATTGTTCCTTCCGTTTTCCCAAAATTGTCAAATAAATAGGGGTAATCGAATGACAGAACAAGCCGGAAAATCAGCCGAAAGCCGCCGCTGCCGCCGACCCGCCGCCGATAATTATGGTTCGGCTTGTAACTCTGAACATATCTAACATAAAGTAAATTGTACGACAATTGGTAAACCAAAATAATTTATTTTTTTAGTTATAGACTACGAATATTAAGTAATATAGGAAATCTGACCAAAATAGGAAGTACTACATCCGACATGATCTTCCAGAATGGTGAAATTCAAAAATTGTATAAAAAATTATATAAAATTATCGACCAATTTGAACGAAATTCGTTGAAATATGTGGTTCATAGAGCGGAACAAGTAAAATCATCTTCATAACATATCCATGGAGCCATATATAAATCCGATAAACCGATGTGATTTTCTTTCATCGCTTATTAATGTTTTTAGGAGACTGTTTTGTAAACGAAGAAAATTGATATAAACACATTATCCTTCTCATAAAAGGCTTTATTCATTCACAACAAGGCATGTTTATTGCAAACAAAATAACGTTTTGCACAAACGTCTAAAATATTTCGATTCTGCATAAACAGTTCTTTCTCTGTGTTCTAATGACAAATATTAACTTGTTTCAGATGTAGCAACATCTTTTCAGAGATTTTTCTCTAGGTGTAAAAACATTTTCGTTTTGAAACAATGCCAAGATTTGGCAATGTTTAATTTTCCATCTTCTTGCGAGGGGTTCAACGAAACACTGTGCAATCATTGATCATTACGGTCACACATTTTAGTCCATATTTTGCATATCCACACAACAAATGAGTACATATTAAAATACATTGCGTCGCCGCTCCAGAGTTTTGTAAATTAAAATCCAAAGTCACAAAGTAAGGAACGAACAACAAAGTACAGTGTTGTGCAAAAACAACAATAAGAAAAAGTAGGCACAATGACTTGTATAGGTAATTAATAATAATTGATAATTTCTTTACATTAAAGACATATCGTCCCATCACACCTTGGAAATAAAGTTGTTCCATGACGATTTCCATAATATTTTGTAGTTTTTGATCTACTTGAAATGTATAAATGAAATGAATATATTTCTGTTAAAATGGAAACTTCATGTCTAAATTCAACGTATACATTAGCACAATTTGCCTGACCAATAATAATGCAGTTAAAAATGTCATTGTGCTGTAGTTTTTGTTTTGCACAACACTGTACGACAATAAATTGTTTTTGCTTACATTGTAACGATGCTGTTGCTGCTGCATTTTTTCGGAAAAAAGGAAAAGGTAATCGATCGCAATGTGTAACCAAGAAACCAAGCGAATTCAGACGAATGAACGATGACGGAACAAACAAAACGATACAAAATTGTGAAAAATATTGCAATTGTTTTATTTTATTTTTTAATACGCATTTGCAAGTGAACAACCTCCAGTGCGCGTATGATGACTGCTGTCGCCTGGTTGTCCAATGGCCCGTGAGTCCGTCCACCGGCTCTTTCGTTCCCCTTGATTGTTTCAGTGGTGGTGGTGGTGGTGGTGATGGTGATGGCCGGCGCGACGAACGAATGTGAACTGAAATGAAATCAAGAGAAGAGCGTGTGGGTCCGTCCGAATGAATTGTAGCGTAGTAATGTTACACAAAAACAACAAAGACGACGCACAGTGGTGAGCTAAGAAAACCTACTGCTACTTAAGCGGTTGCAATAACGTAAGGTGAGGATTTTGTCCACGGAAGTTAGGTTGTCAGAAAATCTATTTTATAGGTCGACTGTTTCAATGTTCTTGAAAAAATACAATAAAATTAAATGGATCTAGCAAAGACATAAACCAAACAATTTACTTTGTGATTTGACACATAGATGGCGGTTCTTTTGAAAAAAAAAAACAGGACCACTGTGAAATGTGGCAACGCTATAAGGCTGCGGTATTATGGCTGGATAACTAAGCAGCGATAACAAAAATCTAAATAAAATGTTTAAATTTCACTCAAAATAAAAAATTATTTGTGTGTGTGAAAGCAAATTTTGAAAAATAATTTTGTGTTAAAAATTTTGGACTTTGCCTGGATAATTATCCAGTGTAAGTCAAAGTTACGGTTATCGAGGCTAAGTCCAATAAAGTCACAACAAAATATTTTTTTTGATACATATATTGTAGTTGGCGATAATGTGAAAAAATAATTTTTTATTTCGAGCAAAAAAATGAAATTTTTCTTAACGTTTTTGTTAGTTATAACAGCTTGTTATCCCGGCTTAAAGAAAAACAACACTATTATGTATTTCTAAGGTAAAAAATTGTAGTATTTGACAAACTATGTAACACTAGAACTTCTTTGAATGATGCAGAGGTCCACCCAAACCCCACAGCTAGATTCTAATCTTGCGAAATATACACTTTCGTTTCTAATGATAAAATAAAAGGTAACATAATTTTAAAGGATATGAGTGGTTGTGCGAGAGGTAAAAAATACGACAATCTTGTGATTCGATAGTAGTGAAAATTGGACTCTATACACATTTATTTAACATGGGTTTGTCGTAGGAGGGATGCCCTTTATTTCGAAAGACTTTAAATTTAATTTTAAATTTTGGCAAAGTGTCCACTTTTTTACTGCTTTCCAATGCTAATTAAAAAATCCGCCACTTTCAGGTTAGACCATCTGAACATTTCTCTGTTGAGACCACAATTTAGTTAGAATTGACAAGAGGAAACTTAACAAAATATTTGATTAATATGAAACAATATATAATACAAATAATTATTAAATTAGTATTAAACAGAATAATATTATTAAATATATTATAAATAAAAATAAAATATTTGCAGTGCAATAAATTATAAAATTCTTAAGCAAAATTATGTATATTAATTAAATTATACGAAATTAAACATTTCCTAATTAAAAAAATAAAAAATGAAGAAAAATGCAGCGTAGTGAAAATGGGGCTTTCTGAATAGGTGCAAATACATATTTAACAATCAATTTTTATGGTGTTATTTAGAATAATCACTTACTTAATCAATACTTCAGGAAAATAAAAAAGTAACTAGTAAATCAAAAAATTTTTTTTTTTCAAATCCATGCTTTATGCAAGCAGAATTCTATTATGCCTAGAAATTCTTTTTTAGTTATCTTTTGTAGAAGGAAAAATTACTGCGTTATCAGGAGCAGAAATAATAGATTTTTAATTTGTGGTTTGTATGGGAGGTACCACGCCCCTTTGTCCATTCCCGCTCATATTTGCAGCAGCACTTAAAAAATGCACACCAAACCGACGTACCAAATTTTGTTCAAATACCGTTATCAGGAGCAGAAATAATAGATTTTTAATTTGTGGTTTGTATGGGAGGTACCACGCCCCTTTGTACAATCCCGCCCATATTTGCAGCAGCAATTAAAAAATCCACACCAAACCGACGTACCAAATTTTGTTCAAATACCGTTATCAGGAGCAGAAATAATAGATTTTTAATTTGTGGTTTGTATGGGAGGTACCACGCCCCTTTGTACAATCCCGCCCATATTTGCAGCAGCACTTAAAAAATCCACACCAAACCGACGTACCAAATTTTGTTCAAATACCGTTATCAGGAGCAGAAATAATAGATTTTTAATTTGTGGTTTGTATGGGAGGTACCACGCCCCTTTGTACATTCCCGCCCATATTTGCAGCAGCACTTAAAAAATCCACACCAAACCGACGTACCAAATTTTGTTCAAATACCGTTATCAGGAGCAGAAATAATAGATTTTTAATTTGTGGTTTGTATGGGAGGTACCACGCCCCTTTGTACAATCCCGCCCATATTTGCAGCAGCACTTACAACATGCACACCAAACCGACGTACCAAATTTTGTTTAAATACCGTTATCAGGAGCAGAAATAATAGATTTTTAATTTGTGGTTTGTATGGGAGGTACCACGCCCCTTTGTCCAATTGGTCAAATTTTCCATTTCCTTGTATTGTCATCGAAAATGATTAAGTGTGCAAAATTTGAGCAAAATTGGTTGAGAAAAAAGCTTTCAAAAATTGATTTCAAATTTTGTGGCACACAAACATATATAGAAAGTAACCTTATATAAAGCATGGAAAAAAGACACTAAACGATAGACAAATCTAAATAGTCCGATTATACTTTGTAATTTTAAGTGAACAACAAAAACTGTCATTTCCATCTGAAGATTATCAATATCTCGATACTGATTTATCAATCACTTCGTAAGTTGTTTCCTCAAACTAATCATCTTATATCTATCTCTATATACATTCTTCTAAAATTTAAAATATTTTTGCTTTGAAAACCCATAGAACTTGTAAAACAAATCTTGCGGTTGGTTAAGCGTTTTCTATAAAAAAGTCTAAATTTCTAATATTGTATACCTTTACACCATTCATACGTTCATGTTAATTTATTGAGATACGCTTGTAAAAAAGGAAAAAACATATAGATTTTTTAAATAAAAGAGATATAATACAAAACAGAATCATTACATTTCTAATGTTTCTGAACTCATCCGGAAGCAAGAATTGGAATTGTGTTACAAGTTGAGACCCCATATTTAGATAATTTTGAAATTAGCACATGCTTCCTCCTTGGTAGTACCTTTTATTTGCGTATTTTATTGTTATTAAAAAGAAATTCTTTAACAACTTCTTCAAAAGCGTAAAATCATCACACACTGCAACTTCGGAATGACTTTATATGTATTTCCAAAATGGGAGTACACAAATTAAAGGTACCTTCGACGAAAATCAGAGTTTTGCAAAAAATTAAAAAAAAATATCCATAAAACAATTTTTTCCTCTGATTTTATGATTTATATCGATTTTTAGGTCTCGGACACATTTTCTTTATTTCTTTATTCGACGTTTATCGAGAGCTCTTTGGATGTTATTGGGTTACGATCCAATGTCGCTTGTAACATACACATAGTCAGTCGCAAAAATCGCTGCAATTGTTGAAAAAATCGTTGTAGAGAATTACAACCTTCGGTTTTATACTGCTTCATTTTTGATCTATTCTATTTGTATGTTCATAGTCTCTTTTGGAGTCACAAACTAACGTGTGGTTGTATAGCCAAATCAGAAATATTTGAACAAACTGGCTCTGGCTTTAGACATTTTTTTCCAAATTTATGACAGATGACAGCATAATCAGATAATAGTTAGGCATCTTAAACTCATTTTCGAGAAAATATATTTGAATATAAGCCCTCGTTATATTGCTAGTGTGGGTTTTGAAAGTGACAACTATAAACTGATATTTATTGAGAACATTTTTTATAATATAATAAAAAACAAACAGAGTCAATAATTTTCAAATGATGACTGCATTTTTGTCAAGATAGTCTAATATAAAAAATGGATTTTCAGAACCAAAATTTTCAAATAAAAATACTCCTGCATAATTTAAAAAACCAAAAAAAAAACTATAAACGTCAAATACTTTTACCAATAAGTTATTCAAATAAAAATTTCAAATTTCATTGATTTTCAGCGGTGCTTATAGGAACGTTCAGCTAACAAATGTCTAGGTCTAGGGACGAAATTCGGGACGATTCGGGATATCGTTCGTTTAGTATAAAAATCAAATTTTTCCTTACTTATTACTATTTTTTCTATATTTCCAACCACTGTGCGTTAATTACGTTTGGGCTCCACACTCAAGTGTAGTGGTGCTAGAGGTACTGAACTGATCGTCATTAAGTTGTGGACTGCGCGCCAAACTAAATTATCGTTTATATGTACATATGTATGTATTTTTGTTGGAATTGGCCACGTACATACACAGGCTGACAAGGAAATCATCTATAATCATCCGGTGCTCATACAGTTATCGTTCATCTCGAGTTGTTGGTTGTTCTTATGTTTGTTGTGTTTTTTCTGTTTTGGTTTGAATAAATGCCTTCTTTTCAGTTTGTCTTCTTCCTGTCGCTCTGGATTACTGGCTTGGCCCTCGTAAAGGACCGCAAATCCTCTTCATTGATTCCACAATAATAACTGGCACCATGTCAAGGGTGTCGTAATATTTTCAGCAGAAACCCGGTTTCACAAGGAATCGCCGCACTGTGACTCAGAAACATTTTGCGTTAGCCAAAATGTTTAGTTAGTTTTCTTAATGGCAATCCTCTGGTTTCAATTTCATTAAACCAAATCAAAAACTCAAGATTGAGCCTACACTGAAAGAATGAAAAGTATCATAGAGTTTCTGCAACATTTCTTAGAAACTAAGAAATGCTGTCTTCATTGAATTAAATTTTGTCATACACAACTTGCATAGATGGTGAAACTTCATTACTTCTCTGAAAATATTTATAACTTCTACTGAAGTTTCTCATATAAACAAAAATAATATGATTTTTAAGTTGCGAGTAATTTTTTTGACTTTCTGAATATGTCATTGACCTATATCAGGATACTTAGTTACATATATCAGAGTTAACATAGGATAAATGAGAATTCCTAGTAGTGTAGTATTCAACCGTGTACTGTCGACACACTAAACATTTATTTGTTGTTATGAACCGCTTCATAAAAAAATCCTTTATATTTATGAAAGCATTACATTGCGCAAATTATTGGTTATGATATATTTTTTATTTAATATAATTTTATATATTAAATTATGTTTAATAATTAATATATTCAATTAAATTAATGAATATTAATTTCATATACATTTATCATTTATTGAATACTATCTTTTTGTACCCGGCATCGCACGGGTTCATTCATCCTATTCCCCTACTTCGTATGCTTTTGAAGATAAAATAAGTACAAAATGATTGTTTTAAACTAGAGTTTGTGTGAGCGGTACCATGCCTCTTTGTCCTATCGTGACCTAGTATATCCAGGAACCATCCCCTGTCCAGTAGTTAGCTACAGTAATGTTCATGAAAAAAAACATAAATGAAATGTATGATCATTTCGTAACTATTTAGAAAAATTCACTAAATTTATGAAAAAAACGTTTATGAAATTTTTTCATATTTATTATGATAAAATACTTATTCTCGCAAAATGTTAACATTTCGTTGCCAAAAATGGCGACCTAACAAAGAATTTATGTGGTCTAGAGTGATCAAACCCGAAACCGACAACCGATCCAACCGGGGTTTTCATCTCAGCCGACCATCGGGTTTTTAGAAATCGCGGTTTTCGGATAATCGGACAAACCGGTTTTTTCTAGTCGGTCTCTCATTGTGGGAAAAATCGTTTTTTTTTCGCTATAATACTGAAGACGGTCTTTCGTTGCGAACAAGCCTACTTTTACATTCGTCTTTGAACATATGTGTGTGTTCTCTATTTAGTCTATGCAGACAACTGCCCCGGTGCCCACATCCATTTTAACCACATTCCTTTTATTAAAATTGTTAAATTTTTAGGAAGTGAAACATCAATAATACATCAGAAAAAAAAACACAAAACGTAAACGTCTCATTACGATCTTATGACCACGAAACACGTCATGATGAAATGTGTTAATATCTTATCTGCGAATTCTCATTTATGCCTAAACCATTGCTTTAATTCTGTATGTTAGAAAATATTGTATAAGTGGATTATCGTATCATGAAGATTACTTCATGGATATTCAATAAGTATGCTTTGAATTATATATGGAAAACAATTGTTCTTTATTTGACTAAGAATGTTTGTAACGAAATAAACCGGACCGACCGTTTTTTCTAAAATTGAAAACCGGGCAACCAGTTTTTTAAAAATCACGTTTTTCGAAAAACACGAAAAATCGAAATTGCTAAAAAACGGGATTTTTGATCAATCTAGTTGTTGAAATTTTCTTAATTGAAAATAAATTTTTCCTCAACCAATGTAAATTTAAGTAAAAATTTCCTAAAATTAATTAAATATTTATTCAAACCAAGTAAATTTTTCTAAATCTGCTCAAATTTTCCTAAAATAAATTAATATTTATTTAAACTGAGGGCAAATTTGCTTATTTTTTCCTCAAAACAAGTAAATTTTTACTTAAACTGAGGAATATTTTACTTGATGAAGGAAAAAAGTGAACTTAATTTTCAATTTTACTAAAATAATGCAAACAAATGATTTTGCTTCAGAGTATACCAAACTAATGCAAAAAAATTACTACATGAAATATTTCTCAAAAGTTTTGTGATACCTCTGCTATAAAGAGTTGACCTATTACTCCATGATAGCTGCGAATGCAAGATATGCGCCTTCGCACTGGCTGTTCAGAATAACACTTGAAGTATTTAAGAAATAATTCTTCAGACGAACGAGAATTGCTTCTTAGATTAATATAAATTTATACTTAAACGTGTGAAGAACTCGGCATAAATTTCAGTAAACATATTAATTGAAATTTAAAGAAAAAGCTCATTTTTGAGTTAAAATTTTCTAAATGGATTTTTTCCACACAAACAATTCTTAGGGTCTGTTTCTGTATGACGATTCACTCATTGTATTCGTCAAAACGACTTACGAAAGTTGATTTGCGTTTCTGTATAACGAATGTCAATTTTTGAGTAAAACACAAAAGCTTTCGTTTGCTTTTCTGTACTTTTGGGTTTCCACAGCACGAAACCAATCGTCACAAATGTCAAATCTGGACGATTAGAAAAACCCATTCGTGTACATTCAGAAATGAAAAGAATGGTTCAAATGTATGTTATTTAAAATGGAAAAATTATTTTCTTTTTTAATAATCAGTTAACAACGGTTAGCACGATTATTCCGACGGAAATAATGTAAATAAAATTTTGACACACACATACACAAAAATTCATCACATATACGAACACTATTCTTCCTGCTGCTCCTAACATAACGTTGGAAAGGGGCAACTGGAACAAATATCGTATCTTAGCACAATTATGTCCACAAAAGATATTTGCAGAAACTATTTGAAATAATTATTTTGTAAAGAAATAATTTTTTCTGGCAGTCTTCTTTTACATATACAATTTTGTTTTTCGATGAATAAAATTATCAAAGAATGACAAGAAAAGCTTTTATAATTTCAAATCATAACACGAAAGCTTTTAAACGTGTTATAAAAACCCAATTTATGAGTCGTTCGTCAGGTATCATTCGTTCGTGTAGAATTTCAATCGTCATCCGGAAACACAACCTTAATATTTTTACTTAAAACCTTGGAACCTTCCACACAAGTATGAATTTACTCAATTGTGAGAATTTTTATTAGATCCAATGATTAAATTTACTACTCTATTTCTAGTAAATGAACTACTTACAATGGCTTTGATATAGGAAAACTTTACTCATAGTATGGATTTTACTCAAATTTAGGAATGATATTTTCTGAGTGTGGTTTGTGTCTAGGGTGTGGTTAACACGGTTAGGGTACAAACACATACCTATTTTAACTTTTGGTTTTCTCTTGACTTAAACTGTCATCCCTATTTGTATCTTTCTAGGTTTTTCCCATCCTTGAAGAACTTGATCCTCTGCAAAATATATATAGATTAAGGTAAGCTTCTCAACATTTTTCCTGAATTTTGTGACATATTCAAGCTCTCATTACATAAATATTGCAAACCATTTAGAAATATGTACTGCCACCACCCATACCAAAAATACCAAACAAAACTGACAAAAAATTCTTGACATCAATAAAAATTACGGTCATCTTATAGTAAGTTTTATTTTTAACAAAAAACCGACAGTTTTTCGAAGCTGGCAATGCCGTTCGCTGGCCATAGACTGTTTGACACACACAGATACTGTTTTTGGCATGACTCTCGAGCGCGCTCTCTCTCTCTCTCTCTCTTTATTTATATTGTGGTGCAGTCAGTATCTCACTCATGTTCGAATGTAAGGAGTGGGGCGAGGATTTCAACCTGTTCCTCCCCCATCACCCTGCACTGCATTAACTTTATTGTAGTAGTGATTCGTAAAGTGCAAAGTAAATGAACAGAAAAGCTCTTCAGTTGTCAGCTGCTGCGCGTAGAGAGAACATCTGCACACACACACACGCTCACACAACAAACAAACAAACCAAAAAGAATAAATAAAACAAAATCACGAACATAGATATTCTCATTCCAACAATACGTGTATGTGTGTGTGTTTGTTGTGTATGGCGGAAAAAGACGACAGCAAGAGAACAAATGTAAAGCAACAACGAGAAAAAGAAAAGAAGTACACAACAAGAACGCAATAATAATACTATACGACGATTTTTCAGTCACTACGGACGTAACTTTCGATGAAATCGTCGGGAAAAATCACTTTAAATCGCAAGGCTAAGGGAACTTTCAAGTTTTTTCCAAAGAAAATAATGCCTAAACGAAGCACTTAAAATAAAGAAGATTTTAGTGTGGAAGTCTTGATTTGTCGCGTTACGCGTTCGCCGAGTTCTTATCGTTTTCTCGGTGTTGAACGGGCCAACAAAGTGTAACGTGACCTTAATTTTGTTAAAATATTGCAAAATGTGCTTTGTAATGAATATGATTTTTTAAAATATATACAATTCAACGATAGTATCTAAACAGAAAAGCAAAAACTTCTATAACAAACACACCGTATGTCATTTGTCAATTAAATTGTATTGAAAAATCAAGTCACACACGAACACGCACACACATATGTATTTACATTCTTCTCATCACCCACCGCTTGCGAAAAAGTCAAATGTTAATTGTACGTATGGGTGTGTGTGTGTGTGCTTGAGTGTGAAACTCGGTCGATATACCAATGAGTTTTTTGTATGTGTTTGTGTGTATTGCAATTGACCAAAGAATTGTTTTTGTTTCGGGGGATTTGACACAAGTGGAAAGTCTAAACTAAATATGGTAACTCCGTTCACTCTTTGCTGCACCATTGGTACTAGCAACAACAACCTCAATGAAATTTTTAAAAAATTTGCACAGAATCTTTTGTAAAAATATGTTTCAACAAATAAAACACGTTGTGTTTGAGGTCATACGCCATCAATATCAAGTACGTGCATGTATACACTTGTGCCCCCGTATGTAGTATGTATGTGTACCTAGTATAGCAACAACAACTATTAAGTTGGATGTGAGAGCAAAAACTACCTTAAAACCAAAACAACACCAAACGATCGAAATCGACTAAAACCAGACCACCACCACAACCGTCACCACTAAAGCCAAACTCGACCAGACGAGGTTTGCTGGCTGTTTCGGGTTTTCCTCCTTTGTGGGATTTTCCCCGTTGAGGATCGCCATGGTATTTTCTTTGCATTTAATCGATAATGCTTTCTTGTGTGTTTGTTTGCCATTTCTCTTTTCCCCCATTTCCCCACATTCATAACAACCATCTATCTCATCTTGCGTTACTCCCAACAATATTTCGTGTATTACTACTCCATGTGAAGGTGTTGCCAGCTCAATATTGTTATTGGTGGGCATGTGTAATGTGAACGAATGAATAATAACAAAAAAGAAAAAAGCTCTTCATAGCGGAGCGGTGAGTGACAGGAGTGTATCTGTGAGCACCAGTGAGAGTTTATGCGTGTGTGAGCGAGTGAGAGAGAGGAGAATGTTTGTTCTAAAAACAAATCGGTGAGGTCAAGTGAATTTTTACTATTACAGAAGAAATAGGTGTTGCCGGATTTGTGTATGGGCATGGGTATAAACGGGAATGGTACAATAAGACTATTTATATTTAAGCCGGGATAACTTGGAATAAAAAAGCATAAAAATTGTATTTTTTCACTCGTGGCTAATGCCATTTTTTTTTTTCAAATATTTCTGATGTGGCTTTACCCCACACTTTAGTTTCTGACAGAAAAACTTGAGATGAACATGAAAATAAAATAGCTCAAAAATGGAGCAGCATAAAACGGAAAGTTGTAATTCTCTATAACGATTGTTTTAAACATTTTTCTAGATCAAATTGCATCATTTCGCCCTTAATAGCATTTTGCTTCCCAAGTTGGCAGTCTGAAAGAGGATAATCTTGACCGTTAAGTCAAAAATTATGAAAAGTAACTTTAGAGAAACCCGCGTATGATTGCTGACTTCATGGGGAATATTTGTATCAGAAAAGGATCAGAATCCTAAATAGAGCAAGCTAAAACATAAGGGTGATTCCATTGGAACGGGTGTGACAATTTTTCTTAAATATGTTTAAATATATCCCATTTACATTGACTGAGATTTTTTAGCGTTTTAAATATTGGAGATATACAACAAACAATAGCGTCACGGGTGTGACCTAAGCTTTGAAGAAAATCTTGAGGTTTTAGTTATTTTCTTGAATTCGGTAATGTTCTTCCATTAGATGCCTTTATTCATTTTTGGTAATCAAAAGAGTAGTTCATACACTTTCTTCTAAAGTATACATTACCGACATCTCTTCACGATTATAGGAAATATAGGATATTTAAATTGAAACGGACGTGACATTTTAGGGAAATCCTGTTACGACACTAGTCTATATCTGGAAAAGGAAATGATCATTGTCATCTGTTAAATATAATCATCAACATGAATATGAGAAGTATAAACATTACGAATGTTTATCGGTGTATTTAAATCATAAACTGATTTTGAATTTTTGCCGAAAAAAGGATGTGGAATAAAAAATCATCACTGACTACATATCTTTACAAGCGAAATTGGTTCTTAAAACACAAACAAAAATTCAGTCGGATCCGTTGGCTAGATCACGAAAAACTCGCAGAACAGAAATATCATACATGAAAATCATTTTAGCGATATTTCCCACGAAAATGAAAATTATTTTTTTGTTCATCGTGACCTACCGCAATATCCACTTTTTGTTAAAAAATCTCGGGAAAGGGGATGCAAATGGTGCCAATCTAATATCTTTGTAAATTTGTTTTCTACAAAACATTGCTAACAAATCATGTAAATCAACAATCTTATTTGCTTATTTCAACATTCATAGTGCAAAAAATTCAAAAAAATAAACATGCAAAAGTGGCTACGAGCCATAGAAACGCTAATAATAGGAAATTTTGAAAACTTTTTAAATCAAGTAGTTGGTAATCATCTTTAGATTAAATTGATTAATAATCGCGCTCAAAATCATTTTTTTCGCTCTCCTGTAAAATTGTGTCTTTGTTCAAAGACACTTTTGAATAAAAGCCCTCGATATATTAATATTTTGTCCAAACTTTGTTTAAGTTCCGAGATGGGCGACATGGTACGTCGAAAAAAACTAAAAACTACAACATTAGAATGCAATAAAGTCATGTCTGTACTCAGTTTTTGTATGTTTTTATTTGTATTATTTCGAATCCTGAATATGTCATTCGACGAAAGACGAAATATTTTTAAATAAAATTTAAAAATACAAAGACCTCGAGCTCGTTTTTAATTTAATACAAATTATAATAGAACTAAGAACTATTTATTTTTTAAATTGTGCATATAATAAACAATTCTGAGCAACCATGTGAAAAAAATATATGTATTGATTTTGTTCCGAAATGGCAAAAAACCACACCTCTAGTTTCACTGTTAATTATTTAATTCTATTTAACACTATATCACTGTGCAGCGTAGTGCATACACGTTTCCACCCGATATGCAAATGAAGCTGACAACCTTTACTACTCTCAAGCAATATGAATTATAATTTGCAGATAAAATGTATTTAAAAAATGTGGCAACTTTCTATGTTGTTCATTTTTAATTTGACATTCCTAAATTGTTATTTATCGCAGAGTGTTGTCTCTTAACAAATTTGGGTTTGTTTATGTCTTTCGCTCCCCGTTATTTTTTTTATCAAAACATTGACATTTAGTTTTATTGCCGCCTCTAACCATACGTTCGTTTAAAACAAACAATATTCTCTGAATGAATGGCAATGCTGGTGTTGTGCTGGTAACGTTGTTTCTTGTGTTAATTACAAAAAGGTGTCGAAAATACAAAACATCAACAACAAATAAATACAAACAAAATGTCAAAGAGGAATAAGAAAATAATACAGAGCGAGAGAACCGTCACAATGAATAAATAACAAAAACAAAAAAAACCTAGAAAAACATGTGCTTCATTAACAGTAATGTGTGTATTGTTGCTGATATTTTTGTCGGTGATTAATTGGCCGCTGAGGTGTTGTTGTCAGTGGAGAAGCAAAGAACAAGAATATAAGCAGAACTTGTTTTATTGAGTTGACTGGGGGTGGGTAGGGAGTGAAGTTGTAGCGCCACCACAATGGTAAATCAAGTATTTCCCACTCTCAGTATATCTTCATCGTAAAGATTGCTATTTTAACATGAGCATTACGAAAATAAAATGGACAGTAATGACACGCTCTAAGCGTGTGTTCAGTGAGAGAGAGAGAGAGCTTAGCAGATTATGATAAGAATTACTCTTCACGAGTATAAATCAAATATCACCGTTTTAAACGAGTGGAGAATGTTTTTCATCAAATCAGGGATGCAAAAGTTGGTACAATTGTACCATTTTTAGTTAAATTGTACTAAACTTTAAAATACAATGGTAATCCAATGACATGTTTGGTACAATTTTCCAAAATTAAGAAACACATTTTTATTTTTAAGTCCGTAAAAACACATATACAACTATATTAAAATTATGTTAAAGAGCACAGAAGTGTAATCACAAATATAAGAGAGAGAGACATTTATTCGAGTTTGAATACACCGATTTTGGCGACAGGGTTGGAAATTCGGATAACTACAAATATATTTATACTATCCGAAAACATGATCGGATGAGTATAACATAGCTACATAAATTATGTACCCCATATTAAATCATGAGGTCCAAAAAATATACACTTTATTTGGATCGGTGCACGATGGGGCAAAACACCAATCTGAGAGGCAAAAAGTCCATTTTGAAGTAACGCATTTTCTGAAAGTAATAATGGCAAGTTGTAGCCAACACTTTAAAATGGCAAATTAAGAACCAGGTGGCAACTCGTTTTTTCTAACCATGCTGCCAAAGTTATTACTTTTTCTCTTGTTTCAATTTTGATATTTCAACCTAAAGTAATAACGGAAACATATCTGTTGTAAAACGAAAAGGCAAGCTAATATTTTTTGTAAATTAGAAAACACTAACACAGATATGTAAATTAAACAAACTGTAATAATGGTATTGCAAAATAGAAATGCACTACGATAAAGTGTGTTGTGTTTTTCGTGTATGCTTACGAGTCGCTCTAGTATTTCTTGGAATAGAACTTTGTTTATCCGAACGTATCCGCTTAACCATACATATGAGAAGAAAGGTTAAAAGGTGCACTATAATATGAAATTTTCTGATTTAAAATTGTATTAAAGTTAGAAATGCAGATATTGTAAAATTTCGGTTAGAGAATGGTTGAAATGCTATTGATCTCCGCGAAATTTTACAGAAGTGTTTATAATTAATGTATAGCATCAAAGGAAAAGGCTAAAATTGGTCATGGTTGACTATGTGATACCCTACATCACTCATTTAATATCAGAGGGTATAGTTTATACAGTCCATCTAAAATACCCAGTGTCTTTATTTAACTTATTTAATTAAATATACAGTGGTGGACAAGAATTTAGTACATTCAGCACATGTAACTTTATAAAGCAAATATTTCAACATATTTTTATGTTTTTTGTTCGGTATTTTTTTTTTAATATTGCGCACGATAAGATTATGATTTAACATTGTTTTTGTTCGGTTCTTTTGTTGCATTTTAGTTCTATTCCATCTAAAGTACAGATAATACAAATTAAAAAAAAATCAATCAAACCGGAAAAAACTAAACTAACCAATACATTTTATTATAAACTTAATATTTGGTTCGAGAACCACTATTTTGAGTAATAGCTGTACATCTTCTGGATAAACTCTCCACTAGGGACAAAAAAAGCTCCATTGAAATAGCATATCAGGAATATTGAGTTTCATTCAAAAAATCGTGCACATTTTTGGGGTTTATTTCTATAATATGTTGTTGAAGTTCATTCCTTAGATTCTCAACAGAATTGAGGTCCGGTGACTGCGCTGGCCCTTTTTTAAAAATCTATTCTCTTCTGCTTCAAACAGCTCTTCACTGACATTAAGTGTGTTGGTCGTTGTGCATAAAAGGCCACTTAGTGACATATTTTTTATCTGCATATGGTATCGTGATATTAACAAGTAGATTTTTGTAAACATACTGATCCATAAGTGCATAGATTTTGTGTATGGGACCAACACCGTGTCCAGAAAACGCTGTACACACCATCACATTTTTGATAACAAACTTTACCGTCTCAGATTTGTACTTTGGGTTGTGCTGCATGTTTGGAGGGTACAATTCGTATTGTTTCCCCACCGAACCGAAAAAGTTCGGTTCGCCAATTCAGGCGATATTTTTCACAAAAATCATGGATTTTTTTAAATGCTCCTGTGCAAATGAAATTTGGCACTGAAAATCATTTTTTAAACGAGTGACTTGACTTGTGTTGAACAATGCATCCAAGTATTTTTTTCATTGATTCTTCTTCTTATGGTTCTTGAGGAAATGCTAATGACAAATTTTGCTGAAAGATCTCACTGAATCCCAGTTGAACTTTAAAATGGATCTGATACGGAGATTCTATAAATTAAAGAGTCATATTTATTGGTCGTTTTTCTCGGCGTAGGACATTATGTGACATTTTTTAAGCTCCCATAAGTTCCAATATGGCCTAGTAAATTGCACACAATATGTCTGGATCAATTTAGAATGTTTACATTTCCCCAGCGGTACTTCCACTGTCGTTCAATTACATAATAACCTGACGCTGCGCCTCAATGCACCATTTTCCTTTGGCCATGTCTGGTTATAAATTTTGTTAAATAATAACTTTCATTTGAGGAAAAATTACCAAAACATTCCAATTAATTAATTTAAACGCAGAAGGAAACAGAAAATAACAAACTTTATCAAATGAGCTAAATTTGCGTCCAGCACAGATTACGAATTACTTGCAAATACATGACAGTACGAGAAAAAGAATCAACGAAAAAAATTATGGGGAATACTGATCACTAGGGCGTACCTCAAAAAAAAAGTTCGCCGTACACCTTCAAATATGAAGTATTATTGAAAGGTAGTTTCAAAAAAAAAATTTTTATTTTTTTATGCCGAACGTAGGGGTCGCGCTTTTACATTTTTCTATATAACTTGTATTTATAAACGGATTTTAAAGTGTGATACATCGATGTTTTTGTCTCGACGAGGCCGATTTTTTTGTCTTTGAAGTCATTGAGCTCAAGCACCCCCTTCTGGTACTTACCCATCATTTCTCAGTTGCTACTACCCTAATGTACCACTCTAATAATCGAAAATTAAAGCTCGCATAAAATCATGAATCATGTTTGAGCTCAATGACTTCAAAGACAAAAAAATCGGACAAAAACATCGATGTATCACACTTTAAAATCCGTTTATAAATGCAGAAGTTATATAGAAAAATGTAAAAGCGCGACCCCTACGTTCGGCATAAAAAAATAAAAAAAATTTTTTTGAAACTACCTTTCAATAATACTTCATATTCGAAGGTGTACGGCGAACTTTTTTTTTTTTACTTGTAACCTGGTACGCTCTACTGATCACACCGTAGACAACACGTAAAAACAAATGTTTGGCTGAGAGTTCATTGTCAGAACAAATTATTTGCAAGAAACTGTACAAAAACCAATTCATTCTATTAAAAAAGTAATTAAAATATTACTTGAATTCATATCTTAATCAATCGCTTAAAATTAATTAATTTTCTTATTTTTTTTCTTTGTAATTTTAAAACAATTTCAAATTTTTTACAGAAAAGGAAAAATGTGATTAAAATGTTCCTCGTAAAAATCTACATAAATGTACACAGCGCATATAAAGTAAGGATCAAATGGTTCCTCTATGCCATAAGTATTAAAAATAATTTTTAAAATATTGTCTCTATTTCACCTATAGTTTCAGATGCATATCATCTGGTTCTAATGTAATATGAACTGTCGGACAGTGTTATAGACCGAACCTTGTTATTTTTATACACTCCACGAGAGTATTATGTATTTGTGCATTTGTTTGTAACATCCAAAAGGAAGCGAGATAGACCCATTGTTAATTCCTTCCCTTTTGGATTGAATTGTAATTGGATAGAAAGTGGAGTGTATCATATTGTCGGCTCCGTCCGACTTTAGCCTTTCCTTACTTGTTTTGATTGTAGAGCGTATTCATATTGATTTTTTTTTTTTTTTTGAAAATTATGTCCGCATCTCCTTCATTTTTATTAAAGTACGGCTTACACCATCTTATTGTCCTCGATGTTCTATAAAACGGTTGGCAACACATGGAGTATACTGTATGTTGCAACCAATTTTGATAAAAAGCAAATGCAGATTCAGATATTGTGAAAGTTATTTTTATCCTTTCTTTTCCTTTACACATTTACAATAAAATTAAATTAAAAATACATACATACCTTCCACGAGGTACTACGAATTTATGCAATTGTTTGCATAAACCTAAGAAAGTGATTTAGATATCAGGATATCTATTCTTTTTTCTGTAATCAAAGTACAGTGGATTACAACTTTTCTTGGAGATCATATTATTAGCAATGTCAAGTTTTGTGCTAAAGCGATCAGAATTACTTTGAAATTTAGTTTCAGATTTAGTTTAAGATCTTTTTTTGAAAAGAAAAACATTCTTTATGTATATTGTTATTACAATATAATTACACAATATTTTCTAAAAACCTATAAACTTCAGAATATTTATTTATTAAGGTTACAATGACATTTGTAGCAGAATAACTGTATTAAGAACTCTGACAACAAAGATCTTAATCTCACCTTCAGAATATTATTAATCAGTCTTATGCATATTCTGTAAATATGAAGGCACATTATTTCCCAAATCCACTAGATAATTGACAAATTGCCTTATTATCACTTTGCCCATATGTTTTGCAAACGCAGTGTTGTGTTTGAATTCCCCCCACAGTGCTGATTGAACATACCTCAAAACCGCTGACAACTGAACACGTACAAAATAACATATAAACAAAACAAAAACGCAAACATTCTGATCCCAAATAAATTAACGTTAATTGTGAGAAATGAATTAAAAGCAAAGCTTGTTGGTGCAAAAAAAGAATGTAAATACAAATGAAGAAAGTCCGGTCAGAAGTCCCATGATCAAGTTGTTCTGTAACTTTGTACCTTTGCCTACATGTACTGAACAGCTGAGCTGCGAGCCCAAAAGTCATGTGAGAACACCTTTTCCTCGTATTGTTGTTCTGTTTGCATACGCATGTGTGTTGTTCTATTGACTTGTGTTGTGGGCACTTGACTGTTGGTCTGTCGAAAGGGCAGTGGGCATCGATTGGTATTTTGTACCTTTTCAATCACCGTTTCAAATGAAATCATTATTATTATTGATTAATCACACACCGTTAAAATAACACACTGGTGTATGTAAATAATAAATAATTAGAAAAATATTTGTTTGTATTGTGTTCTTTATTTGAAAGAGACAGAGAGAGGCAAACACTAAGACTATATTTCTTCCGCCACAGACGGCTAGGCCTAGGGACAAAATATTTTACAAATCCTCATAAAACAACAGTCAAATGTTATCTCCTCGGGGTTACTAGAAAATATTTTTCAAATGTATGGTTTGCAATCCTATCTAATGCGAAGATAATGAAGAGAACTAGATTCAACAAAATTCTCAGAGAAATGCGTGGTACGAGGGAAATTATTTAGGGAATTATTTTCTTTCTAAAAACTGCAATAAATAGAAAATAAAAGCATATTAAATAAACTGTGGTATTTGGCGTAAAGTCGTTGGAATTAACTTTTACTTCATTCGTTTTCTTCCAAATTTCTGTATTATAAGCGAAATAGAGTACAAAATTGAATGAATTAGAATGTGCTTTGAGTGAAATAGAATGTACTTTTACACATTCGCCACCTAGTGGTCTTGGCTGCTACTACAACTATTTTATCTATGTATTTCCATTATCTTTGTCTAATAATAAGTGTTGCCATTTTTTTGTGACTTTACTATTCTTTCATATTCTTTGATATAATATTCGTTGTTGCAGCAGCATTATTCTTTTCGTTATTCAAGGAAATTATATTTAAAATTGCAATTAATTATCTTAATTTGTTAGATTGTTGTTTTCTAAAATAAATTCTCAAGAACTTTTCAAAATAAGCTGGTTATTATTAATTAGCTTATTTTGTGTGTTCACACACGCTCACTTGATTTTCTGTTACGAGAATTGATATTTATATTTTAAGTCTTGGTAATACTAATTGTTTGCGGGCGCCATCTGACATTGTCCATTGAAAGTGTTCCCTACTCATGACAATTGATATGAGTTTTGTCGGAGTTCTTTTGATTTCAAGCGCTATTCAATCAAACAACGTCTCAATGTATTTAAATACTAAATATAGCGGTGAACTACATTCAAAAGAATGCTCCAATGTAATCTTAAGGGGGGGAGGGCAACTTTGCTTATTTTCATAGCCACCGAGATGAAATTGAGCTTCATGAAGTCTTAACTGAAAGCCGATCTCTTCTCGAAAAATTTCCACATACATTTCTTACAGTTTGCGTTAATGAATCACTACTTTGGAAGTAAGTTTTTAATGTTTCCCAATTTTGTTCGAGCGTAAAGCGTCCATTTTGTAAATGTCAAACATAAACCAGAAAATAAAAATCGAAATGAACGTTATTCTACCTTTCAAAGTCAAAGTAATCGGTAGTTAAAAGTTAAGTTAGTTAAAATGTTTGAATATCTCACCCTATAGTTCCCAAGGATTTTCACGGATTCCATTTATAAATGCTAATCATTTCAAATTTCCACAATTGCTCGCCCACAATATAAAATGCAGCGATAGCGATGTTACGTTTCTTAAGTTAATTGGGTAATAATTTCAACACTCTTCACTTTTTTCCCCATTATCGGAAAATTTTCTTTACTTTTTCAGCCTACTTTTTGAGTTTTGTAGTTGGTTTCGATAACTCGAAAAAATCAGGAATTTTCACCTGATTTTTTTGCTATCTATATAGCTAAAATAATAAAAAATAAAAAATTTTTGATTTTAATTTACAATTTCGATAACTAAGATTGTTATCGAAAATTTTTATTTTACTTTTTCAGACAATTTTTTATCTTTCTACAGAAGTCATAATTTTCCAATGTTTTTGGTTTCGATAACTCGAAATTTATCTAATGTTATCGATCATTTTTACCCGATTTCTTCGATTTTCATTTCTTCGAATCAGCTAGAAATAAAAAAAAATAATTTTTAATTTACAATTTTGATAACTAAGATAATAGTTATCGATTTTTTTCCTATTTGACTATATTTTACAAACAACTACTTTTTCGATTTTTCCAACCTTTAACCTCCGATAACTGACCTAAAAATTATCGATTTTTAAATTTACAATTTCAATTACTATGACAATTATCGTATGTATTTGTATTTTTCCGTTTTTTTTTTTTCAATTTAACCACATTTTACAAAAAACTATTTTTTCGATTTTTATACCCTCACTCTACAGAGTAGGAGGGTATATATAATTTGGGAAAGAAAGAAGTGTAACGTATTGAAGGAATGACCTAAGACCCTAAGTATGTTCGGACAAAGTCCGTTTCACGAATCATGTCCGTCTGGTTGGCTGGTGTACACGATAAGTCTCGAAAGGAGTTAAGGAATCGATTCAAAGTTTGCACATGATAATATTTTTCCCAAACTTAGTTTAAGTTCAAAGATGGGCGAAATTGCCACACCCCTTTTGGTACCGCCCACACAAATGGACCATATTTCTGAATTTAATTAAAACCTTTCTAACTTCCATACCGATATTCGAAATCACTCATATTTTGGTATTTGATAAAGTTTTTATAAGCACTTTAAGTGTACCAAATATGATGGGTTTTGCCACGCGCCTTCCAGTACCTCCCACACAAATCGCGCAAAAGTACGTAAAATAAAAGCTGTTATAACTTCTATGCTGATGATCGGAATACTGTGAAATTTGATATTTAGTAATGTTTTTATAGTGGTTACATTCGCATGGAATATGTGAGATATTGCCACACCCCTTCTAGTACCTCCCACACAAAGTGACCAAAACTTTGGTTAAATAAAACCGACATAACATCCATACGGGTAATCAAAATCATTTTCAATTTGATATTTCAAAATGTTTTTATAATCACTTTATACCTAAAAAATATTTGCGTTTTAGCCACGCCCCTTCTTGTACCATCCACACAATTGTCTCTATCCTAGGTAATATTAAATCCTTTATAACTTCTGTACTGGGATCCACTTTGACTTGATATTTGATCATCTCTTTACAAATTATATATAAATATGGAAGCTGGGACCATGCGCCACGAACCTCCTAGTTCCTTCCACACAAAATATCCTGCCCTACGTTAAATTTAATTTCCGTATATATGTTCTCTGAGAGTTGGGGTATATTGTCGGTTTATAAAGGGTGATTTTTTTAGCTATTATCTTTTTGGCAACACTGGTTTAAACAGCTGACGCACGTTTCGTGTTTTGTTTCACTGTCAAACATCTTCAGTTTGGTCTATAATTTTACCATGAATCGTCTTACAAACGAACAACGCTTGCAAATTATTGAATTTTATTATCAAAATGCGTGTTCTGCTAAGAAAGTTCATCGCGCGCTTCCATTTTATGGTCAGTTTAATCGACCCACTGAAGCGGCTATTCGGACTATTGTGACTAAATTTCGCACCAAATTTACATTGTTGGACATTAAACCACCAACACCCAAAATATCGCAGCTGTATCGGCCAGTGTTAATGAGGACCATCAATTATCGATTCGTCGCCGTGGAAGTGCCAAAATTGGACTAAGCTGATGGACCATTTGAGGTGCAGTCAAGGTCAACATTTGCATGAAATAATCTTCAAACATTAAATTATATGGACCGTACTATCGATTCAAATAAAGATTTCATGCATTTTTTTGAATTTTATGTGTTTTTTTTTAAACTTTCCTATAGCTTTTAAAAAATCACCCTTTATAAATCGGTTTAGCCAACTGATGCTTATTTGCTTGTTCCTTCGTTAGCTCTATAGCTAAGCTAGTTATCGATAAGATGTAGACCTTAATTCCTATTTTATCATGAAAATATGTAATTCATATGATTAATAACATACATGTTAGCCACAGAGCTTATGCGTACTGAGAGTGAACATTTCTCTCTTAGCATGTTAGTTTTAAAGCAACATCGGTATAACAGCGATGTAAACTGACATATTGGTTGGGATTTATTGATAAAAATCTGTTGTTTTTGGATGTCGCAACAAATAGATCAAATCATAATATTCAAAAAATTTACAAATAATCAATATTCCACGTTTTAATGAAAGCGAACTGTTCTAACCAATCTAATGTTGTTCCCAATGACTTAATATGATGCTAATACATACTCTTAATATGTATAAGCTCTGTACATACTTTCTCTCTCTCTCTTTCTCTGGGATTGCCATATCGGCCTCTTTATCTAGATAATCATAGGTCATATGTCTGTTTTGCAATGCAAGATGGGTGCGTGTCTAAACCTTTTAAATGTAATTAGCAATTGCTCGCCAATAAATTATTATATCAATTTTAATTTTTGCAATAAAAACATGCAACTTTTCCGCACACACACACACACACACATACATTCACATAACCGCATATACACCAAGTTCATAAGCAATTTCCGTAATTATTGAAATAAACATTTCGTATATGAACATATCTAGAATAAAATACTTTAACATTGAACAAAAAAAAAAAAAGATTTAACATTGGAAATATCTTCCTATTGCGTTAATAGCTTTAGAGGAAAAACTAAACCCCATCAACAAAATTGTGAGATTTACTAATTTTGTGAAATCACGTAATTGTCTAGCTGAAAAAAATCTGTACGCGTGAATCTTTGTGTCGCTGTCTTTTATTTGAAAAAGAGAAGACACATACATGCATGTATGTATGTATGTTTGTATGTATTTACCTTTAAAAGTGTATAATTGTTCTAAAAGCAGAAAAATAAAAATAAAAACAACAACAACAAGCAACACATACAAATAATACAAAAACAAATGATAAATTCATTACCTTGAATTTGCGCAATATTTTAACAAAATTTGCATTTTTCTTCTGTTGCTCTTCTTAAAGGTCTTTGGAACAATATTGTATATATATATATATATATATATATATATTTGATTTTTGTCATTGTGTCTGGTGTGTCTGTTCGTGAAATTCAAGTGAAATACAAATTGAAACAAACAACAACAACAAGACGAACAAAAACAAGAACACACCAAAAAGCAATGACATGGAATGTAATTTGATCTTAAGTTAAAACACTGAAAGCTGAAAATTGAACACATTCAAACATAAAATATGATAATTATTAATATTTTGCAAAAGCCAACACCACCAACAAAGCAGCAGCAACAACAACAAAAACACCAACAATTTCAACAGTTTTCTGTTTATCTCAACAAAAAGCCAAATACTATAAGAACAAAGTGAAAAGGAAAATCTAAACAAAGAAAAAGTATGTGAAAAAAACAAAAGCAAAATCAATTAGTGAATATTCGAAAAACATAAATTATATTTATAATAGTTGCAAAAATTCAAATCAAACTTCAAGTTTGAATCCTTCTCCCTCAGATTCAACTAAAACACTTATAAATATTATTAAATAAACAACGTTGAGATTTTTGTGAAATTATTTTTTACGGAAGCTGATATTTACATAAATTTCTTCAAAGTGGATTCAATATCGTTGCCCCTTGGAGCTCTTTCCCATGTTAGAATGGCTCTGGCCAGGTAAGCACCATGCATAGCTACATCTACATACAATTAACAAAACCGTTGGCAGCTCTGTTGTAACAGGGTTGTTCTGATTTTTAGAGGAATGTTTAGAAATGTTAGACGTGAATTTTGTATTAACATTAACGAATTTATTTAAAGGCCGCTACAATAATGTTTTTTATAGGGCGATAGTCATAAATAATACTTTATTCAGTAATCTTCAAACATATGCTAAATAACCTAAATATTAGAAAATTTTGTTGGTTATTTTAGAGGAGCAGGCACTACGAATTTTCTATCCTAAATGTATGAAATTCGATTATCCACTATCATTCGTGTTCATAGTAAAGTGTGGTTAAATTTTAAGGGCCGATGTTGATTTTGAATAAAACAAATTATTTAGGAAATATTTGTCATTTCTTTTTATTATGATAATATTGGTATTCAGTTATGTATGGAACAAAATATCGGCGGCACTCCTCTATCCGATGTTCCAAATTTTCGATGCCGCTGAGACATAATTGGGTTCTATGTCGTTATTGTGCCGAATTATCGCATCCTTTAGCTCTTGACGCTGAGGCATAATTGAAGTTCTATGTCGTTATTGTGCCGAATTATCTCATCCTTTAGCTCTTGAATTGTTGCTGGGTTATCGACGTACACCTTTTTTCTCAAATAACCCCAAAGAAAGAAGTCCAACGGTGTCAAATCACATGATCTTAGCGCCCAATTGACATCGCCACCACGTGAGATAACACGGCCATTGATTTTTTGCGCGCAAAAAAAAGCCATCGTTTCGTTAGCTTTGTGGCAAGTGGCACCGTCCTGTTGAAACCACATATCGTCTACATCCGTATCTTCCAATTCGGGCCATAAAAAGTTCGTTATCATCTCACGACAGCGAAGACCATTCACAGTAAATGCCTGACCGGACTCATTGTGGAAAAAAATACGGCCCTACATTTACGATTTTAGCTACAGCCGTTTGCTACGTACTAGTTTTAACCCTGTTTATACCTTGTCCATAAAAGCACGAATTTTAGAATGCCTTTTATTTTGCGTTGCTACGCAGTCAGAGAAATGAAAAAAAAAACGAATTTCGTAATTCTAGCCGCAGCCGTTTTGATTGGTACCATTTTTATCCCCTTTCGACCCGTTTTCCCTAAAAGTACAAATTTAAAAAAAAATCTTTATATTGCGCTTCTACGCAGTCAGAGTAATGTATGCATTTTGTGATTTTAGCTGCAGCCATTTAGTCAATACCTATTTCAACTTTTTTTCCTATTTTGACTCAAAACGTACGAAATACGCTTTTTTCCTAATCTACACACCCAGAGCGAAGCATAGTTCGATCATTCAATATTCGTACTTTTTGATTCAAAATGAGAAAAAGGTACCGACCAAATGACTGCAGCTAGATTCACCCCCTAAAATAATTTTGCACGGTTATATAGAACGTGGGTACCAATTGTATGCATTTCCCCCTTAAAAGTAAAAATTTCGAAAAATCCCTTTATTTTACTGTAAAAGGTGATTTTTAAGAGCTTGAGAACTTAAAATGACAATACCAGACAGAAATATTTTTAGAACGATTTTTTTCTTACAATCTGCGAGATAATTTCATGGCATTTATTTTTTAAATATGATTTCCGACTTATGTCCGTCGCTCCTACGAGTTACATGGTCCATTCGATCAGTCCAATTTTTGACTACATTTTCCAATAAATCTGGCCATATGGCGTCAATGGTGGCTGGAAAGGGTGTGAAGATAAATTCGTAAGTTAAATACGTCCCACACCCAAGACACAAACCAATTTAGCTTGTGGAACGTATTTAAAAAATATTTTTTTAAATAAAAACACTAAAAATAATAAAAATAAAAGGAATTATGTAATTATTTTTTAACAATATTTTCCGTTCCCATTATTTGAATGCATCAAATCAGTCAAAAGTCCAAAAAGTATACAAAATAGGCCATTTTAGGCCATGTATTGTTGTGACATTGAAGAGCCGATATCTCGAAAACTAGAATACATGAATCGGGTATTCCAAAGGCAATTATTTAGCCCTTGGTAAGTAGAATATTTTCCAAAAAAGAGTTTATCCAAATTCCGTTTGAGATCGGAGATATATAGCTTTTCAGATATCGGGTATATATATATAGAATATTGATTGTCCGATATCTCGAAAACTAGAATACATGAAGCGGGTATTCCAAAGGCAATTATTTAGCCCTTGGTAAGTAGAATATTTTCCAGAAAAGAGTTTATCCAAATTCCGTTTGAGATCGGAGATATATAGCTTTTCAGATATCGGGTATATATATATAGAATATTGATTGCCCGATATCTCGAAAACTAGAATACATGAATCGGGTATTCCAAAGGCAATTATTTAGCCCTTGGTAAGTAGAATATTTTCCTAAAAAGAGTTTATCCAAATTCCGTTTGAGATCGGAGATATATAGCTTTTCAGATATCGGGTATATATATATAGAATATTGATTGTCCGATATCTCGAAAACTAGAATACATGAATCGGGTATTCCAAAGGCAATTATTTAGCCCTTGGTAAGTAGAATATTTTCCAAAAAAGAGTTTATCCAAATTCCGTTTGAGATCGGAGATATATAGCTTTTCAGATATCGGGTATATATATATAGAATATTGATTGTCCGATATCTCGAAAACTAGAATACATGAATCGGGTATTCCAAAGGCAATTATTTAGCCCTTGGTAAGTAGAATATTTTCCAAAAAAGAGTTTATCCAAATTCCGTTTGAGATCGGAGATATATAGCTTTTCAGATATCGGGTATATATATATAGAATATTGATTGTCCGATATCTCGAAAACTAGAATACATGAATCGGGTATTCCAAAGGCAATTATTTAGCCCTTGGTAAGTAGAATATTTTCCTAAAAAGAGTTTATCCAAATTCCGTTTGAGATCGGAGATATATAGCTTTTCAGATATCGGGTATATATATATAGAATATTGATTGTCCGATATCTCGAAAACTAGAATACATGAATCGGGTATTCCAAAGGCAATTATTTAGCCCTTGGTAAGTAGAATATTTTCCTAAAAAGAGTTTATCCAAATTCCGTTTGAGATCGGAGATATATAGCTTTTCAGATATCGGGTATATATATATAGAATATTGATTGTCCGATATCTCGAAAACTAGAATACATGAATCGGGTATTCCAAAGGCAATTATTTAGCCCTTGGTAAGTAGAATATTTTCCAAAAAAGAGTTTATCCAAATTCCGTTTGAGATCGGAGATATATAGCTTTTCAGATATCGGGTATATATATATATAGAATATTGATTGTCCGATATCTCGAAAACTAGAATACATGAATCGGGTATTCCAAAGGCAATTATTTAGCCCTTGGTAAGTAGAATATTTTCCAGAAAAGAGTTTATCCAAATTCCGTTTGAGATCGGAGATATATAGCTTTTCAGATATCGGGTATATATATATAGAATATTGATTGCCCGATATCTCGAAAACTAGAATACATGAATCGGGTATTCCAAAGGCAATTATTTAGCCCTTGGTAAGTAGAATATTTTCCTAAAAAGAGTTTATCCAAATTCCGTTTGAGATCGGAGATATATAGCTTTTCAGATATCGGGTATATATATATAGAATATTGATTGTCCGATATCTCGAAAACTAGAATACATGAATCGGGTATTCCAAAGGCAATTATTTAGCCCTTGGTAAGTAGAATATTTTCCAAAAAAGAGTTTATCCAAATTCCGTTTGAGATTGGAGATATATAGCTTTTCAGATATCGGGTATATATATATAGAATATTGATTGTCCGATATCTCGAAAACTAGAATACATGAATCGGGTATTCCAAAGGCAATTATTTAGCCCTTGGTAAGTAGAATATTTTCCAAAAAAGAGTTTATCCAAATTCCGTTTGAGATCGGAGATATATAGCTTTTCAGATATCGGGTATATATATATAGAATATTGATTGTCCGATATCTCGAAAACTAGAATACATGAATCGGGTATTCCAAAGGCAATTATTTAGCCCTTGGTAAGTAGAATATTTTCCTAAAAAGAGTTTATCCAAATTCCGTTTGAGATCGGAGATATATAGCTTTTCAGATATCGGGTATATATATATAGAATATTGATTGTCCGATATCTCGAAAACTAGAATACATGAATCGGGTATTCCAAAGGCAATTATTTAGCCCTTGGTAAGTAGAATATTTTCCAAAAAAGAGTTTATCCAAATTCCGTTTGAGATCGGAGATATATAGCTTTTCAGATATCGGGTATATATATATAGAATATTGATTGTCCGATATCTCGAAAACTAGAATACATGAATCGGGTATTCCAAAGGCAATTATTTAGCCCTTGGTAAGTAGAATATTTTCCTAAAAAGAGTTTATCCAAATTCCGTTTGAGATCGGAGATATATAGCTTTTCAGATATCGGGTATATATATATAGAATATTGATTGTCCGATATCTCGAAAACTAGAATACATGAATCGGGTATTCCAAAGGCAATTATTTAGCCCTTGGTAAGTAGAATATTTTCCAAAAAAGAGTTTATCCAAATTCCGTTTGAGATCGGAGATATATAGCTTTTCAGATATCGGGTATATATATATATAGAATATTGATTGTCCGATATCTCGAAAACTAGAATACATGAATCGGGTATTCCAAAGGCAATTATTTAGCCCTTGGTAAGTAGAATATTTTCCAGAAAAGAGTTTATCCAAATTCCGTTTGAGATCGGAGATATATAGCTTTTCAGATATCGGGTATATATATATAGAATATTGATTGCCCGATATCTCGAAAACTAGAATACATGAATCGGGTATTCCAAAGGCAATTATTTAGCCCTTGGTAAGTAGAATATTTTCCTAAAAAGAGTTTATCCAAATTCCGTTTGAGATCGGAGATATATAGCTTTTCAGATATCGGGTATATATATATAGAATATTGATTGTCCGATATCTCGAAAACTAGAATACATGAATCGGGTATTCCAAAGGCAATTATTTAGCCCTTGGTAAGTAGAATATTTTCCAAAAAAGAGTTTATCCAAATTCCGTTTGAGATTGGAGATATATAGCTTTTCAGATATCGGGTATATATATATAGAATATTGATTGTCCGATATCTCGAAAACTAGAATACATGAATCGGGTATTCCAAAGGCAATTATTTAGCCCTTGGTAAGTAGAATATTTTCCAAAAAAGAGTTTATCCAAATTCCGTTTGAGATCGGAGATATATAGCTTTTCAGATATCGGGTATATATATATAGAATATTGATTGTCCGATATCTCGAAAACTAGAATACATGAATCGGGTATTCCAAAGGCAATTATTTAGCCCTTGGTAAGTAGAATATTTTCCTAAAAAGAGTTTATCCAAATTCCGTTTGAGATCGGAGATATATAGCTTTTCAGATATCGGGTATATATATATAGAATATTGATTGTCCGATATCTCGAAAACTAGAATACATGAATCGGGTATTCCAAAGGCAATTATTTAGCCCTTGGTAAGTAGAATATTTTCCAAAAAAGAGTTTATCCAAATTCCGTTTGAGATCGGAGATATATAGCTTTTCAGATATCGGGTATATATATATAGAATATTGATTGTCCGATATCTCGAAAACTAGAATACATGAATCGGGTATTCCAAAGGCAATTATTTAGCCCTTGGTAAGTAGAATATTTTCCTAAAAAGAGTTTATCCAAATTCCGTTTGAGATCGGAGATATATAGCTTTTCAGATATCGGGTATATATATATAGAATATTGATTGTCCGATATCTCGAAAACTAGAATACATGAATCGGGTATTCCAAAGGCAATTATTTAGCCCTTGGTAAGTAGAATATTTTCCAAAAAAGAGTTTATCCAAATTCCGTTTGAGATCGGAGATATATAGCTTTTCAGATATCGGGTATATATATATATAGAATATTGATTGTCCGATATCTCGAAAACTAGAATACATGAATCGGGTATTCCAAAGGCAATTATTTAGCCCTTGGTAAGTAGAATATTTTCCAAAAAAGAGTTTATCCAAATTCCGTTTGAGATCGGAGATATATAGCTTTTCAGATATCGGGTATATATATATATATAGAATATTGATTGTCCGATATCTCGAAAACTAGAATACATGAATCGGGTATTCCAAAGGCAATTATTTAGCCCTTGGTAAGTAGAATATTTTCCAAAAAAGAGTTTATCCAAATTCCGTTTGAGATCGGAGATATATAGCTTTTCAGATATCGGGTATATATATATATATAGAATATTGATTGTCCGATATCTCGAAAACTAGAATACATGAATCGGGTATTCCAAAGGCAATTATTTAGCCCTTGGTAAGTAGAATATTTTCCAAAAAAGAGTTTATCCAAATTCCGTTTGAGATCGGAGATATATAGCTTTTAAGATATCGGGTATATATATATATATATAGAATTTTGATTGTCCGATATCTCCGATCTCAAACGGAATTTGGACCAACTCTTTTTTGGAAAATATTCTACTTACCAAGGGCTAAATAATTGCCTTTGGAATACCCGATTCATGTATTCTAGTTTTCGAGATATCGGACAATCAATATTCTATATATATATATATACCCGATATCTGAAAAGCTATATATCTCCGATCTCAAACGGAATTTGGATAAACTCTTTTTTGGAAAATATTCTACTTACCAAGGGCTAAATAATTGCCTTTGGAATACCCGATTCATGTATTCTAGTTTTCGAGATATCGGACAATCAATATTCTATATATATATACCCGATATCTGAAAAGCTATATATCTCCGATCTCAAACGGAATTTGGATAAACTCTTTTTAGGAAAATATTCTACTTACCAAGGGCTAAATAATTGCCTTTGGAATACCCGATTCATGTATTCTAGTTTTCGAGATATCGGGCAATCAATATTCTATATATATATATACCCGATATCTGAAAAGCTATATATCTCCGATCTCAAACGGAATTTGGATAAACTCTTTTTTGGAAAATATTCTACTTACCAAGGGCTAAATAATTGCCTTTGGAATACCCGATTCATGTATTCTAGTTTTCGAGATATCGGACAATCAATATTCTATATATATATACCCGATATCTGAAAAGCTATATATCTCCGATCTCAAACGGAATTTGGATAAACTCTTTTTTGGAAAATATTCTACTTACCAAGGGCTAAATAATTGCCTTTGGAATACCCGATTCATGTATTCTAGTTTTCGAGATATCGGACAATCAATATTCTATATATATATATACCCGATATCTGAAAAGCTATATATCTCCGATCTCAAACGGAATTTGGATAAACTCTTTTTTGGAAAATATTCTACTTACCAAGGGCTAAATAATTGCCTTTGGAATACCCGATTCATGTATTCTAGTTTTCGAGATATCGGACAATCAATATTCTATATATATATACCCGATATCTGAAAAGCTATATATCTCCGATCTCAAACGGAATTTGGATAAACTCTTTTTTGGAAAATATTCTACTTACCAAGGGCTAAATAATTGCCTTTGGAATACCCGATTCATGTATTCTAGTTTTCGAGATATCGGACAATCAATATTCTATATATATATATACCCGATATCTGAAAAGCTATATATCTCCGATCTCAAACGGAATTTGGATAAACTCTTTTTTGGAAAATATTCTACTTACCAAGGGCTAAATAATTGCCTTTGGAATACCCGATTCATGTATTCTAGTTTTCGAGATATCGGGCAATCAATATTCTATATATATATACCCGATATCTGAAAAGCTATATATCTCCGATCTCAAACGGAATTTGGATAAACTCTTTTCTGGAAAATATTCTACTTACCAAGGGCTAAATAATTGCCTTTGGAATACCCGATTCATGTATTCTAGTTTTCGAGATATCGGAAATCAATATTCTATATATATATACCCGATATCTGAAAAGCTATATATCTCCGATCTCAAACGGAATTTGGATAAACTCTTTTTAGGAAAATATTCTACTTACCAAGGGCTAAATAATTGCCTTTGGAATACCCGATTCATGTATTCTAGTTTTCGAGATATCGGGCAATCAATATTCTATATATATATATATACCCGATATCTGAAAAGCTATATATCTCCGATCTCAAACGGAATTTGGATAAACTCTTTTTTGGAAAATATTCTACTTACCAAGGGCTAAATAATTGCCTTTGGAATACCCGATTCATGTATTCTAGTTTTCGAGATATCGGCTCTTCAATGTCACAACAATACATGGCCTAAAATGGCCTATTTTGTATACTTTTTGGACTTTTGACTGATTTGATGCATTCAAATAATGGGAACGGAAAATATTGTTAAAAAATAATTACATAATTCCTTTTATTTTTATTATTTTTAGTGTTTTTATTTAAAAAAATATTTTTTAAATACGTTCCACAATCTAAATTGGTTTGTGTCTTGGGTGTGGGACGTATTTAACTTACGAATTTATCTTCACACCCTTCTGGAATATTGGTTTCTGGTTCGTCGGCATAAACCCATGACTTGACATAAACACGACACGAACGATTGGGGCCAGTGAACAGGACCACTTGTTGCAATAAAGTTGCTACCAAATTGATTTTGTAATAAATCGATTGTTGGCAAGTCACGCCACGCCGCACAGTGGAATATTTTCATACAAGCTGCGGCAAAAATTAGAAGGAATAGAGCTAGGACCTTGAAATTAGATCAAAAACATTTTTTTGTTTAAATCCGCCCACAAACACGTCCACCTACCATGTAAGTTAAAATGAATAAACGTCATAAATTTCTTATTTTAATATATAGGGTGTTTTTTATTGAGGTATAGAACTTCGAATTGAAATAAAACACAAGAAAATCGTTTTAATGTCCATCAATTTGGCTTTATTGGAAGGATAATTTTATGCCATTAATGTTTAAATATGATTTCGGGCATGTGGCCGCCACGGCTGGCTCGAATATAGCCAATTCTACATGTCCAATTTTCAACCACTCCAATTGCTGTGCACGGTGGCGAAACGATTCATTCGGGTCCTCTTCAACACTTTGCTCTACAGCGGCAATTGTTTCTTCGGTGCGCACTGTTCGACGTCTCTGCGGATGCGTATTATCACATAGAGTAAACGTAGTGCGAAAGCGATCCATGGTTAACCGAATTAATTGCTCTGATGGACGATTATGTCGACCATAAAATGGTGAACTTCGCGAACTGAACCATTACTTTCGAAATAAATTTGCACGATTTGCAAGCGTTGTTCTTTTGTCAACCTGTTCATGATGAAATGGCAAACCAAACTAAATATTAATCACTTGACAGCTGACAAAATGGCCGCCAGTTAAAAAAGTGATGCCAACTTAAAGTTCTATACCCCAATAAAAAACACCCTTTATATGTGAATGCAAATCATTAACAGTGATTTCATTTGAGTCCACAATTAAATGAAAATTGTCATAAAATTTTTGTTTTTTACGACTTTCGATTTTTTTTATAAAAATTATTTTATTTTTCAATCGATGACACGCGGTTATTAAGCTTTATACTTAACTTAAATTTAATATCAATCCCATCGCATCGCTCGCATGCCCTAAAACCTTACATCCCTAAGGTATGCTTTAAATAAATTTTCGAAAATATATTAACAGAGAACATCGAAGAAAGTATTGCTTCATTTTTGGCTTAGAAGGTTTTACCATTTCAGTAATTAAATCCATGTTGGCAGCTATAAGCAGAATATTCTTTTTCAAAATGAATAAATAAGACAATAGTTTAACAATATTTGTAAATACCGAGGCATCGGTCGGCCTCGCGAATATAGTTTTATAGTGTAGAAAATTACTAACACTGAATAAATATAGGGTCCGCCATCTAAGGTTTTTTTTTCAACCGTTGGCCTATTATTTGTGGGTTGCCCTCAGCAGCCATTTGAATGAAATTATTTTCCATTATTAACCGGAAGGATTGTACTTTCAAATAAAAAAATAAATTTGAGAAAACATTCAGTAGTTTTTTTTTATAGAATTTTCAAAAAAAGTTATTTGTTGAAATATGTGGTTTCTATAGCGGAAAAAGTAAATCAAAGGAGACATTGGTAGGGAAGCTATATAAAGGGTCCGCCATCTAACGTTTTTTTTTTCAACTATTCAACCGTTGGACTATTATTTGTGGGGTGCCCGAGGCAGCCATTTGAACCGGAAGGATTCCATTATTAACCGGAAGGATTGTACTTTCAAATAAAAAAAGAAATTTGAGAAAATATTCAGTAGTTTTTTTATAGCATTTTCAAAAAAAAAAGTTATTTGGCGGACCCTATACAACTTTTAGGTAGAGGAAGGCAAAAACGTAATTACACTTTAAATGCAAAAGAACACCTCAACAGCTCCTATTTTCTACGAACTAAAGGAAATTTCAATACGATACATGGTTACAGAGATACATCCCAATAAAATAACCTCTCTTATGATGAAATTTGCAACTATATTATCATTTATGGACTTTAAATGCATCCATAGCTAAAATTAACCGCGATATTGGCAAAATCTTTTAATAGGAATGTTCTTTATAAAATTCAATCAGTAAAGTTGAGATTTGGGCGCATGAAATTTAAGAGTTTTTGCCGCTGATTATATACTGGGCGCCGCTTCGTTATTCACTTTGTATAATTTGTTTTGGTAATTTATTTAAATTAATTCAAATGTAATTTTCAACATAAGATCTCTATTTACTCTACCAGATAGTGTTTAATGACAATTCCAATTTATTTATATTTTATTATTGTTTTATAATTTTTCAAAATGTGACCTCTATTTAAACTAACAGGTCGAGCTTTCATTGTTGATGTTTGATAATTTGTTGTAACGGTTGTTGTTTGTTTGTTGTGTGTTATTTAGAGCTTATGTTGTTATTGGCGCGTTGCACACTTGTCAATGCAGTGCGAAGAGTATGTTCAGTGAAGACTCATGTAAGAGCAGCACATGATGTTCACTCACTGAACATATAGCCTCCTCGTTGTATTACAACTACATATATGCAAGAGCATATGAAGGCATATATGTCTCTGTGGGGACATATGAGTGAGTGAGCAAACACATTTTTTAATTTGGTTTTTGTTTCGTTTTTTTCAATCTCTATGAGGTGAAATTGTTGGTGTCGATGTTGTTGTTTTTTTTTTGCAATTTATGCGTCGTTTAAGGAAATCATTTTCAATGTTCAAGAGAGAGAAAGAGCAGTTTTGTTTCTATGTTGAAGGTACACATTCATATGTATCCGTGTGCGTCGTTTCACTATAATTACAATAGACAATAATGTCATCATCATCGTCGGCGTGATCACCTTCGTGATGGCTTGCTTGTGTGACTGAATGACTGACTGTTGTAATTATTGTTGAACCGCATAATTTACGATGATTTTGTCTGTGGCTCCTACAACAAGAGGTAACCTTTTGTTATTTTTATTTTTACTTTATCTGTGCGTAAACTTGAGGTTGTTGTTCATGTCGGAACAATATCGGAACTATGGAAATAGATAAGATTTCTGGTACGAGTACAATTTCTTGATTTTCTGTGCCGTCGTCGTGTCTTACAAACACTTTCATCATACGACGGCGTAAAAGAATGGAATTACGGAAACTTTCGCAATGTTTCTGTGTGCCGATGACATCTTTTTTGTTCAGTTTGAACAAAACGTTTGTTTTGTTTCGTTACATGAACGTCGTATGGCAATGAAAACTCTAAATAAATATATGTACATTCACACATTCAATATTAGGAAATGAGCTCGCTGCCGATGTGTAATTATTGATATTTATTTACATGACTTTTAATTTTCGTGTGTGTGTGTGGTGCTGTGTGCGCGCTACCACCACCGTTCCATTTCCTGTGTGAAATTCGTTTTAGGTCACGCTCATGTAATGCTCGTGTTTTTGAAGGTGCTTAACAGCTACCTAGCTGGCTCTCTGAATGGTGGCAACCTCATTGCAGGCAATAGTTCTTTTGTAAAGGGAGTTTTTTTAATTGTATAAATTTAAATTGAAATATAGGAGTCAAATTCCATTCGGAAATATAATGTAATTCGAATTTTGCTTCTATAGAAAACGTAAAATGAATTTTTATTCCGGAATGAAACCAGTTTCAATGTCCAAAGAGGAATTGTGTTTCAATCAATCTCCAGAATTACTTTGAAAACAAATAAAGCGTAAAAAAATACAACTTTTTAACTATTAAAGTTAAAATAAAAGAAAATTTATACTTAATAAATACTTATTAAACATGGAAATTTTCTATTAATATACACAAAAGTATTTACAAAATCGAACGGAATCTGTAGAAGCTAAAACCAAAACGTTCGGAATTTTAATACGGAATCAAATAAATTCGTCATAATAGATGTTATTTTATTGGGATATATCTCGGAAACCATGGGCGTGGTGTACTGTTAATTTTCTTTTAATTGAAATCACTGGTAATGATTTGTATTACACAGAAAGAGTTTTCCTTCATAATATTTATGAAGCGATCTCATAAAAGATTTTTCATAAATTTAGTGATTGTTTCTTAATAGGTATGAAAAATTCATAAGTAAAATGAAGTGTTTCATACAATTTTTTCATAAACATTTCATATTTCATAAATCAAAATTGTTAAATTAGTGAAACTTCATAAGATCAAAGAAATATTTCATTGTATTAAAGAAACAATTCTTAAATATTATGAAATATGTTATAAAATATTTGTGTTATGAAATGTCTTCATAAAAATATTGTGAAGGATTTCATAGTTTTTATAAAATGTTTCATAACTTACAACTACATTTTTAGTGTGTCGACTTTATTCGGTTGAATGCTAGTAATTCTCATTTGTCCTCTGTTAACTCTGACATAAGTACCCTGTACCCTGATTTAGGTCAAAGACATACTTATTGCACAGACTCTCGCAGTGATGGTGTATGTTGATTAGTTAGTCAACAAGTCAGACCTTTTTTTGTTTATATTGGAAACTTCAGTGTAAATTTTTAATATTTATGAAACTTTTTCATAAAATTAATAAAGTTTCTTTATAAAATCTATGAAAAATATAAAAATTTTCATAAATCATATTATGAAAATTATGAAGAAAGTTCATCGAATGATAACTGCATTTCAAAGTTTCTAAGAAATGTTTCATAAATTCTATCACACTTTTCATTGATTTGTGCTTTATGAAACATGTTTCATACTTTTTATATAGTGTTTCATTGGCGAATGAGAAATTTCACAGAGGTTAAGACAAAACCATAAATAGTATGAAGATAATTCTTTCAGTGTAATGTAAATATTAAAATAAAAATGTAAAAATAATCTTTTTTTATTTTATGTGACACTAGCTGAACACCGCCCGCTTCGCCGGGCAAAAAAAAACTAATGGTAAAATTAAAATCAGGTTGATTGATTTTTATCGCATTTTTCAGCCTTCTAGCTCTCAAAAACACTTTTGCCATGCCCACTCCGCCCACAAAACGAAAATGCAAAATACGCTGTCAAATTCATCTTTCTCATGATCAGTAATTTTGGTGATTTTTTAAGAGCTTGATAACTTTTTTTTAAAAAAAAACGCATAAAATTTGCAAAATCTCATCGGTTCTTTATTTGAAACGTTAGATTGGTCCATGACATTTACTTTTTGAAGATAATTTCATTTAAATGTTGACCGCGGCTGCGTCTTAGGTGGTCCCTTCGGAAAGTCCAATTTTGGGCAACTTTTTCGAGCATTTCGGCCGGAATAACCCGAATTTCTTCGGAAATGTTGTCTTCCAAAGCTGGAATAGTTGCTGGCTTATTTCTGTAGACTTTAGACTTGACGTAGCCCCACAAAAAATAGTCTAAAGGCGTCAAATCGCATGATCTTGGTGGCCAACTTACCGGTCCATTTCTTGAGATGAATTGTTCTCCGAAGTTTTCCCTCAAAATGGCCATAGAATCGCGAGCTGTGTGGCATGTAGCGCCATCTTGTTGAAACCACATGTCAACCAAGTTCAGTTCTTCCATTTTGGGCAAAAAAAAGTTGGATATCATCTCACGGTAGCGCTCACCATTCACAGTTACGTTACGATTCGCATCATCTTTGAAGAAGTACGGTCCAATGATGCCACCAGCCCATAAACCGCACCAAACTGTGACTTTTTCTGGATGCATTGGTAGCTCTTGCAATGCTTCTGGCTGATATTCACTCCAAAATCGACAATTCTGCCTATTTACGTACCCATTGAGCCAAAAATGAGCTTCGTCGCTGAACACAATTTCTTTCTTTCTGAACTTTCTTAACAGAGCACGCATTTTGATAATAAAATTCAATGATTTGCAAGCGTTGCTCGTTAGTAAGTCTATTCATGATGAAATGTCAAAGCATACTGAGCATCTTTCTCTTTGACACCATGTCTGAAATCCCACGTGATCTGTCAAATACTAATGCATGAAAATCCTAACCTCAAAAAAATCACTCTTTATATACATTCCAATTTTCAGTTTTCTAGCTAAAATAAACACTATTGCCACGCCCACTCCGCCCACAAACGAAAATCCAAATTACGGCATCAAATTGATATTTCTCGTGGTCAGTAATATGTACCAATTTTCAGACTTCTAGCTCTCAAAAACACTTTTGCCAAGCCCCCTCCGCCCACAGAGTAAATTTTTAAAAATTCTATATCCTATAGTTCCTTCCAGGCCTACTGAAAATTTCAACAACATCGATTCAGCCGTTTACACGTGATTGCGGAACAAACAAACAGACTTACACTAAGGTTTTATAATATATATATATACGGATGGGAGGTAGGCGTGGTTGTGGGCAGATTTAAACAAAATGGGATGTGTACACATTTACAAGATTGTATGAGTAAATTCCACTGTGCGGCGTGGCGTGCGTTGTTTAAAAAACGTGCGACTTTACAATGTTGATATGCACCTGGATGCAGCCTTGATTCGCCCATTTTCAATCATTACCCACAATTAAAAAATGAAGAAATAGCAATTGTGCTTTTGGGCTAATTATTTCAATTTTATTTCATATAGGGTGGCGGCTCATTTTCACCAAAATTTTACAATATTTCGATAACTACGCCAGTTATCAAATAATTTTACTTTACTTTTTTTGTTTTTTATAAGAGTCTGTTTTTTGATTTCGACAGCTCTAAAGTTATCGACAATTTTTACCCGTTTTTTTCGATTTTTTTCATTCAAATGAGCTAGAAGTAATAAAAATGTTAAGAAATGTGTTGTCATTTATTTTGGTTTAAGACCAATGGTTGTGCTATAGTCTTCAGCAGAACCCAAAATTAGCAAAAAGGCAAAGTGAGACCTTTATTGTTGCAGCTAAAAGTTGACTGCGCAGTTTCGACGGGCGCTACCCCATCTCGTCAGAACTTTCGCAACGAATGTATGTCTTTGACTTAAATAAGGGTTCATATTAGTACCAGCGGTCACATACGACAAATGAGAAGCGCTGATAAACAAAATATTCCACCGAACTATGTCGACACACTAAAAATCTCACTTTGCCAATTCAATGTTGTGCATGTGCTCGCATCGCTCGCAACAATGCAAAGGTTGTTGTTGTAATTTTGGGTTCTGCTGAAGACTTCAGCACAACCATTGGTCTTAAACCAAAATAAATGACAACACATACAACATAACACACTAACAATACATACAAACAACAATATTAAGAAATCTTTTTTTTTTTTAATTTTCGTTTTAGATGTTTCGATAATTAAATTATCTAAAAATTTCCAAATTTTAACGTCCGATAAGTAGAAATACATTCCAACCATTTTTCCTTCTTTTCTTAAGGGTTTCTTTTCAAAACAATAGTCATGTATTGTGACTATCATACTCCTGTCGTTCTATAAAATGTCAATAAATTTCCCAGCATTGGACAATTTTCCGGGTTATATTTCGATAATTTTTACTTTACTTTATTTTTTTTTCGGATATTGGGCTCAAAACCATTTTGCATTTATTTTTTTATAGAATGCAAATTTATCTACAAGTGCCATGTTGACATCGCCTGAGAAGGCGACTTTTCCAACAAAATACCCGGATTCTTTAAGTAAATGATTCTCACAAACGAATGAGAAGCACAACTCACTTTCCGAATTTGTTCTTTTTTCTTCTTATTTTTAGAACCTCCATCCTAAATCGGATATCAATCATATCATAATCATGACCTCATCATGGTCATTAGTCTATTCATGAATAAATAGCAACCACCCTTAGATTGTTATTTCTCTGGATTTTACTCGTTAACAAGATAGCCGTTTGTTATGTAGTATAGCACTGTCAAATTTTCACCCACAACATCCATTTAGGAAAAAGATCCATGGACAACAATGCTGCCATCTTAGTTATCTTTCAAATGTTGTGATAAATTCGGCAGCTTAATGTGGCCCTAATCCAAGACATAACCCATTTAGTGATTTTTTGAGAATACTAGGGATATTTTCAACAGATGGTTTCGAAAGCATTCTCTGACTAAAAGCCATCTCGTCGTGAATGAACTTTGCATGAATCCATGCTGCAGCCCTATCAATGTTTGTACTGTTTTGTCAAAAAAATATTTCTAAAATTCCATTTCTATGGGAGCAGAGCAAGACATACCTTTCAAGTGGAAATTTAAAAATGTCTTCCTTGTAAACAAATACAAATATTCCATTTCCTTCTAATTTCCGATTTAATTTCACATACGACATCTGGTAGCGATTACGGAATTGATTCATGTTCAAAGCCGTTGCCACCAGATGGCGTATGTGAAAGGAGAAATGAATGCATTATTTCGCTCGTGACGTCATTATTCTCCTACGTAGCGTCGCAGTTCAAATTTGAACAAAAAATTGTTTTTGATCTTATTTGACGATATAAGGGATGTATGCGAAGTTTCAAGGTCCTAACTCTATTCCTTCTAATTTTTGCTGCAGCTTGTATGAAAATATTCCACTGTGCGGCGGTGTTGCCATGTTTCTTAGCTGTCATTGTTTTCAAAAGAGAGTCATATCGTTTAGTTCTGGGACTGCATTTCTACCTTTTGACATTTCCCAAATTATTTTCGATGACTCACTTGCCTTGACAAAACAATTACTTCATTGCAATAAGTTTGTTATTTTAATATTTTAATTTTTAAATAAATTCGTCTTTCCTTACTTTTCTGTGTATCCTCTCTCCACGTATTCGTATAAGTTCCCTAATGAGTTCATCTTGTGGACTGTTTGCCATACAAATATTATGAATGAGAAGAGCGCTGCTGCTTTGTGACCTTTCAGCTCGCTTATAAGTCCTTTTTCTAGGTTGTTATCTCTCCTAACCTGTTGAGAGATGCTCCAAAAAAAAAACATTCAAAATGTATAACATTAATTGTTGTCATATGTCCTTAACGTTTGCTTTGTTTTGTATTTTTGTTTGTTTGTTGTTGGTGTTGGCGTTGCTGTTGAAGAGCATCATTTCCACTCTAATAAATTTTTGTGACACTTTTCGAGGAGGACAACCACCACCATCATCATCGTCATCATCATCATGTGAAGGAGTTCGTGCTCACTCGCATACACGAGTATAGCTCTGTAGCGTTTCCTAGCGATTAAACTCATTTATTTAATGGATTTCATTTAAAGCTGCAAAGCATTCCAAAGCTACAATGGGCAACAGCCCATCATCATGATCATCATCAGCGTTTAACAACGTTATCGTCATTATTATCATTATCATCATCATTATTGTCAATAACCTCAGTTTTAGTTTGACAACGCCGATGTCGTCGTCGTCGTTATCGTCGTTAGTGTGTCGCTATCGTGGTTGTGATTGCTGCTGCTAGGCCATGTTGTTGACGTAGCCGTAATTTGTTGTTGTCGCTGCTCTTAACACCCACCACGCTATGGTTGTGGGTGGGTGACACCCTCCATTGCTTGATTTGGTGTTTGTCACTTGCGAAAGAGGGCCATGGCATTTACATTAGGGTGTACCGGAAAACGTGTTTTTTACAATTTTATATCTTGGCGTCTTAAACGAAGCCGAAATACGAAGACTAAATAAATTAAAGTTAAATTATTAGATTTCATAATTTAAAACTGAAAGTTGAATTTATTGTTATTATATAAAAAATATGTAATACAAAAAAGTATGTATAATTTTTATTATTACAAATTTTGTGTACGAGACGAGACCTAGAATTCTATTTTGGCTCTCATTGAGGCATACCTACAAATAAAGTAAAATATTTTTCCTATATTTTTCTATTTTTTATTTTTTGGAGAGAGTATGATATCGGAGATCCCAGGAACTCACCTCATTTTTGGGTAGAGCACCTCAAAATGATCGATATCTCGCATAGTTAACGAGTTTAAGAAAATCGTTTTTTCTTCCAACGGAGTCAAAAATCGAAAATTATAAGAAGAAAAATCGATTTTTTAGTTACCCATAACTGCCTTAGTTATCGATAACTTCCATAGTTATCGATTGTGAAAATTCTATACAAATCATGTGTATTTTTATATTTAAGGTAAAATAAAAAAATATCAGCATATATCGTTTAGTTATCGCGTTTAAAAAATCGATTTTTTTCTTCCAATGGACTCAAAATCGAAAATTAGAATCATTAAAAACCGAAAATTTGTGTATTTTTATATTTAAGGTTTATCGAGTTTGAAAAAAGTCGATTTTTTTCTTCCAATGGACTCAACATCGAAAATTAGAAGAAGATAAATCGAAATTTTTTGTAGTTACCCATAACTGCCTTAGTTGTCGAAAATTTCTATAGTCATCGATTGTGAAAATTCTATACAAATCATGTGTATTTTTATATTTAAGGTAAAATAAGAAAATAAAAATCAGCATATATCGTTTAGTTATCAAGTTTGAAAAAATCGATTTTTTTCGTTTCAATGGAATCAAAATCGAAAATTATAAGAAGATAAATCGAAATTTTTGTAGTTACCCATAACTGCCTTAGTTATCAAAAATTTCTATAGTCATCGATTGTGAAAATTCTATACACATCATGTGTATTTTTATTATATTTAAGGTAAAATAGGAAAAAATGTTAAACATATATCGCTTAGTTATCGAGTTTAAAAAAATCGATTTTTTTCCATTCCAATTGAAAACCCGAAAAATAGCAGAAAAAATCTACAAAATTTCTATAATTTCCTTAGTTGCCTATAACTGTTTTAGCAATGGGTAATTCCATATTTATCGATCGTGCAAATTCTGTAAAAATGATGTGTATTTTTATAATTATCAAAAAAAGATAAAAATTAAAATTATATTCAAAAATCTCGCGATTTTCTTAAATTAATTTTTCAAAAATATCAAAAAACATTTAAAAAAGAATCGAACGATTTTTGTCAAATAATTAAATTACTCAATAATAGAATAGTTATGAATGATGATGTAGACGAAGATGCGCCTTCAATGCGGTCATTTTAAATCTATTTTCAAAAATGCGGATGGACTGCTGAATACTAAATTGTACTTTTAGGCTGATAATTTCAAATTTCTTCACATTGGGTGGGGTTATCTTTTTCGAGGACATTGTAAAATATCTCTTTAAATATAATTTTCTCTGCCTTTTGGAGTAAAATATTCCCCTAAAAACGTTTTTCGGTACACCCTAATATACATGCCTTTTTGATATAAAACAAACACCATCAAACCAACCAACCAGCCATCGATTGATCCAAGAGCTCGACGCTGTCGCCTGCTCCGTTTGCAACATATTTTGAAACGACATGAGCTGTTGTTGCCTTAACCTCGTTGCCATATTGATATGAACGATACGGACACGGACGGCATGACATCAGTCAGTCACTCTAATTTCAAATATGTATGTACTCGTTTTAAGGACTGTTCTCAGAAGTACAGAAGTTACACTCCACGAACGAGGCCTATTGAAAATTTACTCCATTGAAAAATCATAAAACACCGTCTAAAAAGATGAATGACAATGGATGGCAACACTTTTTCCAAAACAATGACAGCTGTGAAAATGTGACATCATTACTAAGGTTAACTGCCTGACCCACGTTGTCGAAAGAAAACCTATGCGAACGAAAGCCAGTCACTCGCTTTCGCATCAAAAAGCGACCCACTATCTTCTGACTTTTCGTTCGCATAGCCTTACGTGCTGTAAGTGAATGAAAATGTTGCCAGATCAAAAAATTCTCTTTTTTGACATTTCCTTGCGCTTAGATGACAGAATAAAATTGCAATGAAATGCTTACGATATCGTTCGCTTTGTCGTTCTAGTGGCTGTTAGTGGGTCCCAAATCAGCTGTTTGTCGCATGAGAGGCATGCGAACGTTAACGTTCGACATTGTGGGCCAGGCAGTAAGTTTGAGGAAATTCTTATTCTTGTCTTGGAATAACATATTGATCGTATTATTAGACTTATTTTTTGGGGGAACAGTTTGAAAAAATATGTTATTGAAATATAAGGAATTAATACCTTTTGAATGATGCCTACACAAGATGTTTTTCCAACTCTTTTTGTAAGAATGAACACTGCGACATCAACATTCTTTCGGGCGCAAAAACTTCAACTTTTGAGTTCAATCCTTTGCCGAAGGCCGAAATTAAACCTACCCTAATGGCACAGCGAAAGTGTTTGTTTATGTCGGTTTCAATCTCAGGACATCTATACATCATTTTTCCATTTCATCTTAATTCTGAATGTAGTCCTGATCTGATCATATATCGTCCCCCAATTGAGTTAATTTTGTTTCATTGTTTCAATGAATTAATCGAAAAATATGTATGTTGTAATTCTCATTGCTATGGCGGCACCTTTCGAATGATGTCTGAATGGAGACGTCGCTGACTAATTTTTTGAATAATTTGTGAATATATTAAATACAAATGGGTGATTCCATGTAAAGTGTCACGACAAAATTTCAAAATAAATATATAATTAAAAAAACACCGATAAACATTCGTAATGTTTATACATCTCATAACACATATTTTGATTACATTTCAAAAAAATAATAACAACAATAGGTCTGGTCATTTTCTTTTCCAGATATAGGCTGGTGTCGTAACAGAATTTCCGTCAAAATGTCACGCCCGTTACAATTTAAATATCTTATATTTTCTATATTCATAAAGAGATGCCGGTAACGTATACTTTAGAAGAAAGTGTATGAATGTTTAGCAAAAGTGAATAAAGTCATGCATTGAGAGAACATTACATAATTCAAGAAAATAAGTAAAACCTCAAGATTTTCTTCAAAGCTAAGGTCACACCCGTGACGCTCTAGTTTATTGTATATCTCTAATATTTAAAACGCTAAGACTTATTTATTTTTGCAATAATATTCCGATTAACCTGGCAATATAGTAAATATCTCGATCATTGAATATGGGAGAAATTTAACATATTTAAGCAAAAGTGTCACCCAAATACAAGATTTTTTCAGAGCCAATGTCCTTTAGATTTTCATAATTTAGGAATCATTCGTAGGGTGTTGATTGAATCTATTTATTGTGTACAATTCTTAGTTGTCACTACAAATAAATACTATAAACGTAAAATAATTAGACCAATAAGTTATACTAAGACAAAAGTACAATTTTTTATTTAAATTATAATTAAACAATTTTTATTTTTGTGTGGAAATTATTTTGGATGGATTCTATGGATTCGATCCATTCTAATTAAGCTTGAATCTACCACTACATACCTAGCACGAAGGAAAGGAACAGTGGACTGAAGGAACTGACTCAGTTCTTTTAACACATTGAATGCCACGTCGTACGTTTCCGTACGATACCTAACCCGTCGTGGGGTGCCATGCCGTACGTTTCCGTACGACAGTGATTGCCAACAAATGTTTGGTCTCCTGGGAAGGTTTGCGTCAAATCCGGCATTTGGCACTCAATGTGTTAATGGATGGAAATGAGAGAATCGCTCTGCACAAAAAAGACGAAGACTCTCCCGCCTGGCGTCACTATTTGAAATAATGTTAATTTATTAAAGAGGTTGGGCCATCAAAATCAAAATTAAAAGGCTTTATATCGAGAGAACAGTGAACTCCCTTTTTTATGAGTAAATAGATTTAAGCCAAATTGTGTGTATTTTCTTCAGATAGTTCTGGTAACACTTTCCTAAATTTCATCAGTCCATCTATTCGAAGGTCGAAAATAACATTGGAATCGTCAGATTCATATCGTAGACCCTCCTACAGCGTCAGCGGTAGAGCAGGGTGCACTGAGTTAATTTTTTGCTTCATTGTATGAATGAATGTATTTTGTAATTCTCATTCGTGAGGTGGCATATCTGGCTTAGATAGTTCGAAAGCCACGACCATCCGTTGTTGTGAAATATACCGACAATGGTCTCGAATATGCAGCTCCAAATTCGAGACTATCATCCGAAGTTCGAAATTTGGGGAGAGTGGTCGTGTCAATTTGTGATATGTCAAATTGTTTAGAATTGGAATTAACTATAGAATTGATTGTACGTCTTTCTAAATATGTAGATGATTGTATGAAATGTGTGGCAATAACAAATTTATATACAACCCCCTTCTGAGTTTCACGATGGTTTCAAATCACCGCAGTCTAAGGGTGTTAAATTTGGCAGTGTCAAATCGAAGACCCTCCTACGGCGTACACTGATCATGTGCTCCAATGTCAATAATCACCCTAAAGTAGAAAAAACCTTTAAGATCGGCAGGCAAAATCGTAGACTCTCCTGCAACGTCAGCAATAGAGCCGAGTCTACTAAGTTTATTGTTTGCTTTATTGTATGTTGTAATTCTCATTCGTGAATTGGTACGTCTGACTTAGGTAGGTCGAAGCCCATGTCTATCAATTTCTGATGATGGTTTGGCACTTGCACTTTCAAAATTGAAATTATATAAATATATTGTAAGGAAATTAATGTGGCGGGAACAAATTTATGTCTGACTGATTTCTTTCGTGGTATCGTGTTTTTTAATTTGTGATATGACTTCAAACAATTCTCTTCATATATACAATTTAAGAAGATAAGTTTAGGAATTTAAATTCAGTGATTTGTAAGCATTTTGGAAATCAGTGCAAGGCTGATATTGTTGTAGTCAAAAAACACTTTCAAGTTAATGTTATAAAGCAAAATTGTTTATTGGAAACCCTCAAAGTAAAAATAATATGAAGAAAGGGCTACTTTCTTGCAGGGACAGTCCTTATTTCATTCATACTTTTGTGGTGGAGCTGTGCTGGTGGTTGGTTGGCGGTGGCACTCATCGCCATGCGCCATCATCATTATCTTCGCCATCGCTGTGGAAAAAGAGTCGTATCAACACTCAGTTATAAAGAGATTATATACATATTTGCTGCCATATAAATGTTTTTAATCATTATTATCATCATTATCATTATCAGCGTCATCATTATCTTGTTGAGCGCGCCTTCGCCATTGTCATCATTATTACGATTACGAGTTTGATGACGGCGGCGTTTGTGTCTGTAAATGGTAAATTTTATTCAAATAGCAACAACAACAATCATATGGAAAAGCGGCTAAAAATAGCATGACTATTTTCTATTTCTATTTAGTTTGTCCATAAGTGTTCAGAGATATAACCCTGTGCTTAATATCCGTTGGTCTCATTCCTAAACTATGCATTTTGAATGTGTGTGACTACAGTGAGTCGGAAGAGAACGTTGGATTTGCTAAGAAGAATTCGAATGAATAAAGGATGAGACGATCTGTAAGGATATTTATTCGTATTACTCAACCGTTGAAAGTCGGTGAATAGTGGCAGTTGAAATTTGCACCTTCTATTTTAGATTACATTCGATATATTAGGTGATCGCAAAAATTCAAAATAATAATTTTATGTTTTGAGATCGTCCGATAATCTACAAGATTGACAAAGATAACCCTCCAACTTTTTTTAGTCGTCTTCAAATGAGTTAATATTGTTTCAATGTATCGATAATTTACTACTTTTAAGTAGTCTACTGATGGGGTCTTGACTTTGCAGTTCTAAAATTAAGATAAATCCCAACTTTGTAAAGTCATCCCCAACTGAGGTAATTTTGTTTCATTGTATCAATGATTTACTCCAAAAGTGTGTTGCAATTCTCATTCATTTGGTGATACATCTAGTATTAACCCATTAAAGCCCAGCCAAATTTATTTTTCGCTGATTACTGTTCGCTGTTTACTGTTCGATTAATCGAACAGAGGGTCAAAATGGGTTAACTATTTCGGATGCAGCTCCGAACAATTGCCGTGAAGACCACCGATGGTGGTTTTTGAATTTGATCAAGAAGAAGAAATTTTACTTTTTCAAATCAGCGGTTAAGCGGGACCAACAAAGATAATCCAAAGTGGCTAAATCTCGGCTAAATCTTCTAATTTCGGATCCAATGTCGAACCGACATCATTACGAAAAACGTATGGAGTGGGTAACACGCTGTCGGGCCGACGTGGCTGAGGAAAATCTGATGTTTTTGCCGACACGTCGTACCGATGTGTGACCGACTTCTGAACCAAATTCAGGGAAATTCTGAAGGAATAGTAGACGCGTCGTACCGACCTCTGACCGAGATTTGATGAAAAGTCTGAAGAAATTCTGATGTTTCTGCCAACGTGTCTTACCAACATCGGACCGACTTCTGAAGAAATGTCTGAAGTATTAAATATTATTTCACAACTTCTGCGAAATATTATATGATTTTTTAAATATTCACGGCGAATTAAATAAAATAAAAATTTACAAAATCAGAGATACAAGGTTGGAAAGATAATAAACTTCAACTCTGATTTTTATATTCTCTTCTTTCTGCTATATTATCGGATTTAGCGGGACTCTCTTGTTTTTTTCGACGTTTTCATGTTTTCGTTCGGATGAGAAAGATTTTCAGATGAAGAAATTCTAATGGCTGATAAAAATTTGTTGATGTTGAATTTTTGCAAATGTGCCGGGATAACAGCCAAAGTCGGATCATTTGTTTAGATGGGGATAAAACTGAAACCTGATTATGGAATACTCCATGGAATGTGCACCAAACATCAGGTGACAACATATTTGTCAAATCGAAAACGTCGAAGAAATCGGATGTCTTCTGTTCCAATTTCCAATTTCAATTGATGCTTCTATCACGAGATAAACGAAAATATTTCCTATAAACGACGTACAAATATTGTTAATTTATTTAACATATTTTTTCCAATTAATTTTCTATTTGGATTTACAACTTTTCTTTTCTAGAAACAAAAATACAAGTTTGAACAACTTTTATTAAGTTTTTTTTCTTCTACCTAGTCCATCTAACGGCTACGACTTTCCACATTCACATTCTTTTGCATCCCACTGTTGTGAGGTTATCATTAATAATGGATTTTCAAATAAATCTAAAAATTTTCTATTTAAACAAGTGAGTGTTTGCATTAATCTGTGTCTTTTTTTCAAATCTACACTAAATTTTTTGTGTTTCGCCACATTGACACTGACATCATTTCGTCAACAGAGAGAAGGGGGCGGGGGCAAAACGAGGAATATTAATTTTGTTTATTTTAGTAGTCAGTACCTATAGCCATAGTACCGTCCAGTACGTCACCCGTCCAGTCTATATGGTTATAACTGGAAATTAACACCTACAATCAAATCAGCCTGAATTTCGATTGAATTTCTAATACGAATGTCCGACCGACACCGAGCGATAACGACACAAACTCCACTCACAGACAGATTGGTTACCCAATCCAGCGAGCAGACAATCGAGCCAGCCAGACAGACACCATGATGACAATCGAAAAAATGAAATCGTGTCATATGGTCATCACAAAGCAGCCAGTGGGACAAATTTAAATCGAAATTATTTTATGTGCGGATGAGAATCTGTCTCCATTGGTTCTTTACAAATGTGGAACATACTTTAGGGGATTTGATTTTAAATCTTTCAAAAGCGTAGTTCCTTAAGTGACCTTGAAAAAGTTGGGACTGCTTTTTTTGGATCTATTCGCTTGTATCAATCAATCAAATTGCGCCAACACTTCCAAGCGCGGTTTAAATCATGGAATGAAATAGGTGTTTACGAGTCCTCCTGCCGTAAGTATTTCAGAATGTAGGAGAACACGATATATCTGTAAAATGGCCGCGAGCAAGATCATCAGATGTGTTGCCCCGGCACCATGTGTTGGCTCACTTTTAACTATCCCAAATCAAGGTAGACACATTATATTGAGTAAAGAGCTTTTATATTAATTCGATCTTTCACCTACAGCGTGTTTGAAAAACACTCAATTGGTTTATGGAAGAATATTTTAAACCGGAAAAATGCATGATCCAAAAATGAGGGCTTGTGCAAATGACTCCTCATACGGGTCATCGGGGTGGTGGAAAAAGGGCAACAATACACAAAAAGGCACAAAACTGTTTCGGAGCGGAGTCGCCTCTCGAGCGGTTAAATGTAAGACCGACGGCTTTAATTTTTCCTCCCAACATTTGCCCCCACAACTCTAACTGCTCCAAGGAGGCCCGTAGGGTTGTCTAATGTATGATAGATCCCCAATTTTTTTTCAATCCCCACATTTTCTCTGAACACACCTACTCCCTATATTCAACCCTTAAGGTGGTGGCCCCTATAAAGTTGTTAATTTTTTATGAAAGAAAAGTCCAAAGCTGCCCCGGTGTCACACCTATAGGAGGAGCCATAATTAATTATTAATCAATTTCCATTGATTTCCAACATTTGTCCCGAACATACCTACCCCCTATCTACACTCATTAAGGGGCTTACATACACAAAATAAATTGTTAAAGAATTTGTTTCCACCGCTCAAAGTACCCCAAGGAGTCTCCAATGGCAGTCGAATGTATGACCGACCCCCAATGTTTTCAACACCTAAATTTTCTCATAGCTTTCTATGATTTTTTTTTATTTGTATATGTATTTTTTATTTTTATTGTTTATTTTATTTGTTTGTTCTATTTGTTTCTTTTTTTTTTTTTCAAAAAAGTCTACGATCCCTTGTCGCTATTTATAAAAATTACTATGTTTATCTTCGGTTAGATAACCCCCAACTTTGTTAAGTCATCCCCAACTGAGTTTGTTTCATTGTATCAATGTCTCGAAAAGTATGCTGTAATTCTCATTCGTGTGGTGGGTGGAACATCTAATATTAAGTATTCCGGATGCCGCTCCGAACAATTGCAAAGTCATCACCAACAGAGTTTTTCTACATTATATCAATGAGTTACTTAAATGGTACGTTGTAATTCTCAATCGTTTGGTAACACAGCAGTATTCGGTTGCCGCTTCGACCAATTTGTACGAAGTCACCTGATGATGGTCTTGTTTAGCTTTGATCAAGAAAAAGATTTGAAATCAGCTGTTAACCAGCATCGACAATGATAATCCCCAAAGTGGAAAGTTAGGTAAAGAGGCCTGGGGATAAAACTGGGTACCTTGATTCTGGAATACTGCATGGAATGTGCACCAATCTTGGTGGATTAATATTCCATTAATTTTTAACATTTATACCGAACATACCTACGTCCTATCTACACTCATTAAGGGGGCTCACATACAAAATCTAAATTGTTAAAATATTCTACACTGTTCTAAGTGTCCCAAGGAGTCTCCAAGGACAGTCAAATTTATGACCGACCACCAATTTTTTTCAACCCCAACATTTTCTCATAACAAATTACATATTTTTGTTTTTTATTTTTTATTTTTTATTTTTTATTTTTTATTTTTTATTTTTTATTTTTTATTTTTTATTTTTTATTTTTTATTTTTTATTTTTTATTTTTTATTTTTTATTTTTTATTTTTTATTTTTTATTTTTTATTTTTTATTTTTTATTTTTTATTTTTTATTTTTTATTTTTTATTTTTTATTTTTTATTTTTTATTTTTTATTTTTTATTTTTTATTTTTTATTTTTTATTTTTTATTTTTTATTTTTTATTTTTTATTTTTTATTTTTTATTTTTTATTTTTTATTTTTTATTTTTTATTTTTTATTTTTTATTTTTTATTTTTTATTTTTTATTTTTTATTTTTTATTTTTTATTTTTTATTTTTTATTTTTTATTTTTTATTTTTTATTTTTTATTTTTTATTTTTTATTTTTTATTTTTTATTTTTTATTTTTTATTTTTTATTTTTTATTTTTTATTTTTTATTTTTTATTTTTTATTTTTTATTTTTTATTTTTTATTTTTTATTTTTTATTTTTTATTTTTTATTTTTTATTTTTTATTTTTTATTTTTTATTTTTTTGCTTGTAATTTATATTGTTGCCTGGTGTAACTTGCCTCAAAATTTTAGCACTGGGTATTGTATGAGACCATTTTGATAACCCAGTTTGATTCAAGTGTAACCTTTGCATTCATCATTTGTCACCAGTCACCAGTCAGCTGAGAGTTGATAACTGATGATGATTTACTCCCACACAATAGAATTGCCATGTCATTGTGTGAGTTGTGAAAATTTCAATTTGAATTTTTCAATTCCTGAAAAACACAAACACACACAGCAGATTTCAATGTAAGGCCATCATAAATTTGACACTGGGTTTCTGGTTGAAATGCCGCAAAATTACAGACAAACAGTCAAACAGACGGACATACAAACATAAATTCCAAAACGATTCCGAAAACCAATTAAAATTAAAACACACATACAACCGAGGCAAAGTATTATAATTTCAATACTGCGGCAGCAGTTTCTCTATGACTCGAATGAATGAAAATTCAACGCTTTTATAGAGAAAAAGGTCAACTTTGACCGCGTTTCTAGTACGAGGAGAGCAATTAGTGCAATTGACCCACTTTTTTGCTGGTAGTGTGGAGCGGCAGCAGCAGCAGCCACACAAACCAAAAATGAAAAAAAAAATAAATAAACGCCACCGCGTATACAACTCAAAATCAAAACACTGAGCGTCGCAAAGTAGGTGTGTGTGGCGGTGGTGGAGGAGGCGTCGGCGGCGGCGGCGGGTGTGTTGTTATTACAACACCCTGAACTGAAAGTGACTGGAACACCACCACTACTACCACACTCTAAGAAACTACGATGCGTTCGAATGAGGAAAAAACTAACAAAACTCCCAAATGGTGTCAATAGTAAACAAAAATATTTCTATTCAATATTCGAACGGCGGAGGAGGGAGGCCGACCGACCGACCCCGCCAAAGAAAAAAAAAATGATTATGAGAAATTGTAATTGAAATTGGAATGTTTGTTCGCTCTCCCTCCCTACTTTATGTACTGTTCGGCAGCAAGTTTTTGTTTTTAAATAAATATTCAAATATTCAATTGTACAAAAACGTATGTAAACAAAACAAAATAAAAAAACACGCGGGCCGCCGTAAACAAATGCCCCAACAACGACAACGAAAATAGCTCTTACATCGCCGCTCAAAAGATCAGCAGAATGCGCAAAACGCGGCAACGCGAAATTTAGGCACACGGGCAGCACTCATTTAGCGCGCGTGTTTATGACGGATGTCGGTCGGTGGGGCTGGCGGGGGGCTGTCCATTCTCATGACTTGTCATAAATACCAGAATATTCTATATGTATCGTATACAAAACAGATTTCCATTAACGTGAGGTTGTTTGTGGTGGCGAGGTTTACACGAGTTTACAATTGGGGTGACCAGATGAAATTAGATAATAATAATAATACATTTTTTGCAGAAGCACATTTTAATCGCTGCTTTGGAGGAAGTTCTTCTAAACAACTTCCAAAGAATATATTAATCACGTAACATTTTACGAATAGCATCTTCACAAATTAATTGGAAGAATATTTGTGCCGTTCTGAGATATTCAATGGTTTAAGTTTGAGTCAATTGAAAAATATTTTTCCACCGAAGCACAACATTTTTTCTTAGAATATCCTACTACTATAACGAACTTTTATAAAAAAAAATCGACAACGTTGGTACCTCTCAGGGAACCACTACTTTCAGAGGACGCACTGACTTAGACCACTTTCATTCTTCTCAAAATTTAAAGAAATGAACACACAAAATTTCTAATTTTTTGCAAAAGTAATATTTCCTTACCAAAAATTAAAGAAAACGTTTTTTTTTTCAAAAATTTTTATATACGCCAAATAATTTTTTTGAAAATGCTATAAAAAAAACTACTGAATATTTTTTCAAATTTCTTTTTTATTTGAAAGTACAATCATTCAAATGGCTGCCTCCGCTGGCCATGCAGATTGTTCGTCTAGCAACTTTATTTTAAGATTATTTTTCACTTTTCAAATAATTTAATTTTATATTTATTATTATTTAATTTTATATTTATATTTATTATTTATTTTATATTTATTTTATTTATTATCTGAATCACCTAAAAAATAAATACACCACTTCGTGGTCTAGGGTATTATAAGTTAGTTTCGCGCCAAATGTTTGTAACACCAAGAAATAATCGAGCTAGACCCACATTTAAGTATACCGATCGGCTTAGAATCGCCAGCTGAGTCGATTTAACGATGTCTGTCTGTCCGTCCGTCCGTCTGCTGTCCATCTAAGCTTGTTTGCACTCTACAGGTCGCAATTGTTGTCCGATTGTCATGAAACTTGGCAGAAGTTATTTTTTCTGGCCAAGGACCATCGGTATTGAATTTGGAGGAAATCGGTTCAGATTTAGATATAGCCCCCATACAAATGTCGCTCCCTATTTCACTTTTTCCGCTTTAGAAACCACATATTGTACCCGATTTTCTTTAAAATTTGTACAACATCTTATAATCCAACTAGAAACACCTATGCAAAAATTGGGTAATATCGGATCAGATTTAGATATAGCCCCCCTACAAATGTCGCTCCCGATTTGACATTTTCCGCTCTAGAATCGACATATTGTACCCGATTTTCTTTAAATTTGGCAGAACATCTTATAATCCAACTAGAAACACGTATGCAAAAATTGGGTAAGATCGGTTCAGATTTAGATATAGCCCCCATACAAAAGTTGCTCCCGATTTGACATTTTCCGCTCTAGAAACGACATATTGTATCCGATTTTCTTTTAATTTTGCAGAACATCTTATAATCCAACTAGAAACACGTATGCAAAAATTGGGTAAGATCGGTTCAGATTTAGATATAGCCCCCATACAAATGTCGCTCCCGATTTGACATTTTCCGCTCTAGAAACGACATATTGTACCCGATTTTCTTTAAATTTTGCAGAACATCTTATAATCCAACTAGAAACACGTATGCAAAAATTGGGTAAGATCGGTTCAGATTTAGATATCGCCCTCATACAAATGTTGCTCCAGAATGTTTAACCGATTTTGACCAAACTTTACATATTATATTTCACCAATCATCAAATTTTGCTGATCATGGTATTTTTCAACCAGGAATACCTACCGTGAATGTGAAATATATAGGCCCATGTTTTGGACCAGGCCCAAAATGTAGTTATAGGCCCCCTTTTGAAATGCCGGTCCTATTCATCCTATTACTACTGTATAATTTGTATTTGTCTGTCGGATAATTGGATCAATTACCATATTATTAAACATATTCATTAAATATGACTAAAGATGAATTTAAAGTATAATTTATATGAACTACATAAAATTACTCCCATGAAATAAATGGGTTTAGTAATCAAAGCGAGGTACATACGCAGGGAGTGGTGTAGGGTATTATATAGTCGGCCCCGCCCGACTTTAGCCTTTCCTTACTTGTTTTAAAGCTGGCATATTGTCCTGGGATATTGTCACTGGGTTTTTTAAAGTTCCACCATTTGTTTATAGTCTTACCACACAAAACGCTCAGGTTTTTGTCAATGTAAATTATTTTTGTAACAACTACATTGTGTACCGAAACAAAAGCGAGCTTTCGTTTTGAGCTTAAATAACATTAAAGCCTAAAGGTTCCAAATTAAATCCGCACAGTTGGAAGGCTTCTTACATTTGAGTGCCAAAAATATACATATGGGTTGTTCGTAGCGTGATGAAACTTGGCACCAAACATTTGCTGAACGCCGTTTAGAAAAGCATAAAGTTTCATCAAAATCCGTCACACGCATCACATGCCGCCCATATACCTCAAAATTAATTTTTCATACAAAATGTTTTGTTTCGATCCGAATGTCTTGAAATATTGCACATATTTTAAAATTAACAAAATAAAAAAGTTCTGAAATTTCATCATAATCGGTCTCCCTAAAATCTCCGATCTCAAACAGAATTTGGACCAACTCTTTTTTGGAAAATATTCTACTTGTCTATGGCTAAATAATTGCCTTTGGAATACCCGATTCATGTATTCTAGTTTTCGAGATATCGTCTCTTATATGTCACTTCAATTCATGGGCTAATATAACCTATTTTATATAGTTTATTGACTATTGACTGATTCGATACATTCAAATTTTTTATGGAAAAAATAATAGTAGCTAAATTGGTTTGTGTCTTGGGTGTGGGACGAATTTAACTTACGAATTTATCTTCACACCCTTCCCCTTTTCAACCTTTCCAAGTATGTATATATTTCGTTAAAGGCTTTTGAAGGAAAAAAGTTGTGTTGGTTCAAAGTCAGACTTTGTTCAAAAATGATATTTTTACAATATTCATTACAACCAAACTATATTTGGCACAAACATGGTTTTAGCGTCAAAATATGGCTAAGAAACCACAATTTCTAATAAATAAATTTGAGTGCAAAATCTCTTAAAATGTGTGAGAAACAGTTCGACAAAATCTACTGATTTTCTGTAACAAAAAAATAAAATTTAGTCTACGCGTTATGAACAAGTGCGTAAAAATATGTTAAAAAAACATGAAAACAAAAAAAAAATAAAAATTGTAATTTTCTTTAAAATCGAAAAATGCGAAAAGTAGCCAACTTTGGTCTGATTTCTAAAATATATCTATGTCTACTAGAACAAAAGTTATTTAATTTTGGCCGATGGATTTTGATTATGAACCACTGTGCGCCTGTAGCAAGAATCGTAAAATTAGGTGTATACATTGTGAACGCGAAAGATAATGGATTTTCGGAATTCGAACCGGTCCAAAGGGAAAACTTTCTTCTCTAACAAAGAAAGAAAATACCCGCAGTAATTTAATATTTAGAATTGATTAATTAATTTGAATTCATAATTTTGAATAAAACATCTTAATAATATTTAACAAATATCGCTATAAGCCAAAAATATCATATTAACCTTATACTTGAAGTCGACAGGCAGTCGATATCTGCCGGCAATACTTTGGAATGCCATCCATGCTGGAAGGTATATACGCTTCGGCTCGGTTGAACTTAAAGTATTCTTACTTGTTTTAATTAAGGAGAAGGTACTGCCTGAACGGACATTGGAATGTTAGCATTGGAAATCTATAAATATACATATATAAGTGATTTCACTACGCTTTTTCTAAGGCAAAATATTACGTTTTTACTAGAAGAAAATATCGATTATTCTCAGTGAAACACTTTTCTATAAAATTGCATCATTCGATTTTTGAAAATTCTATAATTAATAAAATATGTTATCATAATAGAAATATCGTAATTTTTCTAATATGTTACTGCACTTCTAAATGAAATCGACAGGCTGTATCTACTGGTATTATTGTGGAATGCACTTCATGCTGGATTATATATAATATTTGGATATTTTTTTAATATTACCCATAGAGGGCAGATTTCTACAAAAAAATCAAATTTATATATTTTTTTCAAAAATCCGTATAAGTTACAAGATTTGAACCGATTGAACGATTTGCCAATAAAACACGACTAATGATGTTACATTTTAAATCTGCTCTAAGAGAAAAGTAATTTGAAATTATTGATTCCTTATTCTCAATGGCAATCGGATTCAAGAAAACGACCAGATTTCATTTTTGCTTGGGGAAGGCACAGCATCGAAAAGAATTTCATGTTATGTTTAGCATTACTTTTATATTTTATCTTTCTTATAGAGATTTTTCTAATAATTTATTTTCTTTACTCTCTTTTCAGGTATGTTCCTCTCCCTAATTGCATTACCTAAAATCAATCCATTAAAATCGTAAGTTATTTAATAAAAACATTTGTAATAATAGGCCTGTTCGATTGGGCTTACTAGCTTCATTTTTGTATGGAATTTACTCGCTTAACAAGAAAGTAGCTTAATACTCTCTTAGTTATGTTACCAGATTTTTCTTGTTAATCAATTTAAGAAAAACCAATGGGTAGCAACGTTGCCACCTTATCAAGTCTCTTAACTGTAAACCAATCGAACAGGCCTAATGACTATAACAGGAAAAGTTGACGACATGCAGTTACGTATATTTGATTATGGTAACACTGGCAACAAGCGCCCTAAATAGCAGACGATGCGATAATTCGGCTGCTTATGTCAGCTGTGGGAGCAATGTTGCCACATCGTTTAGGCCTTTCAGCATAGACCTCGATTGAGTGACCTGTTTGTTTTGTTTGACGCATTCAGGCTTGCCTGGCAGCTTGTCCGTCTGTCTCTACAATTTATGTGTGTTGCGTTCTCTATTGAAATTAGAAATCCTCCGCGCTTAAAGGTCACTCATCATCATCGCTTCCACCGTGAAGTATTGTGTGTTGTCAGTGTACTGACCAACCGACAGTCTTGTCTGCCCCTGTTTTAATGAGGTTTCAGACAAAACACACAGAGCCACAAACACGCTGTGGTTTATGCGCGCATACGCCCGCAAACGCCGAACTGAATTGAAATGAATTGAGTTGAGTGGCAAAATTAAATAAAATAAAATTGATTTAATATTGAACGCGGAGGATTGTGTCAATAACATCATGAAATTTATGAACGCATGAGAACACATTTCAATTTCGATTTCAGTTTTTAATTTTCATTATAACTGCGAAGCTTGTCCGTCCGTCTGTCTGGCTATTAATAAATTGAACATGGACGCGCCCTGTATTTAATTGTATAGTTTTTTTTTTCTTTATTGTTTAGAGATTAGGTTAGCAACAAACAAATGGCAAATAACCATAAAATTAACAGCACCACAACGAACTACTAAGCACGAGGATGGTATAATAAGTCGATTAGCAGACTCAGAGTGACAACTTATCACTACCTTAGATTGGTGTAAGATCACTTATGTTTCAAAAAATCATGGTAATAAATGTGAGTTATTTTTTTTACTTTTTCTTTTGTAAGGCAAATAGAAAATCCCTGGGATCAAATCGTCGTTGAACTGATATTCGCCGGTACTAGTCCTCAGATGAAATTTCGGACAGAAATAGATGTGGCTAGAATACGAACTTTAGGCCTACAAAAAAAACAAACTATGGATACACTTTTTCTAGCCGCATTGTCTGTAGAAGCGCAACTCATATCCTAACATTTATTTAATTGCATTCACACCTTTCCCCACTCAGAAAAATAGCATTCCTAAATTTGAGTGAAATTCATACTCCAATTTAGTTCACAATTTTACTCCAGTTTAGTAAAAATTTCCTTGAAAATAGGAAAATTAAGAAAGTATAATTAAGTTTCCTTATTTCAAAGTCATAGCAAAAAATTCATTTACTAGATATAGAAATTTACTTAAAAACATTTCATTGGATATAATAAAAAATTCTTACAATTCAGTAAATTCATACTTGTGTGGAAGAAAATTTCCAAGGTTTCAAGTAAGAAAAGTATTAAGATTTTTTGTATGGAAAAAATTTTATTTGGGAAATTTTAACTAAGTTATGTTTTTCTTAAAATTAAGTTAATGTGTTTAATGAAATTTATGCCGAGTTCTTCATACATTTATGAATTAATGAAGCAATTCTCATTCGATTGCCGAGACTTATTTCTTAAATACTTCAAGTATTATTCTAAACAACCAGGCAAGATATGTGCAGAGGTATAATGATTTTTTTGAGAAATATTTCATGTTGCCAATTTTTGTATCAGTTTTGCATACTCTGAAGCAAAATTATTTGTTTGAATTATTTTTAGATAAGTTGAACTTATTTTAAGTTCATTTTTTCCTTGTATCAAGTAAAATTTTCCTCAGTTTAAGTACAAATTTACTCGTTTTGAGGAAAGAATCAGTAAAATTGTCCACAGTTTAAGTCAAAATTTACTCGTTTTGAGTAAAAATCATCAAAATTTTACTTAGATTTAGTAAAAATGTACTTGGTTTTGTGAAAAATTTACTTGAATTTAGTATCAATTTACATGGTTTTAGGAAAAATTACTTAGATTTAGTTAAATTTGAGCAAAATTTTACTCAGATTTAGTTTAGTTCTTGGTTTGAGGAAAAACTTATTGAAATTTCCCTTAGTTTGAGTAATTATTTACTTGGTTTGAGGAAAATTGAACTAAAATCAAGTTCAAAGCATGTACTACTTTCAAGGAAAAGTTTGAACTTGATATGAGGAAATATTGCTTTAGTGCTATACGAAGTTCAATTTTCCTAAATTTTAGTTCATTTTGATATGAGGAAATATTGCTTTAGTGCTATACGAAGTTCAATTTTCCTAAATTTTAGTTCATTTTGACTCGATATAGGGTTCACTTTTTTCTGAGTGCTGGGAGAAGCTACGAATAAGGACCTCCTATCAGTTACTGGAGAGCTACAATATATGTAGAGGGAAGTCCCCTTCAAGTATAAAAATCTCTGAAGATAGCCTTGTGACTTCAACTAACCTTTCTTAGAACCCTCAAAAAAATGCCAAATATGAAGGGTAGATGATAAAGAAGGAACTACATAAAATTGTTTAGGAGTTTTTTTAATGAAAAACAATACGAAAGCCAGCAATTTCGATCAAGTTTTACATCTTCCGAAGAAAATTTTGTATTTTGGTAACGGGGCTCACTCCTTGTAGGTTTTTTGTACCCTGTGTGCGGATAACTCATCAGTGGAAATTCTGCGCTAGAATGGCTGTGTTACCATATGATCATCAGCCACATATATATTTACACAAACACTTTGTCCACATATCCAGTGTGGGGTTAACCTATCAGTGGAACTTCTTTATATACTTAAATTTTTGCAAATTTACATATAAGTCAAAGGAACTACAGGGACACTATGCACTATCCTATGAGCCGAAAGGTAAGCCTAGACTTTACTAATAATGCTGCATACTCCAGAAGCTGCAAAGACGGAGTAAAATTGCAACATTCGTTGGATAACATAGACCCACATAATCTTTGAAGATGATTTACTCATCGCACCACAAAAAGTATTGGAATGTGCTCTTCAAGAACTACTCCTGGGTACACACCCTCCTCCGTCAGGCCACAGTGGGCTCAAATATATTTTTTCTGGACTCATTTCAGGCACGTGGAATATATATTTGGAATTATTCGCATATTAAAGTCAACTATAGACCGAAAATGAAAGCTCAAGAGCTTCTCAAACCAGGAGGAGGAGACAGTCAAATATTTACAGCGAATCTAACCGAGTTATCCTGCAGTTCCTTACTGATTCCAACCTCGACCTTCTGTATGCCGCTGCCAGTTCTGATTGTATTTTGCAAAGGACACTCCTATTAAGCATATTCTAAAAGATTTAGCCAATATCGCGTCTAACTTAAGCTGCGGATGCATTTAAAGTTCATAAAACTAAAATAGTTGAACATTTCATCATAATAGAGGTTATTTTATTAGGATGTATCTCATGCCTCGACATTTACAAATATTGTTAAACTATTGTCTTATTTATTCATTTTAAAAAGAATATTCTGCTTATAGTTGCCAACATCGATTTACTTACTGAAATGGTAAAACCTTCTAAGCCAAAAATGAAGTGAATACTTTCTTCGTTGTTCTCTGTTAATGTATTTTGGAAAATTTATTTAAAGCATACTTTAGGGATGTAGTTTTTATGGCATGCGAGCGCATGCAAATATTGGGCCTATATTAATCTTAAGTTATTTAAAAAAGTCATCGATTTAAAAATAAAATATTTTTTATAAAAAAAGTCGTAAAAAACAAAAATTTGAAATCACTGGTGGTGATTTGTATCAACATACATTAAAATAAGAAATTTATGACGTTTCTCATTTTAACTTACGCGGGATGTAGGCGTGGATGTGGGCGGATTTAACCCTAGAAAGTCATCCTTATTTTTTGTACACTAACGTTTGTACACTGCGCGTCGTCATTTTGACGAAGGATGACGGTGCAGGGTTAAACAAAGAATTGTTTTTGATCAAATTTGAGGATATAAAGGAAATTTCAAAATCCTAGTTCTATTTCTGCTAAGGCTTGCTCGATTGCTCCATATATCTCATAAGGGAAGTTTAAACTTTAAGATTTATTCTAGGCACAATTTGATGTGTGAGTTAAAGTGTACACTCTCCCTATACTTTTTAAGCAATCGATTGCTAAACTTATTCCTTAAGGGGAAGTTTGCACAATTTAAGATTTATTGTACGGCTCGATTTGTGAGTTAAAGTGTAAACTCCCCAATTTATTCAAGGCATGAAGTTCTTCCAAGTCCATCTGGGTCTTGTTTTATTGCTATACAACGGCCCTGTTTGTTGTGATAAGGCTCGCTCAATTGCACCACATATCTCATAAGGGCAGTTTACACTTTAAGATTTATTCTAGGTACAAGTCGTTTTGTGAGTTAAAGTGTAAACTCTCCCTATACGTTTAAACAAACATCACTCCACATATCTCATAAGGGCAGTTTACACTTTAAGATTTATTCTAGGTACAAGACGTTTTGTGAGTTAAAGTGTAAACTCTCCCTGTACGTTTAAGCAAGCATCACTCGATTGCTAAACATATTTATTTCATAAGGGGAGTTTACAAAATTTAAGATTTATTGTATGACTCGATTTGTGAGTTAAAGTGTAAACTCCCCAATACGATGAAGTTCTTCTAAGTCCAGCTGTGTCTTGATTTATTGCTATACCACGGTCCTGCTTGTTGTGTTAAGGCTTGCTCGATTGCTCAACGTATTTCAAAGGGGGAGTTTACACCTTAAGATTTATTGTACAACTTGACTTATGAGTTAACGTGTAAACTACTCTATGCATTTAAGCTAGGCATTGATTTCCTTATTTCAAGCCCGAGGATTGAGTATTTTTTCTGAAGACAAAATTTGAACGAGGTCATTACACAGCACTTAAAGTTTAGCAGAATGATCAGACCACCCTCGTACAACAATAATACATTGAAGTAAATACTTGTAAATTTAGCACAGCAACAAAAAAAGCAGCATACGACACGCGGACGGTCATGCACACACGGCCGAACAGAACCGCCTCAGTCCCCCATATTAGCAAAGCCCAAGCACATCTGGTTTTCAGACTCTCCCTTGGCGTGTGTTGCAAGTCTACGTTGGTTGATTGACTCAGTGTCTGTCTGTCTGCGTGCTATCAATACTCATTCTTATTCCCGAACAGATCAGCTGAGAGGCAAGCAACACGAAGAAGAACGCCAAACTAAGCAAACACGCGTACGCACCTCTTTTGGTGACGCGCCGTACGCTTTACACGGGTGTTTGTGTATTTGCGCGCCATGAGAGTGGTCATGAAGATTTTTTCCGATTTTTGTGTTATTGTCGATGTTGCTGCTTTGCTGTTTGTTTATATTGCCAAGCAGCAGCAGCAGCAGCAACCAACAAAAACGATAAACTACTCGCAGTCGTTGTTGTCGTCGTCGTACGACGCTGCTATAGACACACACTCAAACTCACACAAAACATATGAAATGAGAAATGAGGTTAACCTACATTTAAAGAAGGTCAAAAACGACCCAAGTACGCTCACAATGAAATGCACACATACTCGCACACTTACATGTAGCCACACAGTGCCACAGCAATAGCAAAAGCAACAACAGTGCCAGCAACATCCACTAACTACAACAATATCATTCATTGCCTTGCCTACTACTAGCTGTGCTCGCTCGTACATGCTACTCTTGAGAAGCTAACAAACAAACAAAGCAATGCAAAGCGAGCGAGCGAGCAAATACATTGTGAGCAGCATACATTGAGCAGAGCGCGTAAGCTACGATGAGCCGCAGCGAGCGACCGCAGCATAAAGCGGCAAGTAAACTTTTTGTTGTTGCCTTGTGATGTAAAAAAGTCAACTTGTCGACAAGTAAAGTTGCCACTTCAGTGTCTGGGTAATACCCAAAATCGCCAGAGTTGTGGTGGGCAGAATGAAGCTTTTCCCCGACTTAAAGTGATACCCAAATTAAAAATACAGGCCAACCAAGATTCAGACGAGCATTAGCAAGTCCATCGTCAGGTTATTGTATCGGGAGTCTGGTAGTTATAAACCAATGTTCCCTGGTTTTCGGGTTATTGTCATTTCTTTTTATTATGATAATAGTGCTGTTTTTCTTTAAGCCGGGATAAAAAGCTGCGATAACAAAAACTTTAATAAAAATTTAATTTAATTTAACTAAAGAGTGATTTTTTTGAGGTTAGGATTTTCATGCATTAGTATTTGACAGATCACGTGGGATTTCAGACATGGTGTCAAAGAGAAAGATGCTCAGTATGCTTTGACATTTCATCATGAATAGACTTACTAACGAGCAACGCTTGCAAATCATTGAATTTTATTATCAAAATGCGTGCTCTGTTAAGAAAGTTCATTGCGCGCTTCCATTTTATGGTCAGTTTAATCGACCCACTGAAGCGGCTATTCGGGCTATTGTGACTAAATTTCGCACCAAATTTACATTGTTGGACATTAAACCACCAACACGCTTACGTAGAGTGCGAACTGAATTGGGTCTCTGTTACTCAAAAACGTGGAAATGCCAAAATTGGACTAAACGGATGGACCACCTAAGACGCAGCCGCGGTCAACATTTAAATGAAATTATCTTCAAAAAGTAAATGTCATGGACCAATCTAACGTTTCAAATAAAGAACCGATGAGATTTTGCAAATTTTATGCGTTTTTTTTAAAAAAAAGTTATCAAGCTCTTAAAAAATCACCCTATACAATATAAATATATGTATCAAAAGAAATTTTCAAAAAAATATTTTGTGTCGACTTTTTTGGACTTAGCCTCGATATCCATCATTTTGACTTACATTGGATAATTATCCAGGCTAAGTCAAACATTTTTAACACAAAATTATTTTTTCAAAATTTGTTTTCACACACACATTAATATTGCTTTTGGCGAGAATTTAAAAAAAGAATTTTTTATTTTGAATTGAGGTTCCATGCCGTTAATGTGTATTTAGCTCTTGATTCGTTGCTGGCTTATCGACGTACACCTCTTCTTTCAAATAACCCCAAAGAAAGAAGTCCAACGGTGTTAAACGGTGCCATAGGATTTGTCGCGAAAAGAGCCATTGTTTCGTTAGCTGTGTGGCAAGTGGCACCGTCCTGTTGAAACCACATATCGTCCACATCCATATCTTCCAATTCGGGCCATAAAAAGTTTGTTATCATCTCACGATAGCGAAGACCATTCACAGTAACTGCTGACCGGCCTCATAAACCCCACCAAACAGTCACTCTTTGTGGGCGCATTGGTTTTTCGACAATCACTCTTGGATTATCATTCGCCCAAATGCGGCAATTCTGCTTATTAACGAATCCACTGAGGTGAAAATGTGCCTCATCACATAAAAAGCCTGAATAACTTTAACGCGTTGCTCGATTGCGTATCTTTCCATGGTTCAAATTAAGTTAGTCTGAAATTGAGAAATGTCATATGAAATGCAGAAAAAACTTGACCTTTAGGTGTGGTCTATTAATTAAAAAAAATTGGGCAAAAATGCTACTTAAAAAAATTACACAGGAAAAACATGATTTTCAGATGTGTTTTCAGGAGTGTTTAGCTCACAGATGGCTTGCCCAGTGACGAAATATTTTGTAAATTACAATCTAATCTTCATTTCTGGGGGGTGAACGCTGGTAAGTAGAATATTTTCCAAAAAAGAGTTGTGTCGCTCCCAATTCGTTTTTTTCCGCTCTGATATATCCGATATCAAATGGAATTTGGACCAACTCTTTTTTGGAAAATATTCTACTTACCAAGGGCTAAATAATTGCCTTTGGAATACCCGATTCATGTATTCCAGTTTTCGAGATATCGGACAATCAAAATTCGCTATATATATACCCGATATCTGAAAAACCTAGATATCTCCGATCTCAAACGGAATTTGGATCAACTCTTGTTTGGAAAATATTCTACTTACCAAGGGCTAAATAATTGCCTTTGGAATACCCGATTCATGTATTCTAGTTTTCGAGATATCGGCTCTTCAATGTCACAACAATACATGGCCTAAAATGACCTATTTTGTATAGTTTTTGGACTTTTGACTGATTTGATGCATTCAAATAATTGTAACGGATAATATTGTTAAAAAATAATTACATAATTCCTTTTATTTTTTATTATTTTTAGTGTTTTTATTAAAAAAATATTTTTTAAATACGTTCCACAAGCTAAATTGGTTTGTGTCTTGGGTGTGGGACGTATTTAACTTACGAATTTATCTTCACACCCTTTATTTTTATCAGATTGTCTTCAAATTTGGCAAAACATCTTATATTTAAACTATGAAGACCTGTGGTGAAAATAGGTCAGATCGGTTCATATTTATATATATAGATCCCATTCAAATTTGGTCCCGATTTGACTTTTTCCGCTCTAGAAACCACATATTTTAACAGATCTTCTTCAAATTTGGCAAAATATCTTATATTTCTTGTGGAAACACCCATGGTGAAAATGATTTATTTCTTCAAATTGAGCATAACACGTTGTACTAGAACTGGAAGAACCTATTGTGCAAGTGGGTCACTTTATTCCATGTTCGGATATGGCTCCGATACAAATATTCTTTTCGATATTCGATTTGATAAATTTTATCAGGTCATATTAGCCTATGATTAGGAAACATACAAAAACCCCGTTTTCCCTTTCTTATCGAATTGAATTGTATTCGGATAGAAAGTGGAGTGTACCATATAGTCGGCCCCGCCGTTTTAAATCATAAATTGATTTTGACATTTTGTCGAAAAAAGGGTTACTTTACTTGGAATCGCCCATATGGATAATCCTAGACACATGAGCAGGTAAGATGGCAAGGAAGCGATATAATTTAAGTAGCCTCTCTATGGAGTTGAATGTAAGAAATTGGCTTATTAAAAGTGGAACTATCTAGACATAGTGGAAAAGACTTGGACACTTGTGAAATAAACAGCCTAACCTGGCAGGAATATAAGTAAAAACTCGAACCAGAGTCTCGGCCAGAATAAAAGGTAGACGTGTTACGAAAAACGTATGGAGCGTTTGACACGTAGACTGACCAACGGGGCTGAGGGAAATCTGATGTTCTGCCGGTGCGTCGTCACCGTTTTCTGAAGAACATAATTCGGTAGAAATTTTGACGCTGTTGCTGGTTTGATGGCATAGATCAGTGACTTGACATAGCCCCATAAAAAGTAATTCAGAGGTGTTAAATTACCCGAATGGGGGACCAGTGAACAGGACCACTTTCGGGAATAAAGTTGACACCAAAGTAACAAAGTTGCAAGTTGCTCCGGCTTGTTACAACCAAATGCCAGTTGATGTTAATTTGCGGAAACAAAAATTCCGTCAGCATGGTTCCTTCCTCATTTCGAAAGAAATAAGTACCGATGATGCTCCCAGCGAGTAAACTGCACCAAACAGTTAATTTTATTGGACGGAATGGTGATCCGCTAACGGCTTGAGGATTGCCTTCGCTCTAAGTACGGCAATTTTGCTTATTGATGAGGGCATTTAACTAGGTATGAGCTTCATCGCCAAACACAATTCTTTGATCAAAAGTGTTCTATGAACTTCGCGAGTAGTAGTAGGAGAATGTATGTTCTCACTCAGAAGGATTCCTCCGAGGAATAATGTGTTTCCTCAGGGGAATATATGCAATCCCTTAATTAATGAGGTGAGAGCTGTGTCTATCTTCTGCCGGCAACCAGACCAAACTTGGGGTCGAGTCAAAATCTTAATTGTACAAACCAGATTACTTATACCGATTTCCTTATGCTGGAATAAATGGCCCCTTCGAAGGAGTGATCAGTTTTCAGATTAATGTTCCCTTGACTTCATTATTTCTAAATTAATTTTTATTGGAATTTAATTGTTTATGGAATTTGCTCGTTTAATATGAAAGTAGCTTACTACTCTCTTAGCATTGCTGCCAGATTTTTTGATTGATTGATTCATTTAAGAGAAACCAATGCGCAACAATGATGCCACCTTATTATAAGCTCAATCGAACAGGCCTAATAAAGGCTTTGGTCTTCACACTCTGTATTTGACACGTGTTCACCAAATCTGGCAACCCCTGCCGGCTTGTGGCAAAGCAAGCACACAAGCCGCCGAATGCCATTTCAAAACACAAGTTCGTTCGTACACACACACACCTCACAAAGCATCGTCATCATTAGTGAGTGACGACATAACGAAACAACGTGACAGTCTGAAGCGAAACATCAGCATCACAACACTGAATCGAACGTGGTGGACCGACGGACAAACCGAACGACCGGCACTGCCAGCTTGTCAGCGTGTGTTTGCATGTACTCGTACATTTGTAGGTATGTTCATAGTTTCATGTGGCTGACACTGTAAAAGATGCCACCAGAAAAAAAAGAATATCAAGGTTCAGTTTGCCATGCGAGCAGCAGCGATGACGACTACGACGACAGCAAGAACGATGAGTGTACATCGTGTGTTACATCGTCGAACACCACCAGCCAAGCAACCAAATGCCAGTAGCGCACTCACGCCAACGTTTTTTTTTTATGAAAATAAAAACCTTTACATTACTTCGCATTACACAGAAAAAAAAATCAAGGTTCTCCTACATAAATTTTTATGAAAAATTATTTAGTGTAATTAGTTTTTGTTTCATTGCTGCTGCTGCTGCTGCTGATTCTGTTGTTACTTCTGTTGCCGTCGTTGCCGCTGCCGTTGTACTTGCCACTCGTCGTGTCGTATTGAATGTAGAGTTGTTGATGATGGTGGCGTTCTTGATGTTGATGTTGCTGTTGTTAAATAATTAACTCATTTCAAGATTTGGGTTAAAGTTTCATTAACAGAAAAAAACACCTCCACCCCTCCCTTCTCCATAGAATTACATATGATGTGTATGACGATTCCACTAACAATGTGTCGATTGCGGAGCATATGATTGCGAGTTGTTGGATTTTTTTTTGGAAAGGAAATGTGTCAAGGGTGTTTTGGAATCAATACCATGTTTCCTTGAAATTTTGTTGTTGCTGCTCTGTGGCTAGTGCCGCAAATCAATGAGTGGGCTGCTGGTTCCAAAACAAAATGGCTGTAGACATTGACCAAATTAACTACATTTGTAGACCTCATTAAAAATTTCACCACTCGGCACAAAATACGAACCTGGGCACAAAACAAATTATAAATATCAACACTAAATCTCTTTGATCCTTTAAGGTATTCTAAAATTAAAATATTAGACATGGTTAATACACAATATATGAGTGATTCCATGTCAAATTGGATAAAAAAATAATCTCATCGCTTCGATTTTTCTGAAAATCTCAGAAAGCATTTTTTCTTCAGAAATACTTTACGCGTGTTTTACGTAAAAATTGTATTTGCCGAAATAGAGACATAGCAATTTCCACAAAAAATTTAAATCCTTCTGACAAGTGCATAGTCAAATCCTTGTAATCGCAAACGGTTTAACCGGTTTTATATTTATATACCTTGTTTGAAAGGTCTTTAGGAGTAAACCTTAAAACCTATATATAACCTTTGACAATTTAATTATCAGGCATGTCACAGAAATCCAAATCGTACGAATTTGGAAACCAAAACGTATTTAGCTTCTCCAGAAAACGTAAAACAAAAAAAAATCGATTTGAAATCAATCACAAAATCGGAAGTGAAATTGATATATTTGTAATTCTGTTCAAAATTAATTATGAATATTGTTTTTATTAAAAAATATACTAAATACGTTGAGTATGACAATTTTAACATCTTTTTAAACATATAAATTATCAGGAGATGTAAATACACTTCCAAGCATTACTAACATATACAATTGAACTTCGATTAACCGTGATGCTCGGGACCGAGCTAATCACGGATAACCGAAAATCACGGTTAAAAGAGGTAAAATTTTACATGTATAAATTTTATTATTTTTATTTATTTTTGACAAAAACATGTAAATCTGTGTCTATAAATAACTTATCATATCTCTAGGAATACATACATTTATTTAAAAAAAAATCTTTTATGGAAGTCTGTCTTATGCTTTTAGCTTTTGATTGTTCTTCCAACAAATGAGTTTGTATGCGATATATTTGCATTTTATCTGGTTCTGAAATACTTGGACAATTAAAGTTTTCTAAAAAACCTAACAAAATACTACTAGCCTCTATTGCCTGAGCCAATGTAGGCGTTTCGTCATCTTCTTGGCTTTGGGTAACCATGTCTACGATTTCGTCTTCAGATATAATAGCAAACGGAGCGACATAAGAGTCGCATACCATCCACTTTTCGACAGCATCAATCGTACATCCAGACGGTATGGTTATATCTGTCGGTATCTCAACAAGGCTATTTGGAGCATCTTCATTATTAGATAGTAAGTTATTCCAAACTCTCTTTAAAACTTGTGGAGTTACAGAGTCCCACGAAGCTGCGGCTGCCCACAAAGCTGTCTTAATATTCAAAGATTTAACGAACTCACGTCTGTCATTAGCACCAACAAGTTTTTGAACTATCAGTTTACGGTAGTGACATTTGAAGCTCCGGATTACTCCTTGATCCATAGGCTGAATCAAGGACGTGCAATTTGGTGGGAGATATTTTACTGTAACGTTTTGAGATATCATAGCATTTACATCTGGGTGTGCTGGACAGTTGTCTAATAGTAAAAGTATTTTACAGTTATTTTTGACCGATGCGCCGTTGATGTTCCTTTGCTTCTGGTACAAAATTTTGATTAAACCACTCCAGAAATAGCTGTTGTGTTACCCAAGCTTTCTTATTAGATTTATAAATCACAGGAAGGTGTTCGACGTTTTTTAAAGCTCTTTCCCTATTATCATCAATTTACACTTGTGAGTTCCTGCAGCATTTGAACAAACTCGCACTGTGATTCTCTCCTTGGATTCCTTGTACCCTTCAATAGAATATTCATTACCACTAGCCAAAGAACTCTGAGGCAAACACCTCCAAAATAGACTGGTTTCGTCTGCATTGTAGATCTGTTCAGTTGTAAGTTGTTCGTTTTTATGATTTCATCCAAGTCGTCCACAAACATCGTAGCAGACTCATAATCAGCACACTCCTTTTCTCCCGTAGATTTCAGTCGACGGATTCTATGACGTTTTTTGAATTTATCCAACCAACCAAATGAATAAGTGAACTCTGAATTCATGTTTAACTTCAAATGGAACATTTTTGCCTTTTCGACAATCATTTCGCCTGAAGTTCAGAAGCAAATTTCAGTTTAAGTTCATACAATATCTCGATTTCAGTTAACTTACCTGAAATTTGAGTTCCCTTAAATCTTTCTTGCCAAAACCATTCATATGTTGCGAAATCAATTTTTGGATGTTTTTAGTGTATATCTGTGTTGAAGGCCAAGCATTGAATCAGTATCGGAGCAAAATTTTAAAATCCGATCTTTGTTTTTTATTAAATCGGATACAGTTTGAATGCCAACTCCAAATTTTTCAGACAACATTTTAAAAGGTACTTTACGTTTTGAGTATTCATTAATCAGCTCCATTTTTTCTTTAATTGAAAGAACCTTTCTTGCTCTTTTCGCGGATTTAGTTTTAGACGGTGGCATGATGTAAGGAAAACACGTCTTGACAGATCAAATTTCACACTGTTGAATGAATATGAAATTTGATATGAAAATTACACTTTCATGAAAAAGGGGAATCACCGAAATTTAATATGAGAGATGTGTGTGTATTATACAAAAAAAAAAAAACAAACAAGCAGTCACATGGACATGTGCATCACGGATAATAGAGGTAAAAACTCAACCACTCAGCTTCACGGTTAATAGATAATCACGGTTAATAGAGTCACGGTTAATCGAAGTTCAACTGTACTTCCAAAATAACAATTAAAAAGGCGTTAAGTTCGGCCGGGCCGAATCTTATATTCCCTCCACCATGGGGTGTTTTTTTTTTTTACTACCATATTAGGAAAATTATGATTCTTCATTATTATAATATAAATAGTCCTATAGAAGCAATTTCCCTCAAGCCCGATTTTCCCCATTTGCAATTTCTTGATTCCAGCTACAGCCTTAATTCGTACCTTTTACTTTCAGCGTCTACGTAGACAGGCGAGTGCAAATAAAGGGTGATTTTTTAAGAGCTTGATAACTTTTTTTTTTTTAAAAACGCATAAAATTTGCAAAATCTCAACGGTTCTTTATTTGAAACGTTAGATTGGTCCATGACATTTACTTTTTGAAGATAATTTCATTTAAATGTTGACCGCGGCTGCGTCTTAGGTGGTCCATTCGGAAAGTCCAATTTTGGGCAACTTTTTCGAGCATTTCGGCCGGAATAGCCCGAATTTCTTCGGAAATGTTGTCTTCCAAAGCTGGAATAGTTGCTGGCTTATTTCTGTAGACTTTAGACTTGACGTAGCCCCACAAAAAATAGTCTAAAGGCGTCAAATCGCATGATCTTGGTGGCCAACTTACCGGTCCATTTCTTGAGATGAATTGTTCTCCGAAGTTTTCCCTCAAAATGGCCATAGAATCGCGAGCTGTGTGGCATGTAGCGCCATCTTGTTGAAACCACATGTCAACCAAGTTCAGTTCTTCCATTTTTGGCAACAAAAAGTTTGTTAGCATCGAACGATAGCGATCGCCATTCACCGTAACGTTGCGTCCAACAGCATCTTTGAAAAAATACGGTCCAATGATTCCACCAGCGTACAAACCACACCAAACAGTGCATTTTTCGGGATGCATGGGCAGTTCTTGAACGGCTTCTGGTTGCTCTTCACTCCAAATGCGGCAATTTTGTTTATTTACGTAGCCATTCAACCAGAAATGAGCCTCATCGCTGAACAAAATTTGTCGATAAAAAATTTCGAACCGAACACTGATTTTGGTAATAAAATTCAATGATTTGCAAGCGTTGCTCGTTAGTAAGTCTATTCATGATGAAATGTCAAAGCATACTGAGCATCTTTCTCTTTGACACCATGTCTGAAATCCCACGTGATCTGTCAAATACTAATGCATGAAAATCCTAACCTCAAAAAAATCACTCTTTACTTAATATCATAATTCTAACTAAAACCGTTTGATTGTAGTCCAATTTACCAATTTCTTTATTATTCGCGCCACCGCCGTCAGAGAATTGTACACACCGAATTTCATTATTATAGCTGCAGCCGTTAGGTTGGTACCGTTTTTATTCCCATTCGCCACATTTTCCACCCAAGTACAAATTTTTATCCCTCTTTTCAAATTGTATCCCTTTTTGTCCCATTTCACCCGCTAAATCTTTTTTGTACTTTTTGATGATTACACGTTACTAGAGGAAGGTACGAAACAAGGTCCAAGTGTATAAGAATCGGAAAAATTTCAAAATAATTGCTTAAATAGTCTAAATATTAGGGGAATTTTCTGTGCTTGTTAGGGAAAAAATTTTCCCACTGGGCCGATTTCGCCCACTTTCAATCCCAACCGATCTGCAGCCATAAGACACATTTATGGACAATTTCAACCTCCTAGCTCATTTCGTTCGGCCGGTATCGAGCTTTCAACAGACAGACGGACATGGCTAAATCGTCGTAGAATTTTACCAGGATACAGAATATATATACTTTATGGGGTCTCCCTTGAATATTTCAAGGTGTTACAAACGGAATGACAAAGTGAATATACCCCCATCCTGGTGGTGGAGGGTATGAAAAATATTGGTGGCTTACTGAATAACAAGATTTCTACATTTTCACATCCTTGCAATACAAAATTAATGTTTTTTTTTGTTTGTTTAGTTTTATTTAATTTTAATCACTAACGCCAATCAGAATGTGGAGCCGAACTGAAATTATTGACGGCGGTGGGTCAATGCTACAAAAAAAAACCAAGTGACATGCCTGTATATTTAATTATTTCAACTAGAAACACCCACGGTGAAAATGAGCCAGATCGGTTCAGATTTATATACGAATTTAGATATAGTCCCCATACGAATTGGCTCTTTTCACTCTAGATGCCATATATGTATTTTCTTAAAATTTGGTAAAATATCTTATATTTCCACAAGAAACACACAGGGTGAAAATGAGTCAGATAGGTTCAGATTTATATATAGCTCCCATAGAAATTTCGCCCCCCGGCTTGATTTTTTCCGCCCCAGAAACCACATATTGTCACCAAATTTTTTCAAATTGAGCATAACACGTTATACTTGAACTGGAAGAACCTATTTTGTAAGTGGGTCACTTCATTCCATGTTTTGATATAGCCCCGATACAAATATTCTTCTCGATTTGGGTCCGGTCATATTAGCCTATGATTAGGAAACATACAAAAATTCTTCCAGATTTCACTTTTTACCGAATTGAATTGTATTCGGATAGAGAGTGAAGTGTATCATATAGTCGATCCCGCCCGACTTTAGCCTTTCCTTACTTGTTTATGTTGGCTCAAAAACCTTATAACATATAAAAATATTAAGTATTTTTATTGGGCTTCAATTTGTAAAATTATGCAAGATTTGAACTGGAATGACCAAAACTTGTATTTTTGCAACAATTTTGTTTTAGCGAAAGCTTCAATAACTCAGCAAATTACTGGCGGATTTTAAAAACGAAGCAGCGATTACCAAACAAAATATTGTCAAATTTGAAAAATGGCTAAATTTTTTAAAAAAATGTTATTGTTGGACAGAAGCACACACATTTCTTATGCTATATATCGATCGAAAGCTCCAGGTTTCTTCTTTTCAAACCCGTTGTGAAAGTGAAAATCTGTTCATAACCAACTAAGTTACAGACATACAAGTGTTCAAAGATACGAAAACCGGATTTTTACCCGTAACTCAAGATTTTGGGGGTGTCCGGCAAATTTCAAACTCAGATTCTTGTCCTGCTCGACAATTCCTACCAGAAAAATAATATTACTTCCCAGAGTTTTTGGACGGTCGCGCAGTGTTATTAAATAAATAATTACTTTATAATATTATTGATATTATGAAGTACGTATAGCACCGTCCAACAAACTAACACCTTTATAATGGAACAGCATTTTTTTGTATAAATTGCCGCGTTATTTTGTTGGACTATAAGTTTATTCTGCAAAAATGGTCAACCCGGCATGGCTTTTCAGAATTATAGTGTCGCTACTCTGTTTCAAAAAAGCAGTTGGACAGTGTAATTAATAGATATTAAATATTTAAAGTAAATTAGTAAAACAATAAATTTATAAAATTGTTGAACAAAATTGTCTAAAATAATAAAATTGTTAAACAGAATTATTAAATTAATAAAGTTTTACAAACGTAAGTGTGAAGGTAAATTCGCAAGTTAAATACGTCCCACATCCAAGACGCAAACCAATTTAGCTTGTGGAACGTATTTAATTACTTTTCATGAAAACTATAAAAATTAAAGGAATTATGCAATAATTTTTAACCAATATTTTCCACTCCAATAATTTGAATGCATCGAATCAGTCAAATGTCCAAAAACTGTATTATTAGACCATATTAGCGCAAGCACTGATGTGACATTGAAGAGACGATATCTCGAAAACTATAATACATGAAAGATAAATTCTTTAGTTGAATACGTTCCACACCCAAGACACAAACCAATTTAGCTTGTGGAACGTATTAAAAAATATTTTTTTCATAAAAACGTTAAAAATAAAAATCAACAGGAATTATGCAATTATTTTTTTAACAATATTGTCCGTTCCAATGATTTGCACCGAATCAGTTAAAAGTCCGAAAATTATACAAAATAGGTCATATTAGCACTTTTAAGATATCGGGTATATATAGAATTTTGATTGTCCAATATCTCGAAAACTAGAATGCATGAGTCGGGTATTCCAAAGGCAATTATTTATCCATTGGCAAGTGGAATATTTACCTTCGCCCCCTTTATATTCATTGCTTATTTAAAAAAAATAATAAAAAAACAAAAAATATTTTTCTCGAGTCATGATTCGAACCCCAGACTTTCTGGGAGCCAATCGGACACGAAAAATTTGTGTCCGCTTGTGATAATGCTTTGTTATGGGATATCAACTTTTTTGGATGCTATTCAAAAGAACTTCCTCAAATGCTGGAAATATGCAAATTGTGATTTTGGCTTGCGACAGCAATTTGAAGTACTTCCCATTTTCTTTGCTGGGTAGCTAGCATTCCAACGAAGAAAACAATGTCTCTTTTACAAATAGTGAGTTTCTGGATAATTATAGAAGTGATGTCTTCTTTGTAGGGGCAAAATAATTATTTTTATCTTTTAACTCCCTTTGAAAAATAGAAATAAATATTTCTAAGAGGTGGCATCTCAACGAAGAAAACAAGGCCTATTTGAAGAAAATCTATGTATAAATGCGAAAGTTATGACTATTTTTACTAAAAATACATATCAAAGCTTTAAGTCTTAAGCTTTGTCTCTTTTTGTAAAAAGCGACGCGAAAGGTCACGTTATTTTCTGTATACTTTGTTTTTGTTACACAAACAATATACATAGAAAGTAACGCAACGCAAAAGCTTGGTTTTTGAGCTTCTAGTTTGTTCCAATTATCCCACAAAACGCAGCGCTGTAATTTCTGTACAAAATCTTCTGCTTACAAAAATAATAACGCGAGCTTTCGCGTTACTTTTTCTATGATAAGGGGTTTAACAGAGTAATGTGAAAGCTCTCCATAGATGGTCTAAGAAAATCAGCGAACTGAAATACAAGCTACTGAGTCTGTTCCTTTCTTTTGGAAAAAGTTTGCATCTGACTTTGGGTGCCTTTACATCAGATGGTCAGACTTGGCTTTTACATACTGTCCAGACTTTAAGCTCTCCACGCATCTTTCCATTTACAGCTTCATTTGCTTCATCGTTATCAGCAATAAAGTCTAGAATTTGAAAGCTTTTTGACATAAACCTGTCATATTATGGGATTAGATTGGGATGGGGATGGTGGTGTAGGTTGTTAATCTCATCATTCTCAATTTCTCTTTCTTTCTCCAATTGCCAAGACAATGTCATATTTTCAGCATTTCCCATTTATTTTTTGTTTTCGTCCATTATTATTTGTTAACAACTTTCTATGGAGATATCGTATTTGTTTCTTATTTTTTAGCTTTGTTACTGTTTTTATTATTAGTTTATTACTGCGTTTTTTGTTTTTGGTAACAACCGTGTTAAAAGAAATCACAACAAACTCAACACACATCGCCACAAATTTAAAAAATTTTACATTTGAATTTATAATTAATTTGAAATTGCCTAAAATCGTCGTCGAATGCTGGCTGAGTTGAGTGGCAGGCTGGCTGGCTGGTGTTTCATGTAATTTCTTCCATACTTTTTTTTGGTCAGGCAAGCTCACCGAACACACAACAATAATCGAAACTACGGCCTAAAACCAACAACTGGCTAACAACATTTGAAATGTTAACAACTCATAAAACTAACACACACACACACGGACTCTGTTACTGAGTCTGGCGTTTACACCAAGCTTTTCCTCCAAGCTGTAGTCTGTTGTTGTTACTGCTGCTTTGATGGATATCACATTTAAACAATTTCATTGATTTCTCGCCGTTTACAAAATCAAAATCAAAGTCTGGAGGAGGCTGAGGGAGGTGCAGCTGTGGGAAATACCATGCCATAGCTATGGTACTACGTCCATATTCATATATACTAGTATATATATATATATAATTGAGGTGATATTTATTGTCGGGTTCGCCGTTTGCTAGTTTCATTTTAACACCATAGTTAACCAGTCCCAAATAGTCGTGGGCCAACCTATCGGTGGCCACTGTGATGTCTGCGAGTCGATCCGACCGAAACTATTGAATTTGTGGTCTGGTCGCAGAGGCTGGCGACAACATCAATGGGGGGATCTATGCCTATGCAAACTGTCGCTCGGACAACAGTTTCAGAGTACACTGAGAGAAAGTTAACCCAACCCAAAACACAATGAATCTCTTCTGGTCTAAGTGTGTCAGAGATTCTTACTTTCGGATTGGCACCACAATAAGTTTAGGGATTTCATTCCCCTCTAGAGAAGCTTAGAAAGTTTGCCAAACAAAAGAACAAGTAAAATATTTGGTGCAGCTAAAGATTAATTTACTACAAGGGAAGTGCACTTCCACCTAGAAAATCTTAATAAATCCGTAGAAAAAAAAACAAATACACTTTTTTAATAGTGATTATTTTTCCTTTTTAAAAGTGGCGACTTCCCCCTTTTAAAAGTTTCCATTGAAGTTTTTTTAATACCACGAAATAGTGCATAATTTACCCTAAATTTCTGTATTTAAAGTTACAAAAATGGTCAATTTTATCGTTGGAAATGTATTTTTTAATTTTTTACTGAAATTAAAAAATAAAAATAAAATGATTTATTTTTTCCCATAAAAAAATAAATATTTTTATTTTTTATTTAAATTAAAAAACATATTTAAATTAAAAAGATAAAATTTATTTAAATAAAAAACAAACAACATGTTGATTAATTTTTACCATAAAAAACCCGAAAAGTAAAAAAAACGAACTATATATACAGTCCACCATGGATTGCATTCCACAGAACGTGTCGATTTTCGTAGATTATATTATACTAGCTGAACTCCCGTCCGCTTCGTCAGGCAAAAAAAAAAACAAACGGTAAAATTAAAATCATCTTTCATCTTGATTTTTCTCCTGATCGGTAATTTATGTCCCACTTATAATCAACGTACTTCCCTGAGATATTAAAGAAATGGATTGTTCCATGGAGAACGTTAGTGTAAGTCGATTAATGGATTAAAAGTAAAAAATCAAGTTAATTTTTTGTTAAGTGTGATTCTCCTCCTTTCCATTACCTAAACAAAAAACTTCATTCGTAAGAAGAAATTACATTACATTACATTCAAAACACATAGAAAATCAATTAAATTGTTCACTAATCAAACAACATAAAAACTAAAAAAATTAATATAATTTCCGCTTTCTTGACTTAAATCGGCTGTTGACGCATGAATATTTCTCTTTTTGTAACCTTTCTTTACTATTGTGCTAAGAAACTCCAAGGAGAACGTGTAATTTTACAAAATTCCAATCAAAAATGATCCATCTTTCTTTATTATTATCTAACCAGGTTACAACTAAATTAACTCACACAATATACAACAATATAGGAATCCCGGTGTCGAATATACTCAAAAACAGGTTTAAATTTCGTATGGGAAGGTTCACGGCCATTTTCCGCCCATCTTTGCACAACTATTTACACTGGATCTACTAATACAAATTTTCAGCACTCTAGGTGTTATAGAACTGACAATATTCGATAATAGGTTTTAACGTCGTATGGGTGGTGCCACGTCCACTTTTCCAATAACGCCAATTTTTGGCACAACTGTGCAGACCAAAGATTAGCGACCTTTCACAAAAATTCAAGACTCTAGCTGCAACAGTATTCCGAATAAGCTAATTTATAAAAAACGAATAAATCCCTAATTTGTGTGGGAGGTGCCACGTCCACTGAAAATACAAAAAATTATATAGTCTGTAAAAATTTCAAGAAGATCGGTCCAGTAGTATAGGCTACTATAAAGAACAAACAAACAAAAACATTTATATATAGAGATATATAATATTACAGGAAAATATAAATTTGTGAATATAGCCAAACCAAAACAAATAAAAATATTGAAAAAATAATTTTATAAATAAATATAATATTTTTATTATTTCAAACCACGCTTACCATGCAAGGCTACGTTTACACTATATTTTTATCGAAATAATACTTCAAGTCAATTCAAAAAATAAATATTCTTATATTTATATTTTCAAAAAAAGCGTAAGTGCCATAAATATTGGTAGATAGTGGGTGCTACAGTTGGTGGTATTTCCATTCTCTTTTACTTCCAAAAGTACAAATTTTGAAAATCCATTATCTCACGTACACAGTGCAAAATAACCAAACTTCATGAATCAACCAATTTTTGACGAATTTGGAACAATCTTTTTATTTTGCTTGTCTATGCAGTCAATGGAATGTATACACCGAATTCCATGATTCTAGCTGCGGCCATTTGGTTGGTACCATTTTTATCCCCCTTTTCCTATTTTACCCCCTTAAGAGTGAGACTTTCTAAAATCTCTTTATTTTACGTGTCTACGCAATTAGAGGAATGTACACACCGAATTTCATTATTCTAACTACAGTCGTTTAGTTGGTACTATTTTTATCCCTCTGTTCTCATTATATCCCTTGAAAGTACAAATTTGGAAAAAATCTTCTATTTTTCGTGTCTACACAGTCAGGGGAATGTATACTCCGAATTTCATGACTCTAGCTTCGGTCATTTGGTTGTTACTATTTTTATCCCCTTTCCCAGTTTAAACCCAAAAAGTACGAATTTCGAAGCCGTTTATTATACGTGTCTGCACAATCAGAGGAATGTATACACCGAATTTAATTATTTTAGGTGCAGCCGTTTGATTGGTACCATTTTTATCCCTCTATTACCATTTTACCCCTTAAAAGTACGAATTTGGAAAAAATAATTTCATATTATTTATCAACTCAATTAGAGGAATGTACACACCGAATTTCGTGTTTCTAGATGTTGTCGTTTGATATGTACCATTTTTATCCCTTTTTGTCCTATTTCACCACCACTTTATGGTTCATGCTTTTGTTATAGGGAAAATGCGCATATCCAAGTATGTACAAGCAGAGATATTGAAAAAATATGGTTAAATACTCTAAAATATTACGGGTTATTATGGGTATTTTTAGTCCTCGTGAGGAAAACCGATCCCAACTGATCTACCATCTCCCATTATGGAAAATTTGGACGTCCTAGCTCCTTTCGTTTAGATGATAGAGTGCTTTCAAAAGACGGACGGACATGGCTAGATCGTCTTAGAATTTTATGGCGATCAAGAATAAGTGGATATTTCAAAATTTATACGTTTAAGGGATAAAATGGGAAAAGAGGCATAAAAATGGTACGGTCACACGGCTGAAGTTATAGTCATGAAAGACTATAAATAAAATTACTTTAAATTATTTAAAATTAATTTAAAATAAAAAAATATTTAGGAATTCGTACTCCTATGGGAAACGTACCGAAAAAGCGAATGAGTGAATTTCGAAATTCACACTTCAAAGGGATAAAATGGGGAAAGAGGGATAAAAATGGTACGACCATACAGCTGAAGTTGTAGTCATGATAGACTATAAATAAAATTACTTTAAATTATTTTAAATTAATTTGAAATAAAATAAATTTTAAGAATTCGTACTCATATGGGAAACGGAATTCATACTTTTAAGGGATAAAATGGGAAATGAGGGATAACGTACGACCATACGGCTGAAGTTATAGTCATGAAATGCAATCTTTACATTTTCTCTGACTGACTAGATTCGTAAAATAAAAGATTTTTTAGGAATTCGTACTTCCAGGAGAAACGTGCCGAAAGGGGGATAAAACTGGTACCAACAAAACGGCTGCAGCTAGAATAGCTCACTTAATATGTAATCGTGACATCTTTTTTCGCTGGTAGTATTTGGAATATCTGGAATGACAATTTCATCCACGGCCATGCAACTAATTTTATTCCCTTAGATAAGTGGAAACTTATCCAGGGGTAAACATAAAACAAACATCATAAAAGTCATTCATATGAGTCATTCCATGTCAAACGGTACGGGTTTTGACCTCGATAGCTGGGATTGTTTTGAAAGTTTGTTTATGCATTCTTCTCATAAAATTATTGTATAGGTATTTTTGGAAAAAAATTTGAAATTGTTTTCACGAGTTTATTACCAATTTATCAGTGAAAAAATACTAAATATTTCAAAAGGTGTGTTCATTCAATTGCCTGTAACTCCTGAAATACTTTACAGATTTTAATATGTTATATCTTGTTTTGAAGGTAATTTCAATTACTTTTAAGCTGTGTGTGGTGTGCTGTGTTACTCAGTGCGATTGTTTTACTGATATTCACGTTGTAATTCGCATTCGTTTGGAAGAAATATTGATTTAAAGTTGGGTCATATTATTTTCAAAAATCCTTATGGAGTATATATTTATTTTGCCATTCCATTTGCAACACCTTGAATTATTCACCTGAGACCCTCTGGGTCTTGGTAAAAAGTTAGTTTTACAAAATGCATTTTTTGTGGGGTGAAATGGGATAAAAATAGTACCAAATTAAACGAAAACGGGTTTATAAATACCTCTAATTACGTAGACTTAGAGACTAAGTGTATATTTCCAAATTCATACTTTTAAGGGATAAAGTGGGAAAAGAGGGATAAAAATGGTACGACCATACGACTGAAGTTAAAATCATAAAATTCGACTGTGACTGCATAGACTCGTACATAGACTGGTACTTTTTTTTGGAAACGTATCGGTGAGGGGGATAAAACGATACAAACATACGGCTGAAGTTAAAGTCATGAAATTCGATGTATATGTTCCTGTGACTGCGCAGATTTGTAAATAGAACAATTTTAAAAATTATTACTTTTTTTATTTGATGTGTTAAAGCAGGGTTAGATTTTTAAGTTTCTGCAATTTTAATTCTTTTATTTTGATTTTCGAAATGATTTTTTTCATTATCTATTTTTTCTTGGCTTTTTCTTTGTTTTTTATACCTCGTGTCTATGAACTAAAGAAAAAAGTAAGTATATAATTGAAATTACCTCCAAAACAAGGTATATCACATTAAAATCGGTAAAGTATTTAAGGAGTTACAGGCGATTGAATGAACACACCTTTTGAAAAAATAGTATTTTTTTCAATGTGCAATTAGTCATAAATGATGAAAGATTTTAAATTTTTTCCCAAAACAATCGCAGCTATCGAGGTAAAAAAATACCGTACCGCTTGACATGGAGTCATTCCATTATTCTGTGAAAAGTTATCCTAGATTTGACTTAGGCAAGTGAGTCAGTGTTTGTCTAGGAAATGTGAAAATGTATTTCGTGTAGTTCTGGCAATTTGTTCTAAGTCGGTTTTCTTAGAAATGTGACACTTTTTCTTAGGAAAAGTGACTACTTTTCCCTTGAATATAACTGAGCTACAATGTTTCACAGGGAATGGGCGCTTTTCCTTTTCCCCTCCGGAAGACATTGTCCCATTTTCCACCCTATATTTGTGTGAGTGTATTTCGTTAAGTCAAACTGGGCACAACCCATAAAAGTAAATGACCCAATTTCAACAAAACTATATGTATGTAAATGTAGTATTTTTCATTTTCATTTATTTGATTATTATATGACTCAATCAAAGAAATTTGAACAGAGCAGCAGCAATGCAACATCTTGTCTTCTCGTCTGCTTCACAAAATCATTTAAGATTTTGGTTCAATTTTTTTCTTTGTCTGTTTATGGAGATGTTTTTTCATCATTTAGGCATTCTTCTCTGGCAAAAGTCTTGGAATATTGTAACCCAAAAAAGTGATATGTGAAGAAATAATCGGAATGAAAATTGTTGTTGAAATGTAATGACATGCAATGGTATGCTGCGTCGCACATCAAGGAAACACCTTAACAACCCACCAGCACCACCACCACATCAGCCAAAGAGGAAAATACAGAAAACGAAATATTCATTTCAATTTACACATCGTATCTCGAATTAATAAACTTTTCTACTGGTGCAACCGCCAGCAATGCGAGTATACTCGTATACATATATACATATATTGGCATAAATACCTCACTATGTAGGTGCCTCTGTGTACGTGCAACATGCAACCCGGTTGGCAACAATTGTGAATGCACACACATTTTGAGCAAAAGTACATATACATTTGTGTGCATAATAACGAGGAGGCACAGTGGACCGGAGTAAAAAGGGGAGGGTGGAGAAAATGCAAGTTCTTAGGGAGGATTGTAGAACATAAATCCAAAATTAGCCTGATATCAGGCCTCCTATTCACCACTTTTTGCCGCTGGGATGCTTGTAAGGTGTGTGGTGTGCTGTGTTACTCAGTGCGATTGTTTTACTGATATTCACGTTGTAATTCGCATTCGTTTGGAAGAATTATTGATTTAAAGTTGGATCATATTATTTTCAAAAATCCTTATGGAGTATATATTTATTTTGCCATTCCATTTGCAACATCTTGAATTATTCACATGAGACCAAGACCCAGAGTTTGGTAAAAAGTTAGTTTTACAAAACGCATTCTTTGTGGGGTGAAATAGTGGGATAAAAATACGACAACGGGTTTATAAATACCTCTAATTACGTAGACTTATAGAATAAGTGTATATTTCCAAATTCATACTTTTAAGGGATAAAGTGGGAAAAGAGGGATAAAAATGGTACGACCATACGACTGAAGACTGCATAGACTCGTACATAGACTGGTACTTTTTTTGGGAAACGTATCGGTGAGGGGGGGGGGGGGGGTAAAAATGATACAAACATACGGCTGACGTTAAAGTCATGAAATTCGATGTATATGTTCCTGTGACTGCGCAGATTTGTAAATAGAATAATTTTAAAAATTATTATTTTTGGGGGAAAGTACCGAAATGGGATAAAAATGTTACCAAAAAATGGCTATAGATAGAATAATGCAATTCGCCGTAGACGCGAAAAATAAAACAAGTACGAAAACTTCAGTCCCCTCTAGGGTCTACAGCGGGGCAGTTTTGGACATTTCTTTCATAAAAAAATAGGCAAATGTATGGGGGCCGCCTTAAGGGTTGCAGATGGAGGGTAGGTGTGTTCTGAAAAACTATTGGGGCTGAAAAAATATAGGGTGTGGGTCTTACATTTGACCCCACAAGCGGTCTCCTGGGGCCAGTAAAAGCGGTGGGGACAAATTTTATAAAAGAAAATATTTTTTGTATGGGAGCCTCCTTAACGAGTGGGGATAGAGGGTATGTGTGTTCGCCATATCATTATCTACAAAGTTGCTGAACATACCCTATGCCTCAGATGCAAAAAAAACATAGTTTTATACACCGATATGCTGCAAGAAGAGGCCAGAGTTGGGAAACTTTAATCGTCTATAAAATGAATGAATTCCGATGTAATCTGTCAAAACGCCGACATACGTATAATTTTTTAGTCAGAATTTATTGTCAGAACCCCGTATTTTTGGAAAAAGTTTGAAATTGTTGTACAGTGTTGTCAAGTCATAATGGATTTCAGGCGCCGGATATAGACAATTGTGTGGGTGGTACAAGAAGGGGAGTGGCTAAGGCGTAAATATTTTAAAATATCAAATTTCAAATGAATTTAACTACCCGTGTGAGTGTTACACCCGTTTCATTTTAAACATATCTTATGCCATTTTGTGTGGGAGATACCAGAAGGGGTGTGGCAATATAGCCCATATTCTACATGAATTCAACATCTATAAAAGCATTGCCAAATATCAAATTTTACAGTATTCCGATCATTCGTATAGAAGTTATGGCACCTTCAATTTTACGTAGTTTAGGGTGAATTGTGTGGCAGGTACTAGAAGGGGCGAGGCAAAACCCTTTATCAAATACCAAAATATGAGTGATTTCGAATGTCGGCTTGGAAGTTACAAAGGTTTTAAATAAATATAGGAATATGGTCCAGTTGTGCAGGAGGTACTAGAAGGGGTGTGGCAATTTCGCCCATCTTCGAACTTAAACTAAGTGTGGAAGGGGTGTGGCAATTTCGCCCATCTGCGAACTAAGTTCGGGAAAAATATTACCATGTGCAAAGTTTGAATTGATTTGATTCATTAATTCTGGAAAACACATCATTTATCTGATTTTCTTCAAATTTGAGACAACAACTAGAAACATCAATGCAAAAAGTGAGTAAGATCGGTTCAGATTTATATTTCCAATATAAATGTCTCTCGATTTGGTTTTAATTTAGTCTATTCTTCTTTTCATTCATTTGCAAATTTGCGTTTTTTATTCAAAAGTCGACTTTTCATATCACAGTGCAACACGAAAAAAAAATAACCATATACGGACACCGCTACATGATAAAAGACCAAAAAAAAAGACCCGTGTTTTTTTCCCCAAAGTCATGCACTTTTTTTTATGGGCCCCCAGAGATTTGAGGCCTCGGTGTAATTTTTGGAAAAAAGTGATCATATTCTCAGGCTCATATCTTGCAAACCGTTCGGAATTTTGATTTACTCTCTGAGGCAAAGTTCTAGCTCTTGTCATAAAGAACAAAAATTGTGAACATATAAAATCAAAAAAACTTCATCTTCAAGGTTTGCAAGATATGAGCCTGAGAATATGATCACTTTTTTCCAAAAATTACACCGAGGCCTCAAATCTCTGGGGGCCCATAAAAAAAAAGTGCATGACTTTGGGGGAAAAAAAACACGGGTCTTTTTTTTTTTTGGTCTTTTATCATGTAGCGGTGTCCGTATATGGTTATTTTGAAATGACTTCAAAAATGTTGCACAGTGTATGTTTCCAAAGTCGACTTTTCGCATATTTTCAAAGTCGACTTTTCATATATTTCCAAAAGTCGACTTTTTGCTCCAACTATATATTCCTAATGCAAGTATGGACATACTGTGACATCCACATGCAGATGGCGTTAATGTTTATTTTAAGATAGTCAAAGTTGTTTTTGTCTACTTCAGGCGAAGCAGCAACACTTGCTAAAATAAAATATTATAAAACTAATTTGTTGTGTGTTTTTACAAATTGTCTCCTCTAGACTCCGTCTAGGGGAGACCAAAAGTGCCACCAACCTCGTACGATTCTGTTCAGTCCGAGAAATATCCGATACACAACATTTTCAAAATTTGTATCAGTTTTTTGTCTGCAGCTACACCACTGTTCCTGTGTCTGCAACACACATGTAACGTTGCAGTCAGTCAGTTACTACTCCAAATTTTTTGGGTAAACATTAAGAGGTGTTGCAAGTCAAAAGTGATGAAGAAAAAAAAACCTAATTGAACTGAACCAAAGTGACGACTGCAAAACTGACGGAGTGAATGACTGAACAGCCTCTGTCTGTCAGTCTAAGTTGACGGCAAGCATAGTTACTTACCACCGACAGACAGACAGAAACTCGACGATACAGATACAAATAGTTTGGAATATTGGCTGCTGCTTGGCTTGGCTGCCTGGCTGGCTGCTTGCCTGTGTGTATGATGTTTATGAACCATTTCTTGACCTACTTATTTGCCCAATTATATATACAAATACCGAGTACATACATATATATATGTATATATGCAAGCATGCATTGAAAACATACCGAGTACCGAATAAACTAAATAAACTGAAAGAAGTACTTTTTTAAGTAAATATTGAGCACCAACGACACCGAGTCTTTATGGCTGAATCCGAATATATGTTGAATATCACACCATCACCACTGCGTTGTAGTAGTTGTTGTGGCTGTTGGCTGTAGCCATCTTAAGGTGATCAATACATGGACAAAAAGTGAAAGAAACTACTTTTGATGGCATTAACATCAATACATACCGATAAATCGACGGATCAATCGACAGAGATTGATCCACAAATAAATAAATGTATGCTAAAATAAATAATAAACAAATCTCTTCGACAACATTGCGAACACAGTGTCTCTGAACCAATAAAAAAGGTGGCAAAAAATAATGTTGTATGGAAAAAGGATAGAATTATGCGCCATAAGAGAAAAGAGACAGAACATTAACATTTATATTATAAAATAACACCATTTTAATCGGTATGTTGATCATTTTCATGTGGATGGCTTCGTCAATTATCGAAATTGTCGCATTTAGGATTCAGAAAACTCACGAGATTTTGTTAAGCAGCAAAAACATCCACCGCATATCGACTGCTTATTCGAGATTTTCGACAGAATACATCATCTTCACCAATCATGGTCATTTTCAGCTCGATGGCTTCGTCAAACGTCAAAATTGTAGCGTTTGGCGTTGAAAAAATCCCCGAGAACCAAATACAACCAAAACACATTTCAATTTGCCGTGGTTATTGAGTATCATGTCCAGCAATCGATAATTTTCATATTTATGAAGTTTGCCGTGGATTTTGGGTATCATGTCCAGCAGTCGATAATTTTCATATTTATGGCTTTGACAATCGTCAAAATTGTCACATTTGGTGTTTATTTATCTACGAGAGTTTATGAAGCATCACCACATGCCACACCCATTTGAATCTAACTGGTATATTCAATGATCAATTACGCAATTACGTCCATTATCATGTGGATGGCTGATTTCATCTTGATGGCTTCGTCAATTGTCAAAATTGTCGCTCAGAAAATTCACGAGTTCATGTGAACTGTTTAAAGGAGATTTTCAACAGCAGACATTATCTTCACCAATCATGGTAATTTACAGCTTGACGGCTTCGTCGAAAGTCAAAATTGTCGCTTTTGAAGTTCAAATCCACGAGCAGATTGATCCACGAATAAATGTATACTAAAATAAAAAATAAACAAATCTCTGCGATAGTCACGAACAGTGTTTCCGAACCAACAAAAATGGTGGCAAAAAAGATAATGTTGAATGGAAACAAGATTTGAATTTTGCACCACAAGTTAACCCATTAACGCCCAGTCAAATTTGTTTCCGCTGTTTTTACTGTTGACTGTTCGATTAATCGAACACTGGATTAAAAAGAGCAGAGCAGTCCGATTTTTTATTGAAAAATCGCTAAAAGTTTTCGCATAAAATCATTTTAATCGATATGTGGTTCACTCTCATCTGGATAACTCCGTTAATTGCCAAAATTGTCGCATTTGGGTTCAGAAAATTCACGAGAGGTTGTTGATCAGCAAATGCATCAACATTCAACATATTAACTGTTTAATGTGGATTTTCGACAGAAAACATCATATTCACCAATCATATAATTGTTATTAGCTTAGTGGCTTTCTCAATAGCAAAAATTGAAGCTTTTGAAATTAAAAAGAAAAATCCACGAGTACAAAATAAATACACAACACATCTCAGTTTGCCGCGGATTTTGGGTTGCACTCGGTAATTTTCATATTTACGGCTTCGAAAATCAGCAAAACTGTCACATTTGGGGTTCAAATATCCGCGATGGCTTCCTCAATAGCAAAAATAGAAGCTTTTGAAATTAAAAAGAAAAATCCACGAGTACAAAATAAATACACAACACATCTCAGTTTGCCGCGGATTTTGGGTTGCACTCGGTAATTTTCATATTTACGGCTTCGAAAATCAGCAAAACTGTCACATTTGGGGTTCAAATATCCGCGATGGCTTCCTCAATAGCAAAAATTGAAGCAGTTTGAAATTAAAAAGTAAAAAACCACGAGTACAAAATAAATACACAACACATCTCAGTTTGCCGCGGATTTTGGGTTGCACTCGGTAATTTTCATATTTACGGCTTCGAAAATCAGCAAAACTGTCACATTTGGGGTTCAAATATCCGCGACAGATTATAAGCGCCACCAGATACAACACTGTTTTTCAGTTGGGAGAACCACTATAATTTGCTAGCTCTATTTATTGTTCAAAGTTGTTGCAGTATTCAGCAATGAGACCTATTTTGGTCTGGATGGCTTCGTTAATGATCAACGTTGTAGAGTTTGGGGTTCAAAAAATCTCCAATGTATCTACAACAAACTTCAGTAACATGAATGGAAGCAAGATTTGAAGTTTGCCCCACAAGTTAAAAAGAGCCAGAGCAGTCTGATTTTTGTATTAAACAATAACCAAGTGTTTTCGCATAAAATCATTTTAATCGCTGGTGTTGCTCATTTTCATCTTTATGTTTTCATTATTTGTCAAAATGGTCATATTTGAGGTTCAACAAATTCTCGTGCGATTGGTGAGTATCAACTACATCCTAAGCACGTCGAAGTTTGCTACCGATTTTGAGTTGGATTTATCATCTCCCTCAATCAAGGTTAATTTTCATAAAGATGGCTTCGTCCATCGATCAATATTGCCGCATTTGGGATTCAAGAATCCACAAGTGTTCGTTGAACAGCAAATGCATCCAGCACATGACACTGTTCTTCAGCGAAGGGACTCATTTGTTAACATGGCTTCGTTAAGCGGCAAAATTGCAACATTCTCAACATTAAAAAATTCTCGAGCGATAGGCAAGTAACAACTACTTTCACAGCTTATCTCAGTTTGCTATAGATTTTGGGTTGGCTTTTTCATATCCGACAATTAGAATAATTTCCATTTTTATGGCTTCGTCAATCGCCAATATTGTAATATTTGTCACTGGTCGTCAGTGAGCCTCTTCGTTTGTTTGTATGGCTTCGTTAATTGTCGAGATTGTCGCAGTTGGGTTTAGAAAAATCGTCGCTCTTTTGGTTAGCAACATATTCATCCACAATGTGAACTGGTGTAAATTTTGGGTCATATTTCCATATATCGCTTGAAACCACTGTGTGCAGCTAAAGATTTGTAATTGATTTGTGACGCTGGTTTCAGCAGACCCCAGCGTCTAGGGGAGGGCCTGGGGATGTCGTTGGCTGGTTGCGTTGTGAAATAATCTCTTTTGGAGGAGGTACGTGATTATAATACCAATAAAAGATTTAAAGTACCACCACCACCATCAACAATGCTGTAGCTCCGCTGTCATGGTAGCTGTATTACACCCCTCCTCCCCCCACTATCGTAATTGTTTCATTTGAAATTGTGATGTTGCTCGAATAGATTTGTTAGAGGAAAACCAAAAACAAACATTATCTGAAGTGGTAATTAGTTCAGTTAACAAGAGGTGCCGAAGATTTGTTTTCCTTTTTCACCCAATTTATGAAGTGGGTGGAGGGCTTATACTAGTATCTCTCGTTTGTTGTGTATGTGTGTGTGGTCTGATAATTGAAGTGTTTTTTTTTTGTTAATATTAAACGGCTGGAGTTATGTGATTTGGAACGGACGTCCCAAATGATTACGGTCATTTTGAGGCATTGATGGTTATGTTCGAATGTTTGCTGTACATGTTGTCACCTCTGTTTGTGTTGCTTTCAATTTGAAGAAATTTTATGGGAAAATGGAAACGTTACCAACTGGTAGTTGAAACCATCCAAGAATTCAATTTCGAGAAAAAATGTGGAAAAGTTTGGAACAAAAGAAAAAATAATTGGAAATTAAGTACTTGTTCAAAGTTATAAACATAACGAAGAAGATCATAGGCAGCAGATCGAAAGGTTGTACTATATGAGTCATTCCATGTCAAGCGGTACGGTTTTTGACCTCGATAGCTGCGATCGTTTTGAAAGTTTGTGTATGTATTCTTCCCATAAAAATATTGTATACGTATTTTTGGATAAAAATGAATATTTTTTCACGAGTTATGACCAATTTTTCAGTGAAAAATACTACTTTTTTCAAAAGGTATGCTCATTCAATTGCCTGTAACTCCTGAAAGACTTTACCGATTTTAATGTGTTATACCTCGTTTTACTTTTAAAATATTCAGGTGTTGTGCTATAGCAGGGTAAGATGTTTTAAAGTTTTTGCAATTTTAATTCTTTTATTTTGATTTTCGAAATGATTACACCATCCCATTTTGTTGAAATTTTAAAGTAGTGTGCTTAGGTCTATTTCTAAGCAACTGTGTGAGTTTGAAAGTGGTGAAACGATGACTTCTATTTTATACGATTATTTTTACAAAATCAACCAGAATTACAGTGAAAAATCATCATAATTATAATTTTTTCATTAGTTCATAAACAATGTATAAAAACAATGAAAAATCCAAAAAAATGGTTATCATTTTGAAAATCAAAATAATTACATTCAAAACGAAGTATAACACATTAAAATGAGTAAAGTTTTTCAGGAGTTACAAGCGATTGAAGATTTTGAAAAAAGTAGTATTTTTTCACTGTTAAATTGGTCATAACTCGTGAAAAAAATATTTTTTTTGAAAAAATACTTTACAATATTTTTATGAGAAGAATACATACACAAACTTTCAAAACAATCGCAGCTATCGAGGTAAAAAATGACGCATATATAACTGAGGGCTGGTTCTTTTGCTTTAACAAATATTTTCTTATGAGTCACTTCTCTTTATGAAATATTCATAAAACGAAAAACATTTTTTTTTTCCAAATTTTAATTCAATAGAAAAGATTTTGAAATAAAGTTTTATTAAAACATTAAGTAATAGTTTAGGGCTTAGCACATGGGACAAATGATGCGCTTTTCATTTTTTTTAGACATTTGAGAACTCCCATTATGCATTAATGTAGCTGCGGTATTTATCTACACTTTCAATATACGCCCAATGCCAATTTTGAATATTTATACCTTCACTCTATATGTATCATTTGGGACAGAAAAGTGTAACGCATTGAAGGAGTGTCTTAAGACCCTAAGTATGTTTGGACCAAATCCGTTTCACCACTTTTTAAGTTGTTTGTGTCATGTCCGAAAGGAGTTAAGGAATCAATTAAAACTTTGCACATCGTATTATTTTTCCCAAACTTAGTTTAAGTTCGAAGATGGGCGAAATTGCCACGCCCCTTCTGGTACCTCCCACACAAATGACCCATATTCCTATGTTAAATTAAAACTAATGTAAGTTTCACACCGATACTCAGAATCAGCTATATTTCGGTATTTGATAATGTTTTTATAATCACTTTAAGTGTACTAAATAAAGAGCTTGATAACTTTTTTAAAAAAAAAACGCATAAAATTTGCAAAATCTCATCGGTTCTTTATTTGAAACGTTAGATTGGTCCATGACATTTACTTTTTGAAGATAATTTCATTTAAATGTTGACCGCGGCTGCGTCTTAGGTGGTCCATTCGGAAAGTCCAATTTTGGGCAACTTTTTCGAGCATTTCGGCCGGAATAGCCCGAATTTCTTCGGAAATGTTGTCTTCCAAAGCTGGAATAGTTGCTGGCTTATTTCTGTAGACTTTAGACTTGACGTAGCCCCACAAAAAATAGTCTAAAGGCGTCAAATCGCATGATCTTGGTGGCCAACTTACCGGTCCATTTCTTGAGATGAATTGTTCTCCGAAGTTTTCCCTCAAAATGGCCATAGAGTCGCGAGCTGTGTGGCATGTAGCGCCATCTTGTTGAAACCACATGTCAACCAAGTTCAATTCTTCCATTTTTGGCAACAAAAAGTTTGTTAGCATCGAACGATAGCGATCGCCATTCACCGTAACGTTGCGTCCAACAGCATCTTTGAAAAAATACGGTCCAATGATTCCACCAGCGTACAAACCACACCAAACAGTGCATTTTTCGGGATGCATGGGCAGTTATTGAACGGCTTCTGGTTGCTCTTCACTCCAAATGCGGCAATTTTGTTTATTTACGTAGCCATTCAACCCAGAAATGAGCCTCATCGCTGAACAAAATTTGTCGATAAAAAATTTCGAACCGAACACTGATTTTGGTAATAAAATTCAATGATTTGCAAGCGTTGCTCGTTAGTAAGTCTATTCATGATGAAATGTCAAAGCATACTGAGCATCTTTCTCTTTGACACCATGTCTGAAATCCCACGTGATCTGTCAAATACTAATGCATGAAAATCCTAACCTCAAAAAAATCACTCTTTATGACGAGTTTTGCCACGCCCCCCCCCCCCACAGTGGTTCAGAATCAAAATCCATCGGCCAAAATTCAATAACTTTTGTTCTAGTAAACATTTTTGACTTCTGTAAAAAACCGAAATTAGACAAGGACCCAAGGATATTAACATTAAAAATCGGGAAATCGGATATATTTTAGAAATCGGTTCAAAGTTCATTACTTTTCGTATTTTTCGATTTTAAACAGAAATTAAAATTTTTATTTTTTGTGTTTATGTTTTTTTTAACATATATTTACGTATTTGTTCATAGTGCGAAGAAAAAATTTCAATTTTGTTTTGTATTACAGATTTTCACGTTTTTCAAATTTTGAAAGTTGAAAAAAAACGTAATTTCTTTTGATGACTTTGTCGAACTGTTTCTCACACATTTTAAGAGATTTTGCACTGATTTTTTTATTAGAAATTGTGGTTTCTTAGCTTTATTATGTTTGTTTGTGCCAAATATAGTTTGGTTGTAATGAATATCGTAAAAGTATCCTTTGTGAACAAATGTTTGACTTTGGACCAACACAACTTTTTTCCTTCAAAAGCCTTTAACGAAATGTATACATATTTGGAAAGGTTGAAGGGTTCCCCGTTTTTGTTGGGTAACTTTTGCCCATCCGAAATTGCCCCCTTGGAAGATAGGATACATTTAGTGCTAAAAATCCGATTTCGCGAAACTCAATTTCCTCATTTTTCTCCTTCTGAAATTTATGTATGCAAATAAACAGATGAGTAAATTTCCTTTATGCTCATGCTAAATTTTAATCTAATTTTTTTATAGAACTCAAAAATGTCTACTAGAATAAAAGTTATTGAATTTTGGCCGATGGATTTTGATTCTGAACCACTGTTCGCCCCTTGTACCTCCTACACAAATCGTCCTAACCTACATAATATTAAAGATGCTATAACTTATATACGCATGATCGGAATACTATGAAATTTGATATTTGGGAATACTTTTATAGAATTTACATTTGCATGGTGATAGCCACATCCATTCTTGTACCTCCCATACAATTCTCTCCATCACAGATAACTATATGACATGTCGGAATGATTTTTGTACTAATAAAAATACTTATATATTCACCAAATACTTTTCTCACAATGATTTAAGCCTGTCCCAAATATATTTGTTATTCAATTTATATGTTGCATGCACTGTGCATATAACAATTGAGGGCAAAACTATACATCGTATATAGAACAATGGATATTTTTTATTTTTTTTATATAAAGGGTGATTTTTTAAGAGCTTGATAACTTTTTTTTTTTAAAAAACGCATAAAATTTGCAAAATCTCATCGGTTCTTTATTTGAAACGTTAGATTGGTCCATGACATTTACTTTTTGAAGATAATTTCGTTTAAATGTTGACCGCGGCTGCGTCTTAGGTGGTCCATCCGCTTAGTCCAATTTTGGCATTTCCACGTTTTTGAGTAACAGAGACCCAATTGGTGCGAACGGCGACGAATCGAAAATTGGTGGTCATCATTAACACTGGCCGATACAGCTGCGATATTTTCTTCAGTTCGCACTCTACGTAAGCGTGTTGGTGGTTTAATGTCCAACAATGTAAATTTGGTGCGAAATTTAGTCACAATAGCCCGAATAGCCGCTTCAGTGGGTCGATTAAACTGACCATAAAATGGAAGCGCGCAATGAACTTTCTTAACAGAGCACGCATTTTGATAATAAAATTCAATAATTTGCAAGCGTTGTTCGTTTGTAAGACGATTCATGATGAAATGTCAAAGCATACTGAGCATCTTTCTCTTTGACACCATGTCTGAAATCCCACGTGATCTGTCAAATACTAATGCATGAAAATCCTAACCTCAAAAAAATCACTCTTTATAACTTCTGCCGTATATATTTTATCACAGACTATATTTTTTCTTTCTTTTCAGGTATGTAAATTCTCTGCTAGGAAAAAATAGCCGATAAGTAAGTAGTCTAATCTAAACATGACACGACTTAATTTCTCTCACCAACGATAATTGTATTTTTTTCAAAATCTTTGTGATGTTTCTAATTTTTCGATCAATTATATATAAGAATTATATCGATTAATATCAAGCAATTAAAGTTTTTTGATGAATGTGCAGATTAAATAGAAATATAACAGGTTAACAATCCAAGGAAGAGACTGAGTATGGCCTCACACAACCGTTGTATCTCACGTATGCGATGTGGACTGTTAAGGAAAATGATTTGATTTTAGGATGGTGATTACCTTTGCCTATCTGTATCAGAACTATGCGTATGAGTGATATTGTCCTCATTAAATATAACTCATACGACCTCGTACCATGTGGTGGCATGTAGTAGAACTATGCAAATTATAGTATTTACTTCCAATAATTTTGAAATGATTATGAATGAAACTTTTTCGAAAATATCAATGTTCTAACGACGTATTTTGATAGAGGGGGTAAAGAAAGAGCACACGTGTAGCGGCGTTTTGAAAGTTTACTTAATGATGTCGAATGGAAAAGAAATTCTACGTCAAATTTAAATAGAAGTTAATTCGGTAGCTTGTAGATATAATAGAGAAGTGATCACACACACTTTTATAGGCAATAGAGTGAATCTAAAATAAAGTATTTTTGTACTAAGGTAATTTTAAAAAAATTGTAACCTTTGTGTGGTATCGGCAAATCTTTTCTTCTTATTTATTTTTTATTTGTTATTTATAAATAAAAAATACCTTCGATACATTTTATTAATCATAGTATTATCATAGAGTTCCTGGTAATTACTCTAAAACAATTATAAACGTAATTGTTGTCGAATTTAAAAATATGTAATATAAATAATTAATGGACACGAATGGACAGTGATAATGCTGAAATATGTTGGAACAACGCATTAAACAAACCACAGATTCATTTTAGTCGGGAACATCCACTACCTTTGCGAAGCCTGCTTAAAGTAAGCTATTTTAAGTATTTCAATTAAATATTTTTAATTTCGACATTAATTACGTTTGTAATTATTTTAGAGTAAATACCACGAGCACCCTCATGAATCTTATGTAGTGTCTTACAGACTCTATCAACTATTAATAAAATTTATTTTACAAAAATCGAAGGTATATTTTTCGTTTATAAAATATGTAAGAAAAACATGTTAAATTAATTATTTAATTAATATAATCAGAAGTATTTTTAAGATTTGTCATTTTTTTTGTAAAACTAGATGAAATTTGATTGAAAATAGAAAAAAATATATTTGTATCTTATACCACAAAAAAATAAATATATTTTTTAAATACCTTACTACATAAATATTTTATTTTCGCTCCACCCTAGTGGCAACATTTTTTATTATTTGATAATCAGGAAAAAAGTAAGTAATTGGCAAATGTTAGCGAAATCGTATAGAAAAGCCAAAGTGTGTGTGGGATCGCGTAAATATTTTGTATGTTTAAAGTGATTATAAAAACATTTTCAAATAGCAAATTGCAAATGATTTTGATTTTGAAACCAAAGTTTATGCATCTTTCTGAGGGAGGTACCAGAAGGGGTGTTGCAATATCGCCAATATTCCATGCGAATATAACCACTATAAAAGCATTGCCAAATATCAAATTTCACAGTATTCCGATCATTTGTATAGATGTTATAGGAGCTTTAATTTTACGTAATTTTGCTTGATTTGTGTGAGAGGAATGGGCCGCCATATTTAGTACATTTAAAGTGATTATAAAAACATTATTATATACCAAATTATAGCGGATTCCGAATATCCGTATGGAAGTTACAGTGGTTTTAATTTAACATAGGAATATGGGTCATTTGTGTGGGAGGTACCATAAGGGGCGTGGAAATTTCGCCCATCTTCGAACTTAAACTATGTTGGGGGAAAATATGACAGTGTGCAAAATTTGAATTGATTGCTTAGCTCCTTTCGTGAGTTATCGCGTACACCAGCCAGACGGATGGACGTACATGGCTCAAATAACTCAAAAAGTGCTGAAACGAATTTGGTCCAAACATACTTAGGGTCTTAAGTCACTCCTTCAATGCGTTACACTTTTTTTCTGTCCCAAACAGAAAAAAACACAACAACACAACATTTTAAGATGTTTGAGCAATGTCCGTCCGTTCGCCCGTCTGGCTGGGTGGTGGGCACTTTGCACATAAAGAGTGATTTTTTTGAGGTTAGGATTTTCATGCATTAGTATTTGACAGATCACGTGGGATTTCAGACATGGTGTCAAAGAGAAAGATGCTCAGTATGCTTTGACATTTCATCATGAATAGACTTACTAACGAGCAACGCTTGCAAATCATTGAATTTTATTACCAAAATCAGTGTTCGGTTCGAAATTTTTTATCGACAAATTTTGTTCAGCGATGAGGCTCATTTCTGGTTGAATGGCTACGTAAATAAACAAAATTGCCGCATTTGGAGTGAAGAGCAACCAGAAGCCGTTCAAGAACTGCCCATGCATCCCGAAAAATGCACTGTTTGGTGTGGTTTGTACGCTGGTGGAATCATTGGACCGTATTTTTTCAAAGATGCTGTTGGACGCAACGTTACGGTGAATGGCGATCGCTATCGTTCGATGCTAACAAACTTTTTGTTGCCAAAAATGGAAGAACTGAACTTGGTAGACATGTGGTTTCAACAAGATGGCGCTACATGCCACACAGCTCGCGATTCTATGGCCATTTTGAGGGAAAACTTCGGAGAACAATTCATCTCAAGAAATGGACCGGTAAGTTGGCCACCAAGATCATGCGATTTGACGCCTTTAGACTATTTTTTGTGGGGCTACGTCAAGTCTAAAGTCTACAGAAATAAGCCAGCAACTATTCCAGCTTTGGAAGACAACATTTCCGAAGAAATTCGGGCTATTCCGGCCGAAATGCTCGAAAAAGTTGCCCAAAATTGGACTTTCCGAATGGACCACCTAAGACGCAGCCGCGGTCAACATTTAAATGAAATTATCTTCAAAAAGTAAATTTCATGGACCAATCTAACGTTTCAAATAAAGAACCGATGAGATTTTGCAAATTTTATGCGTTTTTTTTAAAAAAAAGTTATCAAGCTCTTAAAAAATCACCCTTTAGTAATATTTTCCCCAAACTTAGTTTAAGTTCGAAAGTGGGCGAAATTGCCACGCCCCTTCTGGTACTTCCCACACAAATAGCCCATTATCCACTGTTAAATTAAAACCCATAAAACTTCCACACGGATATTCAGAATCAGCTATATTTTGGTATTTGATAACGTTTTTAGAATCGCTTTAAGTGTTCTAAATATAACGGGTTTTGCCACGCCCCTTCCAATACCGCCCACACAAATCACGCAAAACTACGTAAAATTAAACTCTTATAACTTCTATACTGTTGATGTGAATACTGTGAGGTTTCACATTTGGTAATGCTTTTATAGAGGTCACATTCGTGTGAAATGTGGGCGATATTGCCAGACCCTTTCTGGTACCTCCCACACAAAGTGGCATAAATTTTGGTAACAATAAAACCGACATAACATCCATACGGGTAGTCAAATTCATTTGCAATTTGATATTTGTTTGGATATGTGTTTATAATCACTTTAAAAACAAAAAATATTTGCGGTTTAGCAACGCCCCTTCTTGTACCTTCCATACAATTGTCTCTATCCTAGGTAATATTAAATCCTTCATAACGGGATCCATTATGACTTGATCTTTGATCATGTTTTCACAATTGTCTTATAAATATGGAAGCCTCCTAGCACCTTCCACACAAATTATCCTGCCCTACGTTAAATTTAATTCCTTATTACTTCCGTATATATGTTCTCTGAGAGTGAGGGTATATATAAGTCGGTTTATCCGACTGAAGCATTACTTACTTGTTCATTTAGCTCTTGGTAATTCTAAGCCGTCCAGCATATGTCGCCTATAAGTGTTCTTCAATATATATTTTCCCTGAATTTATTGTCATTTGATAGAACTAAAAACATATAAAACTTAAAAATTATTCAAATCTGCTGCCGACCTCTTTTTAGTTTTCGATTTTTAGGCAAGCTAAAGTATTTAATTAGTTCAAAATGGTGTGACTCCTTCCTTTCCGATTTCTTCTTCAACTATACGATGGAAAATTTATCTGGGTCCCCCCCCAACATTGTCGTTGTTGTTTACATCCTTGAAATTCCTTTCGTATTCGTCCCTGATAAATATACCCGTGGACAACTTTATGTAGCAATGACCCCCTCCCCACCTTCAAATATTTCACTTAAATTATTAATCATTCATAAGAATAATTAAGTTGTAGTTTTGCGCTACATATGTATCTGTACATACATATCCATACATGTATGTACCTTCATTATCTATATATAGATACGTATATGTATATGTATATGATATTGATTTTATCTTTATGTACATTAGCGTTTATATACAAAGTTTTGTTGTTCTTTACCATTTGACATTGTCTTCTCCTACTTCGTCCACAAAGTACACTCCGGCAAGTTCATTCATACTACGTTCGTTGACCATAGAATTCTAACCTTGATGCTAGTCAAAGTCATCGTCATCATGATCAACATCAACCACTACATCCACTACAGCCACATCTAAACGGCAACACCATGCGTAGCCGCGCCGCACCATCCCAACAACATCGACTATGACTATTGACTAGCCGGCCTGACAACAGCCACCATCATCGTCATCATCCCATCCCATCCCCACCACACCATCTTCATCGTCAAACTCTTCTCTTCTCATTACAGACAATTGGCTGCCTGAACTGTATCGATAGTTCCACTTCCACTTGGCCATTGCCTCTGCCAGCCATCACTTGGTTACGATGGCGCTATTCCCTCCACTTCCTCGCGGCCACTGCTACGGCCCAGCCACAAAAGCAGTTTCCCCCACACACGCACGCACACACAGATCCACACGCACTCTTGTGTTATCATCGTTGGTTATGCTCGTGGTTAACAGGCAGTCGTAGTTAATTGTTGTTGTTATTGTTGCTGCTTCTGCCGCTCTCGCTGCTGCCCCAAACATTTCAGCAACAACATTAAATGTTGCTGTTGTTGTTGTTCGTGCTGTTGTTATCGTTCGTTGTGGTGTTTTGTTGTGAGCGCGCGAGCCTACTGGTATCATCATCATTTAACTTCCACTTCCACCAACTCATAGGCCTCTACTTTTGATGAGCTTTAATGTTTCGTTCGTACGAGGGTGACTTAATAAGTTGGGTGGAATAAAAACTCGTTTTTATATTCCACGTCACTCTGTGAAAGTGGCAGATGTTGAGAATAGAGCTCTACCGAAGCAAATATTTCAGGCCGAAGGGAAAATATAGGAAATATGTTTTCATTTAAAAAATTAAATATAATAAACAAAATATTAAATTGTTGACAGCACAAAAACAAAGAAGTAAATTGGGACAATATATATCTCCCGCGATAATGAAAATTTTGCCAAATATCCAATTTGTATTTTTAGTCTACCTTGCTCTACCGAAATTCCCTCATTTTTTGTCGAAAAAGATCGATATTCCCAAAAACAAGGACGAATTTCAACTCTAGTATCTTAAATGTCTTTTTTAAAATAACTTTTTTTGGTTTTTTAAGATCTTCCTCAAAAATGAACCTTTTAAAGTTCTTACAAAAAGAATTCTCCCAGGCATTAACTTACAACTTTGTATAATTCTCCCTCCCACCAAAAACTGAAAAGTTTTACCCACTGTATAAAGTAACTCAAGCCAGCGGGACTATACGTTTATTCTATATAAATGATCTACTCAGCATACCCTTCAATAATTATAAAGTTGCTACTCTGTTTTTAGTTTTTATACCCTCCCTATAAAGACCCTAAATATGTTTGGACCAAATCAGTTTCACGACTTTTTAAGATGTTTGAGCCATATCCGTCCGCCTGGCTGGCTGGTGTACACCATAACTCTCGAAAGGAGTTAAGGAATCGATTCAAACCTTGCACATGATAATATTTTTCCCAAACATAGTTTAAATTCGACGATGGGTGAAATTGCTACGCCTCTTCTGGTACCTCCCACACAAATAGCCCATATTTCAGTGTTAAATTAAAACCCGTATAACATCCACACGGATATTCGGAAACAGCTATATTTTGGTATTATATAATGTTTTTATAATCACTTTAATTGTGCCAGATATGGCGGGTTTTGCTCCGCCCCTTCTAAAGGGTGATTTTTTAAGACTTGATAACTTTTAAAAAAAAAAAAACGCATAAAATTTGCAAAATCTCATCGGTTCTTTATTTGAAACGTTAGATTGGTCCATGACATTTACTTTTTGAAGATAATTTCATTTAAATGTTGACCGCGGCTGCGTCTTAGGTGGTCCATCCGCTTAGTCCAATTTTGGCATTTCCACGTTTTTGAGTAACAGAGACCCAATTGGTGCGAACGGCGACGAATCGAAAATTGGTGGTCATCATTAACACTGGCCGATACAGCTGCGATATTTTCTTCAGTTCGTACTCTACGTAAGCGTCTTGGTGGTTTAATGTCCAACAATGTAAATTTGGTGCGAAATTTAGTCACAATAGCCCGAATAGCCGCTTCAGTGGGTCGATTAAACTGACCATAAAATGGAAGCGTGCGATGAACTTTCTTAACAGAGCACGCATTTTGATAATAAAATTCAATGATTTGCAAGCGTTGCTCGTTAGTAAGTCTATTCATGATGAAATGTCAAAGCATACTGAGCATCTTTCTCTTTGACACCATGTCTGAAATCCCACGTGATCTGTCAAATACTAATGCATGAAAATCCTAACCTTAAAAAAAATCACTCTTTACTACCTCCCTCACAAATAACGCAAAACTACGTAAAATTAAAGCTGTTATAACTTCTATACTGATGATCGGAATACTGTGAAATTTGTTATTTAGCAATGCTTTTATAGTGGTTACATTGTCGTGGAATATGGACGATATTGCCACACCCCTTCTGGTACTTCCCACACAAAGTGGCATAAACTTTGGTTGCAATAAAAACGCCATAATATCCATACGGGTAGTCAAAATTATTTGCAATTTTATATTAGAAAATGTTTTTATGATCACTTAAAACCTAAGAAATATTTACACATTAGCCACGCCCCTTCTTGTACCTCCCACACAATTGTCTCTATCCTAGGTAATATTAAAGCCTTCATAACTTCTGTACTGGTGCTCCACTTTGATCATCTTTTTACAGTTGTTTTATAAACAGCACCTTCCACACAAATTATGCCGTCCTACCTTAAATTTAATTCTTTATAGCTTCCGCATATATGTTCTCTGAGAGTGAGGGTATATATAAGTCGGTTTACCCGAACACTCTTACCGTACACTTTTACCGTACACTCAGAAAAAAGTTCACCTTATAATTAGTTCAAATGAACTAAAATTTAGGTAAATTAAACTTCGTATAGCGCTAAAGCAATATTTCCTCTTATTAAGTTCAAACTTTTCCTTGAAAGTAGTACAGGGTGTTTTTTATTGGGGTATAGAACTTTAAGTTGGCATCACTTTTTTAACTGGCGGCCATTTTGTCAGCTGTCAAGTGATTAATATTTAGTTTGGTTTGCCATTTCATCATGAACAGGTTGACAAAAGAACAACGCTTGCAAATCGTGCAAATTTATTTCGAAAGTAATGGTTCAGTTCGCGAAGTTTATGGTCGACATAATCGTCCATCAGAGCAATTAATTCGGTTAACTATGGATCGTTTTCGCACCACGTTTACTCTATGTGATAATACGCATCCGCAGAGACGTCGAACAGTGCACACCGAAGAAACAATTGCCGCTGTAGAGCAAAGTGTTGAAGAGGACCCGAATGAATCGATTCGCCACCGTGCACAGCAATTGGAGCTGCACAGCAATTGGAGAAAGTGGTTGAAAATTGGACCTGTAGAATTGGCTATATTCGAGCCAGCCGCGGCGGCCACATGCCCGAAATCATATTTAAACATTAATGGCATAAAATTATCCTTCCAATAAAGCCAAATTGATGGACATTAAAACGATTTTCTTGTGTTTTATTTCAATTCGAAGTTCTATACCTCAATAAAAAACACCCTATACTTGCTTTGAACTTGATTCTAGTGCAATTATCCTCAAACAAAGGAAATCAAACTGAGGAAACTTGTTGTATGTTTTTCCTTAAACCAAGTACACTTTTACTAAATCTAAGTAAAAGTTTGCTGAAAATTTTCTGAATCTAAGTAATGTTTTACTAAATTTAAGTAAAATTTTCCTAAAACTAAGTAAATTTTTACTCTATTTAATAATAATTTAAATAATTAATTAATTTTTACTCAAATTTAGTAAATATTTACTTAAACTGAGGACAATTTTTTTACTTAACCTGAGGAAAATTTTACATGATACAAGGAAAAAAGTGAACTTAAAATAAGCTCATAAGTAGTTCAAACAAATGCTTTTGCTGCGAGTATGCAAAACTAATGCAAACTAAAGAAAACATGAAATATTTTTTAAAGTTTCATGACACCTCTGCCATAAAGAGTTGGGCTTTTACTCCATGATTGCTGCGTAGGCAAGATAGGCGCCTTCGCAGTGGTTGTTTGGATTAATACTTTAAGTATTTAAGAAATAAGTCTGTGCAAACGAACGAGAATTGCATCTTAGATTAATTTTCAAGCAATTTCTTTTCTAAACAATTTCAAGTGATTTTTTATAATTTCATTAATTCAGGGTGGCGCAGAATGAATGGTTTATAACTTTTTTTATTTATGCGATTATTATATTTTTTCAATACAGTATATTATTGGGGAATTTTTTGCAAATATGATAAATGCAAAATGATATCCTCTAAGTGATGTTCATTTTCTGGTTCGCACATACGTGCTCTTTTAGCATATTTCCATAATTTCCAAAAAATATGGGCCAATTATCCTTTCGGAGAATACACCGCTCCAAACAGTACACTTGTGTGGATGTGATTGAATAACAAAGAAAGAATAATAGTTAAAAAAAAGTTATAAAGAATTCAAACCATATAGCACATTCTGCGCCACCCTGTACTTTTAAGAAAAAGCTAATTTTTTAGTTAAAATTCCCTTAATGGATTTTTTCCATACAGCAAATCTTAAATTTTTTTTACTTAAAACCTTGGAAATTTTGTTCCTCACAAGTATGCATTTTTATTAGATCCAATGAAATTTTTTTAAGTAAATTTGCTTCCCTTTTTCTGGTAAATGAACTATTTACTATGGCTTTGAGGTAAGGAAACTTTACTCATACTTAGTTAATATTCCCACTTTTAAGGAAATTTTTACTAAACTGGAGTAAAATTGTTAAACTAAATTGGAGTATGGATTTTACTCAGATTTAGAAAAGCTGTTTTTCTGAGTGTACCATTAAGATTTTATGCCAAACAGTTAGTATGCTTACCACAAACGATTTGTATTTTTCACAAACACGAAACGTTTGCAGCAAACGGTTATTTTGTTTGTCACGAGCGATAAAATATACCCATCCTATGGTGGCGAGTACTCAATTGAAATGTATGGAGTAGTGCAGATTAGTTCAAAGTAGCCACTATTTACAGCACTAAGTTAAGCTCTTTGTTCTCTCAAATAGGGTTTGCATTTTCCCGTACTTTTTGTTTCCCGGGAAACGGGAATTATTTTTTCAATTTCCCGGGATCCCGGGAATGCTCGGGAAATCGTCAACATATTGTTTACCATGAGTTAAGCTTATTTTTTCAATGAAACATTCACTTTTTATTAAAGTAAAATTAATATTTATTTTACAAAGAACCTGAATACAGAATTCATATATTAAAGTGTAATGCGAGATCAATTCAAACATATTTTCAAGTTTCAAAATTAATGAAATGTATGTATGAGCAGACATTTATGGCCTCATCAGATATTTCTTATTTTATTGGAAAATGTAGACGCGACGGAGAACGATCGTTCACATTCAACAGATGTAGGCTTAATAGTCAGTAGAGCATTAACTAAAATGTTTAATTTGTCTGTTCTTTGTCCTGGGGCAAATCACGGGAGTCGACAACGAGAAGTTACGATCGAAATCAATTTTAATTTCTGTGAAAGAAGTATGAATTTCCAAAAAACGGATAGGATGTAGAGATAATGTTTATTGGTACTAATCTCGTTAGAGTTTGAATAATTTTTGGGAAATTTATGTCCTTTTTAATATAAATAAGAGCGCATTTCGATCGAAACTTTCTCGCTTTCGAATACCGTGAGTCCCCTGCTTCGAAAATTTTAAATTCTTTTTTTAGACGTTTTTATACAATATTGTTACTTGCGTTTTCTATACTTCATTTATTTTGGGTTCAATTTACTTTCTCTGGATTCTAAATTTTTACATATGGAGTTTGACAGGCAAAATCCGAAAAAGTGAATTTTGTGTGTATTTCCGGTGTATATCCGCAGATTAAAAATATTTTGTCACCCAACATTTTTAATTTTATTGTGTAAATAATGGCAGGAATGTGCGAAGAAATATTTAAAAGTTTCTACTGAATTCCCGCGGGATTCCCGTACAAATTTCCCGGGATACGGGAAATGAAAAATATGCGAGTTCCCGGGAATTTTCCCGCGGGAAATCCCGGGATGCAAACTCTACTCTCAACTCTCTTTAAAATTGTCTATTATGTTTAATAATGCGTTCTTAAACGTTTTCCGTTTGCCATAAAAGTAAATCATGTAAATGCTGAGCACATACGCTACGTTTACAATAAATGTTTTGGGGGAAATGTGGCAACTGTTGTGGTAAAAACAGATCGTTTGAGACAAATTAACTATGTTTGCGATAAACAAACTCCAAACGAGTCTTTTCTTTGGTTACAATTGTTTTCGATTTTCTTCTTCGATCTTCCCGCCCACTTAACCAAACTGTTCATACCTCATATCAACTCCACATACTATTGGCATTGCGGCGTTGAGTAGGGAGTTTCAAAATATTATGTGATTTCTCCGCATTTTTCTGCGTTCGTCCGTTCGTTCTGTTTCGTTCGAGCCATGGCTGTCGTTCATACGATTATGTTCATTCGTATTGGCTGGCTGGCTGGCTGGCTCGGTTCTCACATAATATCGAGTTATCAAACCTTTAACCTTTTGGTTATTAATATTAGTACGTATCCTTGAAATTGTTGCCTTCTGTTTTGTTGGTGTGCGTTGAGGGTTACACTAAAGCGAGTTAAATACTCGGCCATTTTTTTTTTGTTTTAGCTGTTGAGGGCCATATTATTATTTAAATTATACAAGTGTAGATGGATGGATGGATGGATAGATAGAATTTGTATTAATGTCTCTTCCCCCGTGAACATTTGTTTTTTTTTCTTTGGTTTGATGGTAATGGTGGGCCGGTTAGTTGTTTAAAGTGGAGGGAGGGGGACGTGAAGTGAGCTGAAGCAACGTTATGTGTTTGTTCTGTGCTGAGCTGAACAGAGCTGGGTTGTATCGTACTTTGGCCATTGGGGAGTTCAATGTTTATTTTCAAGGGTCTTTTGTTTCCATTTGATTTGCCTTTTTCACAGCGTATTTTTTACTTTTATTTGTATGGTTTGGATATTGTTCGTTTCGTTTCGTTCCGTTTCGTGTGTACATGGCCATCAAATTTTATGACTTTAGAAATTCCAACGTTTTTGACTGAAGGTCCTTTACGCACACACTTTGGGGAGCTGTAGTTCGTCCTTAAGTTAAGGATTATATACAGATTTATCTGCTACTGGCGCGTGTGCTTAGCATATTGTATCCTTCAATGTGGCTTAACAAGGTTAAAACATACACACATCTACAAAACGTTTCTGTCTTTTTGGTGTGTTTTGAAATTTTGAGAGGATACATAAAAACGAATACTATACGTTGCGAATGGTTAAAAAATTATCATTTTTAAAGTGGGATAATTTGTTCTCTTTTACAATTTTAGCACACATTTGGAGTTTAGCAAATTTCAATCTGTAGGATTTATAGTTCTATAACATTTTAAAAATGTTTTCTAATTAGCGGCGAGTAAACTAAAGTAAACTTATCTCGCCCAGGAATCATCCCATTTAAAACAGGACCCTCCATATCAAACTGGTCCTACGGTAGGTTTAAGAGCGCGGAGTTAACTGCAGGATTATCTTGCCCAGGAATTATTCCATGTCAAACCGGGCACAACAATTTCACATGACTCCGACTTTTCTGCAAATGTTTTAACAGTTTATGTTCGTACTTTTGCGAGCCATGCATACGCTGAAAGAATTTTCCTTCATAATATTTATGAAGCGATTTCATTAAAGGTTTTTCATAAATTTAGTGATTTTTTTCTTAATATGTACGAAAAATTCATAAATTTCAATTTTTTCAAGAACATTACATATTTCATAAAGCAAAATGGTTAAATTAGTGAAACTTAGTTTCATAAGATCAAAGAAAGATTTTATAGTATTAAAGAAACAATTCTTAAATATTATGTCATATGTAAATATGTCATAACCAATAAAATATTTATGTTATGCAATGTCTTCATAAATATAATGAAGGATTTCATAGTTCTTATGCAATTTTTTATAACTTACAACTACATTTTTAGTGTGTCGACTTTATTCGTTGAATGCTAGCAATTCTCATTTGTTAACTCTGACATATGTAAGTATGCATCCTGATTTAGGTCAAAGTCAAATTCATTGCAAAGACTCCCGCAATTGTGATGTGTGTTATTGGTTAGTCAACGAGTCAAACCTTTTTTTTGCTTTTTTGCTATTTATGAAACTCTTTCATAAAATTAATGAAGTTTCTTCATAAAATCTATGCAAATTTTTATACATCATGTTATGAAAAATAATGAATTTTTATGACAAAAGTTCTTCGAATGAAGACCTGAGAATGTTTCATAAATTCAAAGACACTTTTCATTGATTTGTGCTTTATGAAATATGAAATGTTTCTTTGCTGACTTTTTAAAGAAAATTTTCACTAAGGTTAAGACAAATCATAAATATTATGAGCATAATTCTTTCAGTGTGGACGATGTGGGTATCAAACGAAAGAGAAGAATATCATTTAAAAATACTTTTAATGTTATACTTATTTGTGTATTAGTTTAGCATTTACAACCATTTCAACTTATTGTTTATTCATATTTTATTTTTTGAAGAGGAAAACTTGAAAGGGGTATAAGCATGGAATTTAAAGAAATTTTAACAGATTGTCTTCTCTTTCATTTGGCGCCCATATCGTTTTTGCATGACTCGCAAAAGTACGAAAATTAATTATTAAAACATCTATATATGTTTTTCAGAACATGCATCATGTTATGACTGGCGCCCGAGCAGAGACCCAAATAAATGTTCCACGTTCATAGCTGAATGCAATAGGCCTCCCCCGAACATAAGCCATAACATCTCAGCTAGACGGAATTTATTACCTCAATTTTTGTCAAAAAAGATTGATCTTCCTAAAAAAAAACATGGACGCATTTTATTTTTTGTATAACTCAAGGTGTAATTTTGGTAATTTAAGGATGAAGAGCTTTATTTATAACTTTGGTGTCTTACGTGATCTCCACTGAAATTTTCCGGCAATTTTTTTCATAGAACATTTTAATCCTTAAAAGTCCTTTTTGTAGGGACTGTCAAATTGATCCCTAAGGGTTAAGATCTTCCACATAATTCCACAATATACATCTCACAATAAGAATTCTTTCAGACATTAACATACAACAGTTTTTCACAGTCAGTTCGTTACTATATGAACCTAAGATGCGGTTCAGCATTTGATCAAAGCAATTGCGAGCAATGCCCTTGAATGCCTTTGATGAGGAGGCAAATTCTTTGAAAACTAATGTAGATACAGTGTAACCTTCCAACGGTGGACACTAGAGCGTACCAGGTTACAAGTAAAAAAAAAAAGTTCGTCGTACACCTTCGAATATAAAGTATTATTGAAAGGTAGTTTCAAAATTTTTTTTTTTATTTTTTTATGCCGAACGTAGGGGTCGCGCTTTTACATTTTCCTATATAACTTCTGCATTTATAAACGGATTTTAAGGTGTGATACATCGATGTTTTTGTCTCGACGAGGCCGATTTTGTTGTCTTTGAAGTCATTGAGCTCAAGCATGATTCATGATTTTATGCGAGCTTTAATTTTCTGATATTAGAGTGGTACATTAGGGTAGTAGCAACTGAGATATGATGGGTAAGTACCAGAAGGGGGTGCTTGAGCTCAATGACTTCGAAGCCAAAAAAATCGGCCTCATCGAGACAAAAACATCGATGTATCACACTTTAAAATCCGTTTATAAATGCAGAAGTTATATAGAAAAATGTAAAAGCGCGACCCCTACGTTCGGCATAAAAAAATAAAAAAAATTTTTTTGAAACTACCTTTCAATAATACTTCATATTCGAAGGTGTACGGCGAACTTTTTTTTTGAGGTACGCCCTAGTGGACACCTTTCTTCAATGGCCAATTAAAAGAACACGAAGATCAAATTTCCAAGAGTATAAACCTTCCACAAGTGGAAGCCACATGTCGGCCGACAATGGCTGTACACTGTTAGGAGGTTTTACTGTATTTGAAAAGGGAAAAACGAAAAGTGAAGCATTCTCTTCCCACCATTACCCAGCATAAAGAGAGCTGCCGAATAATTGAAAAAGATGTTCATCTTGTGATTCGGATGTGTTGAAAATTGGGATCAATGAATTTAACATGGAGTTGTTGGACTTAATAGTTATTTCTTATTAGAGGCAAATGATCCAGCTTTTCTGTTTTGAAAAATCCGCCTGTGCCGGGAGAAGAACAACGGACCTTTTGGTTGCTACTACGCCGCTCTAACCATCTCAGCTATCCTCTGTTGTGAGTGGTGAATACCTAAAGCAAGCTATTCGGTTTGGTGAAACCGACAAAAGAAAACTTAACAAAAAATATATAATATATAATGCATATAAATTAGTACTAAATAAATTGACACTACCTAATTTTACTGATACTATGTAGTATTAATAATTAAAAAAATTAATATTTAAATAATAAATTTGTATTTTGTGAATTAGAAACATTTAAATAAATAAAATTATACAAAATTAAACATAGTTTTTTCCCGATCCACGATTCGAACCCGAGACTTTCTGTGTGTAAATGGGAGATCTTACCTCTGCGATCCCACACTAAAAATTCGTTCCCAATCACAATCAATATTGTCGACTATTTTGAAAGTTGTTTATAAAAGAACTTCCTCAAGGCGGAAAATATGAATAATTGGATTTTGAGATGCGATTAAAATGTGGTGCTTACTGAAGTACTTCCATTTTTTTGCTGGGTGTCATCATTTATCATATTGACTTGAGAACTAGCCAAGTTGTCATTGTCATCGTTCCTCTTAACGTCTCCCACTATGTAAAGGGTAATTAAATTTTAAGGGCCGATTTTGAATAAAAAACAAATTATTTAGAGAATTATTGTCACTTCTTTTTATTATGATAAAATTGGTATGGTTCAAATATGTATGGAACAAAATATCGACCAAATATCAAATATCGGCCACACCTCCATCCGATGGTCCAAATTTTCGATGACACTGAGGCATAATTGAGGTTCTATGCCGTTAATGTGCCGAATTATCTTATCCTTTAGTTCTTGAATTGTTGCTGTCTTATTGACGTACACCTTTTCTTTCAAATAACCCCAAAGAAAGAAGTCCAACGGTGTCAAATCAAATGATATTGGCGGCCAATTGACATCGCCACCACGTGAGATAACACGGTCATTGAATTTGTCGCGCAAAAGAGCCATTGTTTCGTTAGCTGTGTGGCAAGTGGCACCGTCCTGTTGAAACCACATATCGTCCATTCCAATTCGGGCCATAAAAAGTTCGTTATAATCTCACGATAGTGAAGAACATTCACAGTAACTGCCTGACCGGCCTCATTTTGGAAAAAAAAACGGGCCGATGATGCCGCCATCCCATACAGTCACTCTTTGTGGGTGCATTTCATTTATGTTTATTGACGAATCCACTGAGGTGAAAATGAGCATCATCACTTCATTTTCCATAGTTCAAATTGAGTCAGTCTGAAATTGAGAAATGTCAAATGAAATGCAGAAGAGAACTTGACGTTTAGGTGTGGTTCACATTCAACATCGGCCCTTACAATTTAACCACCCTTTATCTAAAAGTCTCCCACTGTGTCTCTAAACGTCTCCCAGTCATAGCCGAACAGAAAAAAGTCTTCTTCCATTATTATAGATGTGGAAATCAATCGTACTAAATCGATGCCATTTCGAATATGTAGTTTGCTTCAATTGGAATGAATTTTTAAAAATGAACGCCTGAAAATATTAAATGTATATAAAATATATAACATTTATTTCAAGTGTCTCCTTTGGTTGATCTGAAAAAAAAAAGAAACAATTTGTTGCACTGCTGCCCTGTTCCAGTTTGTTCCCCATTAACGCCACCTACATGTCAAATTGCTATGACACTTCCGGGGTGAGGTCAGTCTTCGTTTCGATCTTCAACGCACACTTATGTCTTTGTTCTTTGCTCCTCCCAAGCTGTGGCCGCTCTCAACTCTTAACACAATTCGAAAGTCATGTAAATAAAACACATGCTCCCACCACCTTTAGCCGGCCAACACTATTTCCCATTGGCCCTGCCTGTGTGGCCAAATTGTCGGTAATTGATACTTCTTTTTTAGGTTGTTAACATTGTTATCTTTTGTTAGCAGCAACAGGAAATTCTATCAGCTTTTTTCCCAGCTACACAACTTTGGTTGACCACTTCCATGAAATTGTTTCGGCTTCAACTGAAGCGGTCAACTGAAACTTCACGGGCTATGACATGGATCTTCGAAGAAGAGGCGATGAATATTTTCGAGTTTATCACATTTTGTTGGACTAAACAATTGTGGGTCGTCACTAAAGCGAAATTCGCATTGGCCTGTCTGTCAGTCAGTGTTGGCATTCTTCATTCATTTGTATTTCTTCTTAAGTTGGCTGCAGATTATATTCTGGCCCATTATTATTACGATTATTACTTATTATCACCATTATCTTTTTTCGTCGTCGTCGTCATCATCATCATTATGTTCGTCGTTTACACTTTGTTGTGCTTCTTCCTTTTTTCTTTGCTGCTTTAATGTGCTTCCAGTTTTATTTATAATTTATTGCCATGAGTTTGTAATTTGTTCTCTTTTACACTGCTCTACTCCGAGTCGTCTACGCTTTGGCTAAAGTCGAGCACTTTTTGTTCTTGCATCGACGATAAGCAAGTTCAAGTACTGTATAATATTACACTCTGTTCGAGCAAAGGCGGGCTATATGGTTTGATGAAGCAGGAAGTGATCCAAAAGTCATATTCTCGGTTGCATCCATGATATTCTCGTTGTGTGAGTCTCTATGCGGGATATCAACTGGACGGACTTCTCTTTCCACTTTCCTGAAGATTGTCAAAGGAGTCAGGGTTTCCTAGCAATTAGACTTACTGCATTAGCCTGTAAAACACTGGCGCCTCTCATAAAAATTCAATCAAATGCGGCATTGATTGTAAAGCCCAAGATCTTAAGTCGTTGTTTTTTTAATTCACATGTCCTAACTGATTAAAGATTTCTTGTCTGCCTTCAGAAGATTAGCGCCCGAGCAGGGTCCCAAACTACTAAACATCAGCAGACTTTAAGTATCATGTTGCGACTGGCGCCCGGCAGTGAACCGAACAAAATGTCAAAGCTATCAGATTTAGGCATGTACCCCCGCCAATCCCACTGCAATAGCCACCAAAACTCTGGCGCCCGAGCTGGGCATACATATTCAAAACCATTACCTTCCTAATTATATATAGACAAACTATTTACATGGGGTCGTTCTTTTCTCAAATATGGATCCCATTATTAATCTTGTTCAAAAGCGGTATCCGAATTTTGAAGGCTTATTTCTCTGAAATTTCAGGTTGCAATGCTAGCATCCTTTGACGTTTGTATTATATCGCAGTTACCATTTTCCCATGAGGTACATCCTATACAAGTCAAAAACGCGTCGAAATTGTTAAAATTCCAAACTAGGAACTATTCTAAAACAACCAAACGATCGTCCAACCAAGCGAATTCCAATCGATGCAATACCGCAGGGTCAAGCAAAACTGTTGCTGCGGGTGCTGCAAGTCGATTATTCAATGTGCCTTTGTTTCGTCCCGAACTTGGTGAATTTGAGGAACGAATGCGATCAGTAGCGTCCTTAAATAGAGACTGGAATGACTAATTCTACTTCGTTATAACTGGCGCCCGAGCAGGAATCATTGCTTTTTAATTATGTACATATAGAAAATTAATGGCGCCATAAGATCTACTCCCTAACTGGCCCTGGAGAATAGGTACTGCAAAGCGGCGAAAGCAGTAATTGAAGATTGCATACCTAACTTCAGAAGATTGGTGCCCGAGCAGGGACCATGAATGAATAGGTACACCACGACGGCGAAAGCGGCCCTCCGGCTTAGGGAATCAGGCTTGCCATTCCCTTGCCACACATGGACATGGCTCAGTCCTGAAATGCATGAACACCATAGGAGGAACAGCTGAGAGTGCGGACTATACCCAGACGCGAACTTTGGGCATCAGATAATTTTCACCGATGGTGAAGGGCTCGGGATCAGGTCTGTAGTCCGAGTCACTAGATCTAAAATCTCCTCCAGACTTCTCTGTGTGTGTCTTCAAGAAGAGATATCTCCATCAACACTACGCAAAACAGATTTTGGAAAGGGATATACCTCCGGGAAGTTTGTGCATAAGACAGCGTCATGTAAGCTGATGAAATCTGAATATTTATCTATGGCTCAAATATGGAGAAGGGCACTGGATCAGTTCTGCATCCCGAATCCCTAGATCTGAGAATCGTCGCCAGACTTCTCGCTGATCGCACGAGCTCCCAGACAGATATATACGTAATTAACACTGCAGAAAAACAGCTTTTGGAACGGGATAAACCTCCGAATAAATTGAAAATCTTTGTCGACAGTCAGCTTTCAAGGCCTTAGCCTCGTTGACCATAAAATCACGTTGCACCATGGCCCCTCTCTGGCCAGGGCATAGCAATATTCAAGGCAGCGAACTTGTAGACGAGTTTGCCAGGTTGGCCACCAATGTGCGATTTGAAACCGCGACTCTGGACGTAAGCATTCCGTTCATGGAAATTGCAAATTACGTCGACGAGCTGGTAACGACAGAAGCTGGACTTCTGTAGAAGCTGTTCAGACGAAGAAAAGTAGAAATCGGTGCAGCACCTGCTATGTATCGTCTCAAACCTGGCGAGGTAGGAGTATGCACTGCTTTACTTCCATTTGTGGACTGCTTTAAGAGTTGTTTAGATGAAGAAGATGAGAACTCGGTGCATCACCAGCTATGTACCTACTACTACTTAGGGTGCAGGCTCTTCGATGACCTTGACGACTTAGCAGATGCTCCTACAAAACCCATCGTCCGATTTGTAGAGAAATCCTCCTGTTACCAAAGGACTAATGAAAATACTCTCTTCACAAATCATTCATTACTTCACCCTACCTCCTCTATACTTTCTCATGAACCACGACTTCAACTATGTATGCCTGTTATTCACTTGGCCCCGTTTCTGTTTACAACTACAACTTAACCTAACCGAGACTAACTGGAGCTAGAATAAAAATTCTAATTAGTGTCGATTGCTTATTAGAATTAGATGCTTCCACGATAGTTGTTATTGTTGGCATCTAGTCCTTTTAGATTGTGCGTACTCTTACTTCGACAGAATGCAACAAAGCATATGTTTTTAAACTGGCGCCCGAGCAGGGAATTATCATTCTAAGTGTGGTTTTAATTACAACTAACAGTATTTTCTATAACCAACACTTCCAATTAAATGAAATGTGAAATCTTGTCTTTGAAATTCCAAATAAAGTGGATCCAATTTGCTATTGCTGAGGATCTTGTGCACACTTTATAACTGGCGCCCGAGCAGGGAACCAATTTGACCATGATAAACCACTGCAATAAGTTCAGAACATGGTGGACACTTGCCTTTGCTGGCCTTGTGCATGAATATTTTTTTTTTGTATTCTCTGCTTCCTTTTGGCACCGACTATACGCTCTTCATCCGTTTTACATTAAGTTCTTAATAAAAAAAATTATAGCCAGCCAGTGAGCCGCACAAAAACATGATCTCCTTGTTTGTGGTTCTTATTAAAAAGCAGCTCCTCTTTTCTCTTATTTTACTTGTTTATTGCGCTTTAGCATTCGTCGTATTATTGCGGTTTGGGTTTTATGACTAACAACACCACAACCGCCACGCCACCATCACCATCGCAAAAATGTACGTTTGTGCGTCTTTTGCCCCTGGCCATCCATCCATTCGTCCGTTCATCCACATCTCTCCCTGCGGCTGGGTATCGGTTTGGCGTGTGGTTGTTATAGTTTATACAACTTCCTTGTTAAGAAGCAATGGTTGGGCTTTATTGGCACTGAAGCCTGCCACTGTCTCTTGGCTTGTCTTGTGAACAGGCCGTCTTTAGAGGGCTCTGCCTCAGCATTTGGTGGTTCTGCTGTGGCCATATTTTATGGCGGTTTCGGTTAATGGCTTTTGACTCTTCATATTCTTGATTTACGATATTTAAGCACTTCTGACTGACATTATAGCGTCTGCTGCCCGCAAGTGTAACGCTTTTAGCAAGATGGATGAATGGATGGATGGGTGTCTCGTCGTCGTCCAAGTTTGTTAAGTTGCCTTTTTAACGACACTTTATTGAAAAGGATTTCCCCAAAGGATATTAACAAAAAGCTATGTTTTTGGGGGTGAAAATCATTAAAAGCCACTGCGTTTTTGACTTTATTTTTTAGATTGAGAAATTTACTTTGTTCCCTCTTCATCCACGTGGATGAATATGGTTATTATTGGAATTACTGCTGCTGCCGCTGTCGCTACCGTGAAACCATACCCCGTTCATATTATGGAGTACTTTCTCTTCCTGTTGGAGATATTCGTCAGAGTTGGTTGCATGGCACAGCAGTCACATTAACGTACGAACGATATCGGCTACTGGCGGCGCATGTTGTTGTGACTCCAAGTTTGACGTTTGGCATTTTTGGTGCCTGGACTGTGTGGGGTGGGAGAGAGGGATGGTGGAAGAGAGTGAGAAAGACATCTCCAAACATCTTTCACTACCGTTGTTTCCTTTTTCAAATACACATTTCTTCTGCCATCACAACACTAACATTGTTATATGTTTCTTTATACTTTCCTACAACTTTTATTTACACTTTATATGTGCAATATTTTGTGGCAGCCTGGCGTTGGTGCTGTGTTCACCGTAGTGACGAGGTGCCATCAATTCCCACAGTGGGTGAATATGACGTTATTTTCAAATATTAAATGCACTCAATGATGTTCTGCCCTGCAGGAGGCGGAAAGAGACCCCCGCTACGTTATCCAGAATCATGGACCCATACGTTATCCAGGAAGAGTCATGTTCTGGTGAGAAGTCTAGAAAGAACAGAATCAGAAACGGTCGGATACGAGAAGTAGCCAACAGACTGACACTCTTGACAATAGAGTAGAGAATTGGATGAAGAATGGATGAATCTAGGTTACCAATACTGATACTCCAAATTGTACCAACCGGTTCACGTTCTCCAGGACAGAAGCGCCACTGATGAGTTATCTCCCCACAGGATATGAAATGTTTATAAAGGGTGGTTAAATTTTAAAGGCCCGATGTTGATTTTGAATAAAACACAAATTATTGTCATTTATTTTTATTATGATAAAATTGGTATGGAACAAAATATCGGCCGATGGTACAAATTTTCGATGACGCTGAGGCATAATTGAGGTTTTATGCCGTTAATGTGCCGAATTATCTCATCCTTTAGCTCTTGAATTGTTGCTGGCTTATCGATGTACACCTTTTCTTTCAAATAACCCCAAAGAAAGAAGTCCAACGATGTCAAGTCACATGATCTTGGCGGCCAATTGACATCGCCACCACGTGAGATAACACAGCCATTGAATTTGTCGCTTAAAAGAGCCATTGTTTCGTTAGCTCTGTGACAAGTGGCACCGTCCTGTTGAAACCACATATCGTCCACATCCATATCTTCCAATTCGGGCCATAAAAAGTTCGATATCATCTCACGATAGCGAAGACCATTCACAATAACTGTCAGACCGGCCTCATTTTGGAAAAAATATGGCCCGATGATGCCGCCGGCCCATAAACCGCACCAAACAGTCACTCGTTGTGGGTGCATGGGTTTTTCGACAATCACTCTTTGATTATCATTCGACCAAATGCGGCAATTCTGCTTATTGACGAATCCACTGAGGTGAAAATGTGCCTCATCACTGAAGATGATTTTCTACGAAAATTGATCATCCACTGTTGCTATTTCTTGTCACCATTCTGACCATTGACGACGTTTGGAATGGTCAAGAGGCTTTAGTTCTTGAGTCAATTGCACCTTGTAAGCGAGTAAATGCGTCCTTATGCATAATGTTCGTCAACGACGAGCGTGAGAGGTGCAATTGTTGGGCACGACGACGAGTTGAGGTGGACGGCTCTTCAGCCACACTATCCCGAGCAGCAGCAATATTTTCTGCAGTACGAGCATGTACTGGTGTTTTCACATCTCCTACAGACCCGGTTTGCTCAAATTTTTGCAAGATTTTTCCGATTGTACGAACATTTGGACTATTAAATTGACCGAAAAAATCACGAAGTGCACGATATGCAATTTGATTTGAACTCCCATTTTTATAATAAGCCTGAATAACTTTAACGCGTTGCTCGATTGTGTATCTTTCCATGATTCACATTGAGTTAGTCTGTAATTGAGAAATGCAGAAAAAAACTTGACGTTTAGGTGTGGTTCACATTTAACATCGGCCCTTAAAATTTAATCACCCTTTGTATTCTTCTTCTTTATATTGTCTTGTAGTTGAGTGTGGTTGCCTTCGGAAGAAAAAATGGTTGGAATGCATCGCATTCGAAAATACCTAAAAAAATAATGGATTTTTTTAATATGAAAAATGTCACTAAATTGAAGAATCGTGATTATCTACATGAAGACTATTCCTGGAGCAACTCTTCTATGGGGTACATATCTTAATTCTTCTTGGTGAAAAGTTGTGTCTTTGACACAATTTTTTCAAGGTTGGCGCATCATTTCCCCTTGAAATGAGCAACAGGCAATGACGACATCCCCCACAGTGCTTCCCTGTGGTAGTTAGTTTGATATGCATTCGTTTGGTTTCGTTTCACTTTTTCACAATTTAATTATTTATTTGTTTTAACTGGCGCTATGTTTTTCATTTAAAGAGAAACACCGACTCCCCTCACCCACCCCACACAGCCACCCATTTCCTGTCTTTGCTCAGTATTCATTTATTGGCTTGTCATCATCGCAATCACGATTATGATGATGATGATGTTGACGACGATTATGAGGACAATGTCTTTGCAGGCATATAATGTTGTTTTCTTTAAGCAGTTGCTTCCGGTTGGTGCGTTTTCTTTCTTTCCATTTCTTTCTTTTCCTTTAATCGTTTCATTACACTGTGTTAATTTGTTGTTGTTGATGTTGTTGTTGTCGCTGCTGTTGCTAATCATTTCACAAAGTTGAATGAATTGCAAATGAAAACGAAAGCTTAACAAATCATTGAAAGATATTTCAATTATGAACTGTTGCAGATTTATATCGCATTTGGATGATTGCCTGCCATATGGAGTGTCATCGGTCGGTTCATGATTGAAATTTTACACTTTTCAGCCGATTTCGATCGAAGAGTTCCAAGCAAAAATGTTGAATACGAAGAGTAGGCCGAAACCATTGTGGTGGATTAGAACTTCAAACTGAAACAAAAAATCTGAAAATTAACTTTATTTGGTTTCCAGGCTGTTAGTGTGGCGGCCAACTGAAAGTAGTTTCTGCAACGAGGTCTTACCGCAGTCTGATCATGCCTTCCGCGAGTTTCGTGGTGGCTGTGGTTTGGACTAAAGTCGGACATATCATAGAGTAGCAGAGGTTTTAGATGGTCCATGGCTCTATCGAAGGGTGGAAAAATGTTCACACAACATATCCTATTCAGTACTTTTATTCTCAAGGAGCACTAGTCATGACTTTCATGATTGATAATCACGTAATACTACGAGACTTTTGTATAGCTTTAGTCTGCGAATAAAATTTGAAGAAAGTGTGCGTTTCGAAAGGCTTGGAAGTACAAAATTCGATCACTTCCAAGCAATCTATTTCGTATCTTGGCAATGGTCTGCGCATTGTTGTCTTCCAAGGCATCAAAAATGGCTTCTCCCTGACGCTCTCTAGAGGCGTTAAATCGCACCATCTCGTTGAACATATAGCTGCCCCATTTCGAGAAGTTTTCCTTCAATAAGTCGAGTGTTTGATGGGATGTATGACATGTGGCCAATGGAGGAGTGTATCGTGAATATACATCCACTCCTACTCAAATGTCAACCTTGTTGTTTCTAACAGACAGAACAGGCTCAGGATATGGAAAAGCTTTACAACACTTGTTCTCCAGGAAGTGACAGCCCCAGAATCTGAATCGGATGCCGAAGCCTAATCAGCTATTCATCTTAAACGATTAAAGTAACCGATGCGGAAATCAGCAATTGTTCTACGTTAACCGAATTTGCATTGATCCACTTGAGCGCCACCTATACCTCAGAATAAATAAAACTCCAATTTCATTGATATTCCTTGGATATAAATCAATGAATCAATGAATCAACAGAAATATAATATGGCGGAACATGGAAAAGATAATGTTACCCTTGAGCGCCACCTACATCTGAGATCATGTATCGGATGCGTTATCAGCTACACATCTTAATCGCAATGATTACACAGACCGAAACAATAGTAAAGTAACATTTTAGCTTCAAACAACGGACACGATTTGGTCCTCAGGTCCTCTATGTTTCTCATAGGAACCAAAGGAGTCGACATATATATATATATATTAGGATGGGTCACGAAAATAAATTGCAGCGGTCACCCCCCAGAAATGATTGAAGACTAGAATCAAAATTTATATTTAATGTGCTTTCAAGGGTCTATTAATTCAGAAAACAAATTTGGACAAAAATGCAACATGAGAACAAGTAAGTAAAGGCTAAAGTCGGCCGGGGCCGACTATATGATACACTCCACTTAGTATCCTATTCTATACAATTAAATTCGGTAAAAAATTTAAAACGGTGAGGATTTTTGTATGCTTCCTAATCATATGCTAATATGACCTGAACCAATTTGTCAAATCGAGAAGAATATTTGTATCGGGGCTATATCCAAACATGGAATGCTGTGACCCAGGTTCTTCCATTTCAAGTATAATGTGTTAGGCTCAATTTGAAGACATTCCCTAAAAATACGTGGTTTTTAGGGCGGAAAAAGTCAAGCTGGGAGATAAATTTGTATGGGAGCTATATATAAATCTGTACCGATCTGACCCATTTTCACCACAGGTGTTTCTAGATGAAATATAAGATGTTTGCCAATTTTGAAGAAAATCTGTTAAAATATGTGAAAAGAGTCAAATCGGGAGTGAAATTCGTATGGCGGCTATATCTAAATCTGAACCGATTTTCTTCAAATTAAATAGCGTTCGTCTTTATCCCGTCCTTCGTTGTGCAAAGTTTCATTTGGTTCTACCTACAATTGCGACCTGTATCGTGATTACAAGAATAGATGGACAGACAGACAGACGGACATTGATAAATCGATTCAAATAGTGATTCTAAGTCGATTAGTATAATTAACAATGGGTCTATCTCACTTCCTTTTGAGTGTTACAAACAAATACACAAAGACATAATTCTCTCGTAGAGTATATAAAAATTACACGGGAAAACATGATTTTTAGGAGCATTTTCAGGAGCGTTTAGCTCACAGACTGCTTGATCTAAGAACGAAATATTTTGCAAATCATCATTAAGCAGTCCAAACTTTAATTTCGTGGGGTGACTGGAAATTGTTTTTCCATTTGTATGGTCCGCGACCCAGTCTAATATATATATGATATTGGAAGCCGTCATCTTGAAAAATTGTGTCTCCAGTCAACTTCCCATCCTGAAATAATCGGCAATCATGGGTAGCGCTAACTGCTGTAAGTACCAATGATTCCACCGGTCCGCAAAGCATACCAAACACTGAGTTTTTGTAGAAGTATCAGTGCCTCTCGTGGTATTTTTGTTTGCTTGACATATCAATTAAGCCAAAATATGAGCCTCAGAATATTGTGATTCCAGAAATGAACCATGATTTTCGAAAAAAAATTGCAGAAAATTGCCAGCGTTGCTCTGTCCTAAGTCTATTCATAATGGAGTGACAAACAAAACTGAGAACAATTGATAATATCATTGTCAGTTCTGACCGATTTGTTACCATTTAATCATTATCGGAAATGAGAACTTCTAAAAATCCCGAAATGAGACCATTCAGATTGCCTTCGTGGATTCGTTGACAAGACTCGATCCGAGATGGATGATATTTAGTTTTGTTTGCATAAAGCATTGACTTGGGAGAGCTCACGATGAAACCACAAGTGCTGCCCACTTTCATGCCATCCATTAGAGTCTATAAATATAACCTTGTAGCCATTGACAGTCACCGTCTAATCATTATAATTTCTGAAGATTTTTGACCAAAATCCACACTAAACAGAAAGCTCAATGGAAGCAATGTTGTATATTAATAATGAATATACAAATTTGCAAGTTGTCGAAACATGTGTTTCATCATCGAAAATGACAGCAATTTTTTAGCTGTCCTAGTCTTACCCCAAAATTTACCTGGCTGTGGTCCCAAAATGTCCAATGGGGGAATGGATCTTCGGAGACAATTTCAGCAACATTATCGATTGACCTTGCACTTAATCATCCTTTAAGGAGCACCGTCTTGCCCGAAACATCAAAGAAAAAACAACGTTGACACCTGAAACGTCACAACATTCTCAGATGTAGTTGGCGTTGGTCGTGGGGAAGCTTATCCGTAATTATGAAACACTCGTTCTCGAAACGATTTCGATGCATTTTCAGTACTGTACACTGGCATCTTTTATGTCTCAAGAAAATCAATCCTATTGGAACTGTGATGACATTTTCATTCTCAGATGTAGGTGGCGCTAGTAGAAGATTTGGTGTACGATGTGATGCCATATTTATGTAATTGCACAACTGGGGGAGGTGATATTTAAAGTTTCGAATCAAAAATATTGGATATCAATTAATATTTTGTGGTCGTAGAAGGATCAAGGGAGAAAGGAGATGTCCGGATCTTCAGCCACACATTCAGCAACAGTTTCGCTTGGCCCTGCACTTAGCTATCCTTTAAAGATTTATAAATCAGCAACGACAATCGTCAAAGGAAATCAGCGTTTACAACTGAAACGTAACAACATTCTGAGATATAGATGGCGTCAGTCAAGTGGGAGCCTAATCTGTTCGTTGCTCAGCTATATTTACGGAATTTCTGGAAAAACAACGCTCGTTTTCTAATCGGGGTTCAATCCGTTTTTGTGCTGTATACTATGATGATATTTCAATTCTCAGATTTAGGTGGTTTTCAAGGGGAACATTATATTTTCGATGTTCGTTTTAATTTTTCGTTTTTTTTCTGTGTACAAAAAGTATTACCGTCTCGTAAAATAAATAAATAAATAAAATTTATGGCGTTTTCAATTAACTATAGCCTCAGCTGGAAGCAAACAGGTCCATAATTATTGGAATCCTGTTTAGAGGGGACCTATTCAAAGTTTTATAACCAGCAACACTGCGGTGCCAATTTCAATCTGAATGCATAGAATGGGAGCACTGTAGTGGAGCCTGAAATTCTTGGCTATAAAAGTAGTTTCCGAATCGTTTCAGGCGCAGCTTGCGTCCTGGGGGCTTCCTTAAGTTGTCTACAAATCGAAATATAAAGATTATTTTCGGGATATATTGTCTAAGTTAGTAACTATTAATGAATCCTATATTTCCAAATGCTTCACTCATAAAACTTAAAACTTATGTTATTGCCTTTGAGATTTTGAAAGTGCAAATTTTGCAATCCACCGCACACACACACCACTACTCCTTTTAAATATTAAAAAATGGATTAAACTAAATAACATTTGAAAATGGAAAACATAAAATCTAATTAAATAAAATAAGCCACATAAAAAAACTAAATTAAGGAGCGAACGAACGAGTAAAGTGCAACGTGACGACGACGACAACGACAATAAGATTTCAAAATAAATGGTTGATGGTGGTGGCGTGTGGGTGGCGAGGGAAGTACAAACTCACAACAAATTGCCAGGCAAATTCAACTCTGAACAGTTAAACTTTGGCCGTTGCTGGCAATACTTCCCCTTGCCCGAATAGCTATGAAATAAATACAAAAATACACACACACATACTTTGTTGCTATGACTGTCTGGTGTAACTTCAACTTCCATACACACACACACAACAGTCAAAGTGAAAATCTGGAACACTCTTGCACCAAAACCAGGCGAGACTAATTTAAGATACCCGTATCTATGGTTGGCTGGTTGGCTACACTCAACACAAGCCAACGACTTTATATTGTGAAAAGAGAAAAAAACTTGAAGTGGGTGTAAATTTACAACATGAGCTATTTATTTTGTTTTTGTATTTTTTCAATCACAAAGATACCAAATACATATATTTTTGTTAGCTTTAATATAATACATTGGGGTGGATCTCAGATCTCAGACTATATTACTACAAAGATAATCGTTTGTATTTCCAAGACCGTTGCGGCAACCACTGGCCCAATACATACAAATGACCGACCCAGAACCTTGGGGAACAATTACTTCACGACATTAACGACAATTGATATCGCAGATCAAATCGAACATAATAGTCTTTTAGGCATGGACAGACCTTTTCCAAGAGGTGTAACCCAACCACGATCAACCAATTAAAATTTCTCAGAATTTTATTTAAATTCTTATTATCTTTTTATTTGATATTGTCCTGGCTCAAGCCAATTTTACATCTTCATTTAATAGAATGCAAATTCATTTACAATTTTTTTAATTTGATTCGAAAATTATGGTTGTATTTGTTTTTTGTATTAATGATAATTGGCTTGATATTCTCTTAATTTATTAAGTCTACTATTTGAATTTTAATGAAAATCAATGTCATTTGCACTGTGCTGCCATATATATATATATATGAAATTCTTAGAGAAAGATCTGTTTTCGAATCGTTTTCCATGTTTCATGGTTTCAGGTTTCATGGAAATTAATACTAGGACTCTATAGCCCTATTTCCATAACGAGATGTAGGTGGCTCTGAAATGGAGAAGTCGATCATATAGGTGGCGCTGTAGTGGAAGATCATATGCTTGATTTTTAGCAATATTGGAATTGATTTCGATACATACAATATAGAAGATCTAATGCCTCTTTTATAATGGGATGTAGTGAAAGGTCTATATTCTTTTTATAAATTTCTTCGGGAAAAATAGTCAATGTTCATCAAATTTCTTGGGACTATTAAAAGTTTAATTAAAATCAATGTCATTGCCAATGTGATGTCACTTCCTACAGACGTGATACACCTCTTCACACCGAGATATAGTTGGCTCTGAAATGGAAGATTCGTCATCTTTTTATAAACTTCTTGTGCAAAATGGTCGTTTTCGAATCAATTTTGATAAATTTCTTCAGACTGAGATGTAGGTGACGCTCAAACGACAAACGACAGTCGTTTTCGTATTATTATTTTCGAATCGATTTCGATGTTTTTTGAGTATAGGGTTCCATGGAAATTAATACTAGGACTCTATAATGTCTCCTTCATAGAGAGTTGCAGGCTCCTCTGAAGTGTAAAATCGATATTCTTTTTATAACTTTCTTCGGAAAAAAATATTCAATGTTCATCAGATTTCTTGGTACAATTTAAAGTTTAATTAAAATCAATGTCATTGACACTGTTATGTCATTTCCTACAGACAAGAAACAGCTTTTCTCACTGAGATATATGCTGTGAAATGGAAGATCGATCATCTTAATGGCATCAACTTGATAAATTTCTTTAAAGTTATTTTCAGACTGAGATTTTCGTTTTCGTATTACTCTCAACACATTTTCGTATTAATCTCAACACATTCTGAGATGTAGATGGCGCAGCAGAATTTACTAATCAACAAAAAATAAAAAAGTATATCCGAGACCTAAAAAATTTATTTTTTGTATAAAACGATTCATTTTACAAAAAAGCTTTTTATGGATATTTTTTTAATTTTTTACCAAGTTTCGCCGAAGTTACCTTTAGGAAATATGGCTCCGATCACACCCTCTTATTTGTTCGATTAAAGGTAATTATGATTGCTACAAATGTTGCGAATTTCCCATTGATGTCGAAACAGCGATTTAAGAACAGTCTACAAAAAATGAGAAACAATTATTTTATTTTCAAAAAAAAAAAAAAACTTTTTTGCTGGCACAACAAAATCATAAAAAGTAGAAAAAATATCGGAAAAAAATTTTGTTCTATTTTTTAAGAGTTAACACAGAAAACAATGTCTACATGTAACAAATCTAAAGAGAACTATGGAAGTTGGAAGTTGGAATTTGTTGGCGCATAAGAATTAAAAAAAAACTAATATTAATAATTAATATTTGAAATTTTAGCGAAGAAAAGAAGGACTAGTTATAAAGTCTACGTTAAAGTTATGATTCCTATTATTTTGATGGAAATCAAAACCTTGTGCTCTATGATGCCCGAACCATATGGCCTTCAAAATGTTATTTTTTCTCTTTCTTCGTTATACTTGGCAAAGCATAAACTATGATGATAACCTATGACCTGTTATGATAATTTATTTAAAGTTTTAGGAAAATGTATATCATTGGCATTTCATTGTGAGATGGCCTTCGTGAGATATGCTATCTGTTTGTTGTTTAAATTCTTTTGTAAAACCGCCCATTCCGAATCGATTTCCACGAGAACTACACAAGTTTCATGGAAAACAATAATTTGGCTTTATACGACGTCATTCTGATATATAGATGGTGCTCGATGCTCACCTATTTTATTGAATTCTTCGTTAAAAGGAGCCCCTTTGAAATCGAAATCAACACGTTTAGCGCGGCTGAAGAGTTATTTAAAGTTGCATACAGCTCAATACTGTTTTTTTGTGACGTCATTGTCATTTTAAGATGTAGATGGCGCCAGAGAGGAAGACCGATGTCGATGATCGATATTCAGCAACTTTTATGAAATTCTTCTATAAAATTTTTTTATGAAATTCTTCCTTAAAAGGAGCCTTTTTGAATCGAAATCGACACGTTTAGCTCACCTGAAGATTTATTTAAAGTTTCTTACAACTCAATACTATGGCTTTATGTGACGTCATTGTCAGTTTGAAATGTAGATGACGCCAGAGAGGAAGATGATCGATGTTAAGCAATTTTTATGAAATTCTTCTGTAAAACAGCCCTCGAAATCGGCACTTAGCGCACCTGAAGAGTTATTTAAAGATACATGGAATTCCATACTATGCCTACATACAACGCCATTTTCATTTTGAGAAGTAGATGGAGCTAAAGTGCAACATCATCTGTTCAATGTATATCTTTGAGTCATTTTCGAGTGTATCGATTTTGATACATTTTACAAACCTGGGGGAGGAGCTATTTGGAAATTTTATTGAATCCATAGGCATGCTGGTGTTATTCAGTTATATAGTGAAAAGAGATGTTTTGATACAACTCAATACTATGGATTTATGTGACGTCATTGTCAGTTTGAGGTGTAGATGACACCAGAGAAATTCTTCTGTAAAAAAGGCCTCGAAATCGACACTTTTAGCACACCTGAAGAGTTATTTAAAGATACATGGAATTCCATACCACTCCTACATACGACGCCATTTTCATTTTGAGATGTAGGGTAAAGTAATCTGTTCGATGTATATCTTTGAGTCATTTTCGAATGTATCGATTTTGATACATTTTGCAAACCTGGGGGAGGAGCTATTTGGAAATTTCATTGAATCCATAGCCATGCTGTTTTTATTCAGTTATATTGTGAAAAGTGATGTTTTTTGAGCATGAGCTGAAGAGTTATTTAAAGTTTCATACAACTCAATACTATGGCTTTATGTGACGTTATAGTCATTTTGAGATGAAGATGGCACCGGAGAGGAAGACCGATGTTCAGCAACTTTTATGAAATTCTTATGTAAAACAGCCCTCGAAATTGACACTTTAAGGGTACCTGTAGAGTTATTTAAAAATACATGGAATTCCATACTATACCTATATACGACGCCATTTTCATTTTGAGATGTAGATGGCGCTACATACATTTGTTCAATGTATATCTTTGAGTCATTTTCGAATAGGTTTTGAAAAACTTAACAAACCTGGGGGAGGAGCTATTTGAAAATTTCATTGAATCCATAGGCATTCTGTTATATAGATGGCGCTCGTGTGGAAAATCATCAAAACCAAACTTTTCCTTTTATTCAAAACGGAGTTTTATGCACTACTTGACCTTTTTCCAGTTTATTTGAAATTTTCTAATTTTTCTTTTTATTTTTTTCTTTTAATTTTTATGTTTTTTGTTGACCGATTTTGATTGACTTTTAGAGTGTAATAGTTTCGAATGCCGGCTATTTCGATCAAATTTTCTTCTTCTTATGAAATATGGAAATGAGGATAATCACACTCAACTATACACGCTTAGGCCATCAGTAGCGCTTCTGTATATAATGCTTGTGTTACCAAGCTGTTATCAGACTAAAGTATATTTAAATTTTTGGAAATTTAACCCGTATACTTTCCAAAAAACTCTATTGAAGAGTGTTATGATCACCTACCTGAAATCATTCACATTATAATTTTTCTCTCGGTTAATGGTTGGTATTAAAAAAGATATAACTTTAATTTCATTCGTTTTTTTTAAATCAATTTCGTTTCTTGACCCACCCTAATATGCATGGATATATAAATGTAAGAGCTATGTAGACATATACTTATGTATGCATGTACATATATTAAATATATGAAGTAAATGGAAATTTCGTAGATACATGCACATATAAGCCAAGTTGCAAGTAAGTGTTGCAAGCAACCAAAAGAGTTAATCACAAATTAGTGTTTAAAGAAAAGACAAAAATATGTAACGGGCTTGGAAGTTTATGTACCAAAGAAAAAAACTGAAGACAAATTAAAAATCGAGACTGATTTTTTATTAAAACTTTAACCCTCTTCAGAAAGATTATTCCTGATTAAAACATTTGCCCAACGTTTTTTGTGTTGCCCAAATTCTTCTTCACTAATTTTGTCTACTGTAGGCTAAGCTTGGCATTTCAATTTAAATTGAGGTGAATTTCAGGAAAACTTTTGGTACAGGGAAGCTTTTAAAAGGCCATAATTTCCTATAGTCAAAAGACGGCCAGTAGAAAATGCCCAGATAGGGAGAGACTTTTACTTGATCGAACAAAAAATATTGGATGTGTGTGTGTGGGATCTTTCACTGCAATTAAGTGGGAGCTTTCACAGCATATAAGTGGGAGCTTTCACTCTGTATATATATAACATTTTATCTGCCATTTCTTTCCGGTACTGCAGCAAAATATATCTGCATGCAGTTGCACTCAAACTCATTTCCAAAAAGTCTTCATTTAATTTTTTCACTTTTTTTGTCAACAAAACGAGAAACACTTTCATTTTCCTCAATCCGTACGAACGTCCGCCACAGAGCGATATTTTTCACCCACCAGTTTCCAATTTCATTTATTTCATTTCGTTTATAATAAATTTCATTCAGCAGATTCATATCTCAAAATTAAAAGAAACTCGCAAGGCAGCAGCAAACAGCAGAGGTGGTCACACAGATCGATTGGCTGGAATGGCACAGACACAGACATATTTAAATGCACAATTTCAGCAGTCCCATTTTGAAACATGAACACCAGTGGCGTTCAGTCCAAACCAAGCCCGGGCTGCCGCAGTAGTGACAAAAGTGGCCGTAAAGTCTTTAAGTCGCCACTCGTGTTAGTTGCAATTTTCGTGTTTCTTTTTTCTTTTGGTTTTTTTGGGGGGAATTTTCATAAATTTGAGTTTCTTTTTTTTCGGTCTGGCTTTTTGGGGTTCATGTTCGTTGTTCGTTCTCCTTGTTTTCTGGCCAAAATATGTTTATTAGCCTTTTTCATTTCATTTCATATCAGCAGCATGTAAAGTTTTATTGGCCTTTATATTGCCCGAGAACCCAAGAACAACAGCAACAACACGAAAACATTAAACAGTTTTTTGCTTTTAATGTTTTAAATTATGTGTCCGTCCATGCATTCGTCTGGACTTTCAGTCTGTTCGTGACCGGCCATTATTATTTAGTCTGCAACTGTTTCCAATCCTTTCATTTCATTCCTGTCCCAAGTTTTTTCTCGTTCTCGTTTTGACCGCCAAATTATGTTAACAATTTTAATAAAAAAAATTGCAACCTCTTTTTTCAGCCATGAATTCATCATAAACTTTTTAAATCATGTTCGCCATTTTAGAGACGTAAATTAACTTTGTTCCCTCTTTTTTAATTTCATTTCAGGTATGTCAAGAGAAGCACTTTAAAAAAATTAGTAGGTACTGAAAGCTTTCAGAAGCTTGAAAGTTTTCGGCAACGTATTTACAGCAAAAATTTCTAAGAGAAGGAAATTTCCTGCGAACATTATTCTCTCTTTCCCATATAGAAAAAGTATTCGATCAGAGATAAAGTATCCTAAAAAGAGCTTTTGAAAACATGAAAGCTTTTCATAGCATCTGGTCTAAAAAGCCTTTTTATCAAACACTAAAAGCTGTACTAGAATGTACATTTTGTTGGCTTTAATTTAAGTTCTAACCTTTGTTGCGTATATTTTGAGAGTAAAACATTTTAAAAAATATATATTTCGAAAAATAAAAACCTACAAAGTTTTCAATATATCTAATACAGGGTTTTCCAACAAGAGGTGTTATTTTGAATCACCCGGTATTTCGTTTAGCTGTCACTTTTGAAGCTTTTATTCTTTGACATTTGACAAGTAGAAACTACGCCATTACTAAAAATGGAACGATACACGCTTCAACAACGCATTGAAATTATTAAAATTCATTAATGAAAATGATCCATCGAAAAATCATCTTTACTGATTAGGCCCATTTCCACCTCGGTGGCTACGTCAACAAGCTAAATTGTCGCATTTGGGGCTCGGAAAACCCAAGAGTTATTGTTGAGAAGCCTCTCCATTCTCATCGTGTGGCTGTTTGGTGCGGTTTATGGTCTGGCAGGGTCATTTCGAAAATGAAGTTGCAGAATCAACAGTTATGGTGAAAGGATTTGCGCTATCGGGAGATGATTAATGATTTTTTATGGTCGGATTTGGATGGTATTGATGATCTGGACAACGTTTAAACAACGTGCCACACAAGCAAGGAAACCATTGCTCTTTTACGGGAAAAGTTTCCGGAACGTGTTATCTCTCGAAGAGGTGATCACAATTGGCCACAGAGATCTTGTGTTTTAACACCTTGCGGCTTCTTCCTTTGGGGCCACGTGAAAGATAAGGTCTACGCCAACAGCCCAGCGTCGATTCAAGACCTCAAAGATAGAATTCGTGAGGCTATCGAGGACATAGGGCAGCCACTTTGCGATTTGGTTATGGAAAATGATATGGTCCTGTAAGCGTGGTCGTGGTGGCCATTTGGCTGAAGTTGTTTTTCATTATTAACGGCATACCTTCCTCTTTATTATGAAATAAACATCCGATCATTTATCTCAAAAAAATTACATTTTTCCTTGAATACCAAAATAACACCTCTTGTTGGAAAACCCTGTAGATATTTAGAAAGGTGGGAGTGTTCTTCGCTTTTGCCCATTCCAAATTGCACCTTGACGATAAAAACTTCAAAAAAGGTTCCTTGATTTCCAAATGAAATAGAAATGTGTGCTTGGGCAATTTATTGTGTTATCTAAGATATTGTGAAATTTATGGTGTGTTATGTTGGTGCCTTTTCTCTTTTTTTGTTTTGTTTTGATAAATAATGTTAATGGGCTGCATAAAGAAACAGTGTTTTTTTCTTTCGATATTCCATAAAACAAACAAAGCCAGACAGCAGATTAAGTCAAAACCATGTAGTTTTTGCTGTTTGGCTGTGTACATACACCCGCTGATCCGTTAAAAGTAAAAGTACACTCCAGATCCGAAGAAAATTAACCAAAAATTATAATAAACAACAGCAACAACTACAACAACAATAACAGCAACAGCAAAAACGTCAAATAAAGTTTCCCTTTAATAGAAGCACTCATAGACAGCCACTCACAAGACAATGGAAGAGGGAGAAACTTGCACAACACGACTGCGCGCGCGCACTCGAATCAGGGATAGATGAACGGACGGACGGACGAGACGGAACAGACAAATAAAACAATCGAACAATTGGTCATACCCAATAAATGTTTGTTGTTTTGCTGTTAATCCAACGAATGAAAAACAATACAACGGAAAGATATTGTATCTGGAAGTTGTTACCACAATTTAAGGAAGTTTTGAACAAATAAACTACAGCGACGACGACGACGACATTCATTTTTGAAAGTTTCGCAGCTTAAGTCTTCAACCGTTATCCCAGTCCCCAAAAAATATCATTTCAAAGTTGCCACAGCACTCTGGCAGTGAGAGTTATGTCCCGTCTTATGAAGGGAGTAAGGCAAGCTGCAACCGCGCAGAACTTCCCCAAGTAAACGGGTGATTCGACGGTGGGTTTTATTTGGATTGAAATAAAATATTTTGTGGGAATAATAATAATCCAAAAATCCTTTGGAATGACCAAAAACATCAATATTTGATAGACAGACAGACAGACGACAGACAGACGACAGACAGACGACAGACAGACGACAGACAGACGACAGACAGACGACAGACAGACGACAGACAGACGACAGACAGACGACAGACAGACGACAGACAGACGACAGACAGACGACAGACAGACGACAGACAGACGACAGACAGACGACAGACAGACGACAGACAGACGACAGACGACAGACAGACGACAGACAGACGACAGACAGACGACAGACAGACGACAGACAGACGACAGACAGACGACAGACAGACGACAGACAGACGACAGACAGACGACAGACAGACGACAGACAGACGACAGACAGACGACAGACAGACGACAGACAGACGACAGACAGACGACAGACAGACGACAGACAGACGACAGACAGACGACAGACAGACGACAGACAGACGACAGACAGACGACAGACAGACGACAGACAGACGACAGACAGACGACAGACAGACGACAGACAGACGACAGACAGACGACAGACAGACGACAGACAGACAGACGACAGACAGACAGACGACAGACAGACAGACGACAGACAGACAGACGACAGACAGACAGACGACAGACAGACAGACGACAGACAGACAGACGACAGACAGACAGACGACAGACAGACGACATACAGACGACAGACAGACGACAGACAGACAGACAGACGACAGACAGACGACAGACAGACGACAGACAGACGACAGACAGACGACAGACAGACGACAGACAGACGACAGACAGACGACAGACAGACGACAGACAGACGACAGACAGACGACAGACAGACGACAGACAGACGACAGACAGACGACAGACAGACGACAGACAGACGACAGACAGACGACAGACAGACGACAGACAGACGACAGACAGACGACAGACAGACGACAGACAGACGACAGACAGACGACAGACAGACGACAGACAGACGACAGACAGACGACAGACAGACGACAGACAGACGACAGACAGACGACAGACAGACGACAGACAGACGACAGACAGACGACAGACAGACGACAGACAGACGACAGACAGACGACAGACAGACGACAGACAGACGACAGACAGACGACAGACAGACAGACGACAGACAGACGACAGACATACAGACGACAGACAGACGACAGACAGACGACAGACAAACGACAGACAGACGACAGACAGACGACAGACAGACGACAGACAGACGACAGACAGACAGACAGACGACGGACAGACGACAGACAGACGACAGACAGACATACGATCCTCACCAAACGAACATTATTCAGTGCATGCCAATTCTTCTTGGCTGTGATCAAATTCTGTTAACCCACAGTGGTTCAGAATCGTTTTTGTGTTTGGTAATGGAAAGGACAGGACAAACACACTCAACTTTCCATACTTTGGCCATGAACGTATTTCATATCCCGTATGGGATGACTCATCAGTAGAGCGCTTGCGTTACCATGGAACAGAAAAGAAAACAATTAACAGAGAAAATATATACGGAAGTTATAAGGAATTAAATTTTATGTAAGGCAGGATAATTTGTGTGGAAGGTGCAAGGAGGTATCTGTGCCAGCTTAAATATCAAGTCATCGTGGATTCCATGCACAAGTATAGAAGTTATAAAGGAGGAGGCACAAAAAGGGACGTGGCTAAAGCGTAGATATTTTTAGTATTTGAAGTGATTATAAAAACATTAAAATATCAAATTGCAAATGATTTGACCACCCGTATGTATGTTATATCGGTTTTATTGTAACCAAAGTTTATGTGACTTTGTTTGAGTGGTACCAGAAGGGGTGTGGAAATATCGTCCATGTCCCATGCGAATGTAACCTCTATAAAGCCATTGCCAAATATCAAATTTAACAATATTCCGATCAGTTGTATATATGTTATAACAGCCTTAATTTTACATAATTAGGGTGATTTGTGTGGGAGGTACTGTAAGGGGCGTGAGACAACCCGTCATATTTGTTACACCTAAAGTGATTATAAAAACATTACAAAAATAGCGCTGATACTGAAGATCCGTGTGGAAGTTACATTAGTTTTAATTTAACATAGGAATATGGGGTCATTTGTGTGGGAGATACCAGAAGGGGCGTAGCAATTTCGCCCATCTTCGATCTTAAACTAAATTTGGGAAAAATATTACCATGTGCAAAGTTTTAATTGATTCGGGAGTTATCGTGTACACCAGTCAGATGGACGGACATGGCTCAAACAACTTAAAAGGATTTATTCCAAACATACGTAGTGTCTTAATCCCTCAATGCGTTAGACTTTTTCCAGTCCCAAATGATATACACCCACCTATTCTGTAGAGTGAGGCAACAGAACAAATAATATGGTTGAAGAAATTGGTCGAATGAAAATTTTTGATTTCTTAGTTTTTGTGTTGTTTGATTTTGAATGTAATGCATTCGAATTCCAGCAAATTCGCTGACGTTTTTTTCTTCTTACGATGGAATTTTTTGAATTTTGTAATAGAAAGAATGGGATAAACACACTCAACTTTACGCCAGGCTTGTCAGCTGCATTTTTTGTTGTCTCCGATGAAAAATCCCCAAATTCAAAAAAAGTTTTATTTCAAAGAATTCGACCAAAACAAAAATAAATTATGAATGATTTGTTTATTCCTCAACAATCTATTGTAAACAAGCTAACAAGCTTTTATTTTCAAAGTATTTCTGATATCCCCCAAAATTTGTGAAATACATATTTTAAGAAATCCCCACAAAAATCCCCTATTCATCCATCCCATTTCATATTTTTTGTTCTTTTAACTATCGAAAAGTCCCTATAGTTGGGGACAAATCCCTATACCTTGCAAGTGTGTCTTATACACTTTGGCCATGTAAGTATTTCATTTACTATGTGGGGATAACTCATCAGTGGAGTGCTTGCATTACCATGGAACTCAATAAATAACAAAATAACGAAAAAAATATATATAAAGTAGCCAAATTTGGTTCAGATATTTTATTTATACATATTCTACAGCTTTCATTTATTCGGCGACAGTAAAATTTGACGTAGAATATTTTTGCCATTCACACCACTCCTCTAAAATTCAGTGGAACAGTTAACACCAATTCGGAAAAACTAAAATTAATTTTAAGTTTTTGCTTATTTCTGGCATTTATATTGAGTCTTGAGTTTTGGTGTATTCAGAGTTTTACAACAAATTTTTACGGCAAGTATTTTTGTAGAACATGTTTACCCTTTTGCACAAAAGTGTAAGTAATATTGCTGAACACAACCTACACTTTGTAAGCAAGGATCACAAGGTAATATTGACCCTACTCTAAAATTATACTTCATATTTCAAAACGCCGCTTCACGTTTTTACCACCTCTATCAGAATCTTTAAATTTAAATTTTAGTAAATAATGTAAAACAAGTAAAAACGGCGTTAAGTTCGGCCGAACTTTATATACCCTCCACCATGGATTGCATTCCACAGAGGATGTCGGTTTTCGTAGAAGTGCAGTAATATTGCAGGAAAATATAAATTTTTTAACATAGCCAAACCAAAACAAATACAAATGTTTAAAAAATAATTTTATAAATAAATATTTTAATTATTTCAAACCATTAGTTATTTCAAATCAAAAAATAAATATTCTTATATTTATATTTTCAAAAAGCTTAAATACCAAAAATATTGGTAGATAGTGGGTAGTTGGTTGTATTTCCATTCTTTTTTATTCCAAAAGTTTCTAGCTGTTGTCGTTTAATATGTACCATTTTTATCCCTTTTTGCCCCATTTCACCCCCTACAAATAAAAATCACTTTATGGTCCACATTTTTGCTATAAGGGGAATGCGCGTACCAAATATCAAGCAAATATAAACAGACATATTCAAAAAACATGCTTAAATACGCTAAAATATTAGGAATTATTATGGGTATTTTTAGTCCTTGTGAGGGAAAAATTTTTCCCTTTGGGCCGATGTCGCCCCATTTCAATCCCAACCGATCTACGACTATAAGACGCATTTATGGAAAATTTGAACATTCTAGCTCCTTTCGTTTAGATGCTAGCATGCTTTCAACAGACGGACAGACGGACGGACGGACGGACATGGCTAGATCGTCTTAGAATTTTATGACGATCAAGAATATATCATGTACATGCGTATACACTATTGTTTTATTAAGGCGACGATATATACTTTATAGGGTCTCAGGTCGATATTTCAAGGTGTTACAAACGGAATGACAAAGTTAGTATACCCCCATCCTGGAGGTGGAGGGTATAAAAAATATCCATAACAAATGTTTGGTGTTGATTTTATGAATCAATGCAAATATGTGAACATTATAAACAATTATGAAGGAGCTTATTTCAAAAATCATAAAAAATCGAAAGGTAGTCAACAAAATATTGTGGTAATTTCTGAAATACTCGATTTATTTTGTATTATCCCAAACTGATCCCTAACAATCCTTTGCTACAATTGGCTTTTTACACTACTCAGAAATGTTTACTTAGATCAAATGTTATTGTACTTTGCCCGTTGGAGATCCCAACCACTGTGTGATGCAGCCATAACAGAGCGCCGCACAGTGGGATGATTTCATGCATATGTGTGGAAAAATTTAAGGAGTGTTCGTAGAGTGACAAAACTTGGCACTGAACAATTTCTGAACGCAATTAAGAAAAATATGAAGTTTCATCAAAATCGGCCACGCCCACCACCATATAACTGAAAGCGAATTTTTCATACAATTTTTTTATTTTGAACCGAATTTCAGTAGATTTTTTCGAAGACAAAATATTACATTTTACTAAAATTAATTGATAAATAGATTAAATAGAATATTCTCAGTGAAACGCTGAAAGAATCTTCCTTCATAATATTTATGAGGCGATTTCATAAAAGGTTTTTTTTATAAATTTGGTGAATTTTTCTTAATATGTATGAAAAATTCATAAATAAAATGAAATTTTTTCATAAACATTTAATATTTCATTAAACAAAATTGTTAAATTAGTGAAATTTAGTTTAATAAGATCAAAGAAAGATTTCATATTTGATTTGAACTGTGATATTGCCCTGGCTCAAGACTGCAAAATGGTCTTGAGCCATTCTATTTCATAGAATGCAAATTTATTTACAAATGACATGGTGACATTTATTACTTGGCTGCAGAAAAAATAAGATTATGAAATATAATCATAACCAATTAAATATTTGAAGGATTTCATAGTTTTTATGAAATGTTTCATAACTTACAACTACATTTTTAGTGTGTCGACTTTAATCGGTTGAATGCTAGCAATTCTCATGTGTCCTGTGTTAACTCTGACATACTTATGACATACACTGATTTAGGTCAAAGACTCTGGCAATGATGTGTTGATTGGTTAGTCAACAAGCCAGACCTCTTTTGCTTTTTTGTTTATATTGGAAACTTCAGTATTTATTTATTTATATTTATGAAACTTGTTCATAGAATTAATGAAGTTTCTTCACAAAATATATGAAATCATATTATGAAAAATAATGAATTTTTATGACAAATGTTCTTCGAATTCTAAGAAATGTTTCATAAATTCCACGACACTTTTCATTGATTTCTGCTTTATGAAATATGTTTTATATATTTTATTTAATGTAAATTTTCACTGAGGTAACGACAAAATCAAAGCAATTGTCGAACATTTTATTTTTCGCCAGCAAAATACCACTGTGCGCCGCGTTGTCCAAAAATAAGAAAGAAAGTGTTGTGTTCACTCCCAAGTCACCCCAACTCAGCCACGATTTTTCAAATATTATGTAAAAAGTCAAACACAACGAGAGACGAAGACGGCGTCGAAGTAGCAGAAACAGAAGAAGACAACAAAAAAGAAAATGTGTTCAAAGGAGAAATCGTTAAAAAGTTTCATTTCATTTCGTTTGGTTTGCAGCAGCAAACCATCAAAAACACTGATACTGACACTGCCACTGCCACTGCATATATCGCCAACACATTTGTTGATGGCGTTGATGATCATGATCGTAATGGTGTCGAACATGCAGATGGTATCCATCGTCGTCGTAGTCGTCATCATCATCAGCACAATCACAATCATAACTCTCGTGTGTTCGTTCATGTTGCTGCTTAACTTCGTTTAATTTCACTTTATGCATCTCATTAAGATCTCGAGATGCATTTCTTTTTGTGACAACAGCTGGCACAGGATGTGGGTGATTAACCAACTCCTCGGCCGAGCAGGCGCAGAGGGCATGAATGAATGAATCACAATTAGATCAGTTTTCTCTGGCGCTCAGTTAAGAAATATAGAGCGATGCGATGTTGCAGAAACATGGTTCCAATTTAAACATGAATCACTTTGATCAACGGACCTCATCTTTGAAAAAATTCTCAAATCGCAAAACATCCATTAGCAAACGAGCAAAAAATCCCAAATTTTGGAACCTATTTTCCACACTTTGGGAATTTGGTGATTGTTCAAAATTCAAAAACTTGTTAGCCATTATATTCGCAGACATTTTTCCCACATAATTCCAAAATTTCTGTTTGATATAATTCAGTAGGAATTTGGTTTTCTAAAAAAATACATTTTTAAGAAATTTTTAGTTTTACGTTCAATGAAGCATAACAACTATTTATTTATCGCTATTGATTGCCTGTTACATATTATTGAAGCCTCTGTTCCGCCCTGTCCCAAATGGTATAAAGTTTTTATGAGAAGTGTATTTTCCAGCTTCATAATTATAATAAGATTTAAGGCCGAGGAATAAATAATAATCACCCTTATCGCGAATAAAAGGAGAATTTGTTCACGTGGAATTTTCTATTTCCCTCTCGGCGTAGGATGGTAATATGAATATAAATCGGGAATAGATTTCTCTTCTTTGCGTTGTTTTAGATATAAGGCGATCAAATTCAAGCAAGAAAGCGAAGAAACATAAAAATATCACCATAAATCGCGATTGGAAATTTACATTCCCGGGGAAATTTTATTTGTGATAAGGGTGAATAATTATAATGAGATGTGAAATCACCGCATATCATGGAGAACACATATGAGTCACTCCATGCCAAGCGATACGGTTTTTGACATCGATAACTGCGATTGTTTTGAAAGTTTGTAGAAGTTTTTGCAAAATCAACCAGAATTACAGTGAAAAATCGCCAAAATTATAATTTAATGAAAAAATAGGTCCAGCAAAAAAAAAAGGAAATAACGGAAGCACTTCCAAACTCAAAAACCAAATGTCCATTTCCCCCGCTTTTGAGGAAATTATTTTAAACAACTTCCAAAAAGTCAATAATATGTTAATATCTTGTAACATTTTACGAATAGTACAGGGTTTTCAAAAAAGAGGTGTTATTTTGAATCACTCGGTATTTCGGTAGCTGTCACTTTTGAAGCTTTTATTCTCTGACATTTGACAAGCAGTAACTACGCCATTACTAAAAATGGAACGATACACGCTTCAACAACGCATTGAAATTATTAAAATTCATGAATGAAAATCATCCGGAATTCCATCGAAAAATCATCTTGACTGATGAGGCCCATTCCAAATCGGTGGCTACGTCAACAAGCAAAATTGTCGCATCTGGGGCTCGAAAAACCCAAGAGTTATTGTTGAGAAGCCTGTCCATCCTCATCGTGTGACTGTATGGCGCGGTTTATGGTCCGGCGGGGTCATTGGACCTTACTTTTTCGAAAATGAAGTTGGAGGATCAACAGATACGGTGAATGGATTGCGCTATCGAGAGATGATTAATGATTTTTTATGGTCGGATTTGGATGGTATTGATGATGTGGACAACGTTTACTTTAAATAAGACGGCGCTACGTGCCACACAAGCAACGAAACCATTGCCCTTTTACGGGAAAAGTTTCCGGACCGTGTTATCTCTCGGAGAGGTGATCACAATTGGCCACCGAGATCTTGTGTTTTAACACCTTGCGACTTCTTCCTTTGGGGCCACGTGAAAGATAAGGTCTACGCCAACAGCCCAGCGTCGATTCAAGACCTCAAAGATAAAATTCGTGAGGCTATCGAGGACATAGGGCAGCCACTTTGCGATTTGGTTATGGAAAGTTTCATAAAAAGGATATGGTCCTGTAATCGTACTCCTGGTGGCAATTTGGCTGATGTTGTTTTTCATTATTAACGGCATACCTTCCTCTTTATTTTGAAATAAACATCGGATAATTTATCTAAAAAAATGGCATTTTTCTTTTAATACCAAAAGAACTCCTCTTGTTGGAAAACCCTGTATTTTCACAAATATGGGGTCACAGCTGTCCGCTTTGCACTCAGAAGGTCTCGGGATCGAATCGTTGCTCGGAAAAAAAACTTGCTTTGTTTCTTTTATTGCTTTTATAAATAAACAATGTTTAGCTTTGTATAATTTGAACAAATTAAACAATTTTGCTTACAAAAATAAAAATGTATTGTTTTATCAATCAAATATTTTTTTTTTTGATAATTAATACTACATAATATCAGTAAAAATAAGTAGTATTAATTTATTTTTATTGTTAAGTTTATTTTGTTAAGTTTCCTATAATAATTTATTTAGACAATTTATTCTCGAAAACCAAAGCATCGATTTCAAAAGTAAAAATTGAATTTTATTCACGAATATAGCTGCTAAAAAATATACAGTTATTTTTCTAAAAGTCACATTTTTGGGATTTACTTTCCCCGTTTTTTGGAAATGGCGGGATGTTTATATGAGTTATTATATGAGCGATTTAGATACCACAAATTACAACAGATTTTCTTCGAAACATCTTATATCACAACTAGAAACATCTGTGTTATATCGGTTCAGATTTATATATAGCTCCCATACAAATTTAGTTCCCGATTTGACTTTTTCCGCTCTAGAAACCACATTGTATCAGAGTGTCTTCAGATTTGGCGAAACATCTTATATTTAAACTAGGAACACCTATGTTGAAAATAGGTCAGATCGGTTCAGATTTACATATAGCTCCCAGAAACCATGAATTTTCACCGAATTTCTTCAAAGTGAGCATAACACGTTATATTTGTACTGGAATAACTTATTGTGAAAGTTAGTCACTTTATTCCATGTTTAGATATAGCCCCGATACAAATATTCTTTTCGATTTGACAAATTGGATATTGGAAAATATGACCTGGATATTAGATACATTATTAGATACAAAAGTTCTTCCCGTTTTCACTTTTTTACCGAGCTGAATTGTATTCGGATAGAAAGTGGAGTGTATCATATAGTCGGCCCCGCCCGACTTTAGCCTTTCCTTACTCGTTTTTTATTTTTTTTTGTGGTATGCGTTACAAATATATATATATATATATATATATATATATATATATTTAATTTCAATCAAATTTCTTATAATTTTAAACAAAATCAATTTTTTCCTATTTATTTTATAAAAAATTTGCCATCGATTTTTTTAAATTAAATTTTATTAATATTTAATAGTGTCAGTATCTCATATCGCTAACATGTTACAAAATTTTTAAGATTACCTTATGTTTTTAAGGTTTATTTTAGGCTAAGAGCTCAAAAAAAATAAAAAAAAAATGTTATGTATTTTTTTAATTTTCTCAATATTATTGATTTTTTATAACATTCCATTCAAATAGTATTTTCAGCATTTTGTGATTGGGTCCGACTTAATCGAACAATTTTTGTCAAATATTTGTTCAAATAATGAAAAAAAAATCATGATTTTCGAATAGCGAATAATTCGAATAAATTGTTCCAAATAATCGATTAATCGATATTATAAGTTTTGTATACAAATCTACTGAAGTCGTCGTCTACTTTGTATGATAAATTGATTTTGAATAGCCAGTTTGCTCCATTTGGGTAAACAATATGAAACACCAAATATAAAATCCAATAACTATTATTTTTTCGATTTTTGAAATGTATGCTCCACAGATATTAAAATAACTGGGGAACGATTTATCCGACTTCATTTAAAAAATAGCAAAATCTAGCCAATAGCTTCGGAAATATTTAAAATTTAAAGAATAGTAAATTCATAGAAAAGTGATAAAAGCAAACAAAATTGTTAAAATTCTGTTATAAATCACATGATCCATATTCGAAAAAAGTCAATGGATAAATTCTGAATTATGCTCAATTAAGGGAAGGTTCTTTATTTTGACAATAAATTAAAACTTCTTTTGAATTTCGAATTTGAAAATAAATTTTGTAAATAAAATTAGATACGTAATAAACGTTCAACTTAAACTGTCTTATCATGTTTATATAACTCCTATTATTTATCTTTTATTTGAGTGGACAATTGTTCGATTAATCGGTTAATCGAATAACTCTCGACGTCATTATTCGATTAATTGGAAATTATTTATTTTTAAATAAACGATTAATCGAATAACATAACAGTTCGAATTATTGTGCAGTCTGACCAGACCCCACAGTGTAAGCGCTACTCTTTGGTTCTCGAATTTTCAAAGGGCTCGCCAAGCAATGGATTTTTCAGACTCTGATGGTTCGCAACACCCTTAAAAAAGATTTAATTAATCAGATGAGAATTTTAAAGATTTGATAATTTTGTTTTTTTTTCTTATTTTCTTTGCAGGTATGATTGTTCAAGCCCTCCATCCCCACTCATATCGTAAATAACCAATATAAGATAGTAAGTCATTCGTGATATTTTACCAGCGTATGATTTAGAAAGTCAGTCATAGCTTTGGTTTTTGTTTGTTTTTGGATTTCCTGAAAAAAAGACCTTCCCTCTTTTTTGGAATTGAGTCCAAGCAACACAAAAAACACTTTAGACTTTGTTTAAATAAATAACGAATTATTACGATTACGTTAGTCTACACCAAACACATCATAAATCAAATAATTATCAGGTCGAATGATTAAACGCGCCCGAGTGACAGCGAACGTAACGTAACGAGACGACGACAAACATTAGTGACATGTTCAACCCAAATTTCGTGCAAGTTTCTAAAATGCTGAAGAAGAAGAAGAGAGAAAAAATCTAAAAAATTATAAATGATTTCACATTCATCATCATCATCATACACAGCACCATCACAATTATCGATAGACCGCCATAATTGAATCGAAGTGCCCCCTCGCCGCCTCATGCAATAGTGTGAAAAGGGCTGCGTTAGGCTGCGTTGGGTGGGTGGTTTTGAAATATGCCATGGATTTGAGGTACTCTCGCTGTCTTTTCTTAATAAAGTACACTGCGCGTAAAACAAATACGCCAGAGTTTGAACAAGAAACAGCTCGCGCATTTGCTTGTGGCTGTGGGTAATAAATAAACAATTTTATGGTGTTAGGCTCGCACAAAACATAGACATAGGGACGGGCGAGTGGACGAACGGACTCATGGATAGACAACGTGCCACACAATCATGTGGGGCATGTGTTAAGTACTCGAAGTGATTTGGTGTTGCTGCTGCCTTCTGTTTTTTTAGGAAGCTAAACTACAAACTCAAGTATGAAATATTCAGTCAAACATTTGGGGAGAAGGTGGTCGCTCGATCGCTGTTTTGTTGTTGTTGTTGTTTATGTGCTATCTATCTATCTATGCGGTCATAGTCATTTTATGTTTAATGAATCGTTGTTTGGTCATGCTTTGCCCTGCTAAACACCAAGTGTTGCATGCCACACTAACTGCACCAACTAACTGAGGAGCCACCAGCCAGCCACACTCGCCCCCACTGACACAACAGCACCGGGAAAACAATAAAAAAACAATGGGCACTCACATGGCACAGTGGGCGAAAAATATCTTATTGGCATGTATTGGAAGATGAGATTTTGTATAACAAACACAATAAGGATTTCAAATAATAATTTATTTAAAAATGTATTTTTTATTTGAACAATTATTTAAAAAATTTAAAACTTCCAAAAATTCGATTTTTCAAATTACAAAAGTTTAAAAAAACATTAAGTTTAGTTTGTTGTAAGCTTTTATTGTTGTTTTATTGTTAGTGAAAAATAAGATATAATATTTTTTCTCCAAAAACTATCGATTTGTTTAGTATATATTTTTAAATTATCAATTCAGATTATTTAGGAAATCGTTTTAGCATTGTTTTATTTTCTAATTATTTTTAAACATATTTTTATATTTTTATTATTTTCTATATTTTTTATTATTTTATTAATCATTTTTTAAATATTGCTTTTTATTTTTAAATAGTTTTTTTATTTTTTAATTATTTTCAAACAATTTTTAATTTTTTTAGAAAGTTTTTTAAATATATTTTTTTTAGTTTTTTTTTTATAAACTTATTTTTGTTGTTTGACGAATTTCAAGATTACAAGATTTAATAGTTTAATTTTTTTTAGCTTTTTCTCGAAAAGCTTATGTTTTTTATATTTTTATTGTTTGGGTTAAATAATTTATTTGTTAAAGCTTAAATTTTTCAAATTTTGAACTTGGATTATTTTTAATTGAGGAATTGCTTTGGACATTTTAAATTTTTTATGCTGTTTTAATTTTTTATATCCTATTCTTCGATTATTATTAATTTAGAAATTTGTTTTGATTTTTTAAATTATTTTCTTGTTTTTTTATTATTAAAAAGTTTGTAAAATTTATCGATTTCTTTGGTTTTATATTTATATATATTTTTAATATTTAGCTTGTATTTTGATTATTTTTTTGTTTTTGACTTTTGATTTATTTATGTATCGTTGACCTTTTTGTATAATTTTCTTATCGATTGATTCAGCTTGAGGCCATGAAAAAAACTGGTGGAGTTGTTTTATTATTTATTCCTATTATATATAAAATAAAAAATATTAAAATAAAAATAAATAATAAAACAACACCACCAGTTTTTTCATGGCCTCAAGCTGAATCAATCGATAAGAAAAGTTTTTTATTTTTTTTTAATTATTATTTTTTATTTTTAATTTTTTATATTCTAAACTCGGACTATTTGTTATTTAGGAATTAGTTTTGTATTTATCTATTTTTTATATTACTTTAAATTATTTTTTTTATTTTATCATATTCTGAACTTGGATTATTTTTAATTTTGGATTTTTTTTAGGTTTTTTAATTATTATTTTTTTATTTCTCTGACTTGTCAAGTTACAAATTGATTTTAAGCAAATTTATCGAGTTGTTTAGTTTTATATACTTTTTTAAAAAAATCAATTCTTTTCAATTCTAAATTCGGCCTGTTTAGGAAATCATTTTTATTTTATTTTTAAATATTATTTTTTTTTATTTCTGATTTTCTTGTAATTAATTTTTATTTTTTTATTTAGGAATTAGTTTTGTTTTTATTTTATGTAATTATTTTTAATTTTTATTTATTTTTTAGTTATTTTTTATTTTTAGATTTTTTAAATGTAAGAGTTTCTTTTTTTTTAATTTTTCATATTCTGAACTCGGATTAGTTTTAATTTGAGAACTTCGTTTATTTTTTTATGTTAATTTCTTTTTTAGTTAATTTTTATTTTTAATATTTTTTTTAGGTTTTTACTCGAAAAGTCCGAGCTACTGATATTTTATATTGTTGTAAATATTTATTTTCAATACTCTGAACATATATTATTTTTAATTTTGTTTTATTTTAAATATAATATATTTTTTTTAAATTAAATATTTTTAAGTATTGATAATGTTTATACCTTTTAAAATATTTTTTATTTTATTGAAATATATATTTATTCTGAAAGTACCCACTGTAGGTAATTTTCTACCTTCTTTGTTGGATGAGCAGTTATGCCACTGTGCATTTCTTTTCAGATCAACTCAAATTTGTATTAAATGTACTATACCATGCTGTAAGTCTGTCCACATTGACTGTGTTGTTTTTGGTACGTGCTTTAATTAAAAAAGGAACTCTTTCTAAATTCTATCTGAACTATGTGTTTTGCCCATAGTATCCACACCGAGCCAGACACCTTCCGTTACACTCGCAAAAACAAATAAACGCCATTAGTTTCTGTTTGTTTTAATTTCTGCCGCAATAAAATTTTTCCCCCACAACTCTTCCCAAAATATCAGCAAATATCGAGCTATAAAAGTCAACTTGCCCATCATAAAGTTAAGCTATTTTTTTTTATCGGCCTTTATGAAGAGGAACGACGGGCTGGGGTGTGTCTGGTGCCATTTCCTATTATACAGCAGCGGTATTTGTTTTTCGCCACACTATTTCATTTTGCCTAAAATTGTTTGTTTTTCTCGAGGAGAAACAGGTTTTTACAGTCTTTGTAATAGGCGCTGGGGTTGTCACAAGGTGCTTTTAAAATAATTTCAATAGAAAAAATATGAACGTGAAACACATTCCATTATGATAATTAAAAAATCGTTTAAATATAAAAACGTTTCAATTTTTTATAAACAGCACTATGTTTACTTTGGTAAATTGTCTATTATTTAAACCTCTCATTCACAATTTTGCTTATAGGTAACATTACGAGTAAATCTAAATCTAATCTAATATAAATCTAAATCTAAATAAAATCAAATATTTTTTTATTTTTGCTCTGAAGAGCATTTTTTCTATAGAAAAGTGTCCGGACGAGTACTTTTTCTATAGAAAAGTGTCCGGACGAGTACTTTTTCTATAGAAAAGTGTCCGGACGAGTACTTTTTCTATAGAAAAGTGTCCGGACGAGTACTTTTTCTATAGAAAATTGTCCGGACGAGTATTTTTTTCTATAGAAAAGTGTCCGGACGAGTACTTTTTGTATAGAAAAGTGTCCGGACGAGTACTTTTTGTATAGAAAAGTGTCCGGACGAGTACTTTTTCTATAGAAAAGTATCCGGGCGAGTACTTTTTCTATAGAAAAGTGTCCGGACGAGTACTTTTTTATTAGAAAAGTGTCCGGACGAGTACTTTTTCTATAGAAAAGTGTCCGGACAAACACTTTATCTATAGAAAAGTGTCCGGACAATAACTTTTTCTATAGAAAAGTATCCGGGCAAGCACTTTTTTCACTTAATTAATTATTTTTTATGATAGCACCACTTTTCAGTGACACAGGGTGCACTAAAAATATTAAAAATCGATTTGAAACTTAATTTGGTTACACTTCAACTTGAAAAATGCTACACTTTCCAACACTTAATGCTTTGACGTCAAAGAAAGTGGTGTTAGAACAAAAGTGTCAGGTTGACAGATAAAGTACACCACCTAGTGTCTATTATAGACGACATATTGTGGTATCATGTTCGGGTGGCAACTACCTTGCCACACGGTATAACATTACGGTTACTTGTCAACCCATGAAATGTCCTACAACAAATTGCCGGAATTTATGGAATCTCATCCCAGACATTGACTTTATTTCCATCACATTTAACCTCGAATGTGTGTAGTTTTCCACAACAAATATTTGTTATTTTCCAGAATAAATATCCTCCTTCCTTTACGCAGATAATAGTTTACGCACAGATAATTTATTTAATAACAAATATTCGACCTTGTCAGTTCTCTCTCTTGTATGCCACTTTGTCAAGATATGTATGTTATGTGTGTACATGTATTGGCAAATGTCAAAGAACTGTCAAAACTATTTGTGGTTCTGTTCTGTTTGTTTGTTGTTGCTGCTGTTGTTTGTTCATTGAATTCATTGCCCAGTTTCGTGGAAAGGCAAATGAATGATTACTCGTGTCACTGACTGACACTGACAACAATTGGTTTGCTCGGTGCGATGAATGGTTAGGGTTGAATGCCTTCCCTTCTTATGTGTGTGTGTGAGTACGTGTCTTCCCGCTCTACCTCTTTCGAGCCTATTTTCACCAGACCCCCCCCCCCCCCTTCACACGCCATCCACATAGAGCGTCGTCATAGAGTAATTCGTTATTTAGTTGGTTGGTTCTTTTTTGTATTTATTTTGGGGCTTTTCGTGTTTGCTTCTAACATTCTTCTCGCATATTGTTGTTAATAACATTTCGAGGTTAAATGCGTTCCTTAACCTCAGCTGTTAGCGAGCGTACGTCCAGACCCAAACCATCCATCCGTCCGTCGTACTCGCAGATACCGTATCATGCGAACAAGAATATTAGCAGCCACACTAGACAACAAACTACTGATGGTGGGACGATCTCTCTCTCTTCCTCCCTCTCTCACACACTCACTCATAATCTTCGAGAGCACATTATCGAAACATCATTCTCTCCGCCGGCCGCCGTTTGTATGTGCCCTACACATTTCCGTCCCTTAACCGTCTTCGCCATAGATCGTCAAGTATCTTTCTTCATTAACTTAATAGTTTGCTAAATATTTTTATTCATTTTCAGTTTTATTTTTCGTTTTTGTTTTGAGGATTCATACTTTGTGCTGTTCTCTATTGTTGTTTCTTCATTCTTTATAGAGCATTTCGTAGTTTCGATAATGAAAGAAGTGTACGTACGAGTCTAGTGAGTCCTAAACAATGCGGCTACACTGAAAGAAAAAATGTGAAACTTTAATATATCGATTGAATTTATAAACATTGTTAGCACAGCTGCTCCATCTATTGAAATTTTCTAATTAGTATTGGGCTGAAACCGCATCTGTGTGGTGAGTTGTGCATTTCACCACGGTGGTGAAATGGGGCAAAAAGGGATAAAAATAATATAAAAGTATTTTTCGTACTTTTGCGAGGTTAAATGGGAATGGAGAGATAAAAATGGTACCAACCAAACTGCCAAGAATAATGAAAATCTGTGTATTCATTCCTCTGACGCGTAAAAAATAAAGGGATTTTTCTAAATTCGTACTTTTAGGGACTAAAATGGAAAAGGGTGATAAACATTGTACCAACCAAATGGCCGCAGGGATACTAATGGGAACAGAGGGATACAAATGGCACCAAATAAACGGCTATAGGTAGAATGATGTAATTTGGTGTGTACACTAGAGCGTACCAGGTTACAAGTAAAAAAAAAAAAAGTTCGCCGTACACCTTCGAATATGAAGTATTATTGAAAGGTAGTTTCAAAAAAATTTTTTTTATTTTTTTATGCCGAACGTAGGGGTCGCGCTTTTACATTTTTCTATATAACTTCTGCATTTATAAACGGATTTTAAAGTGTGATACATCGATGTTTTTGTCCGATTTTTTTGTCTTTGAAGTCATTGAGCTCAAACATGATTCATGATTTTATGCGAGCTTTAATTTTCGATTATTAGAGTGGTACATTAGGGTAGTAGCAACTGAGAAATGATGGGTAAGTACCAGAAGGGGGTGCTTGAGCTCAATGACTTCAAAGACAAAAAAATCGGCCTCGTCGAGACAAAAACATCGATGTATCACACTTTAAAATCCGTTTATAAATACAAGTTATATAGAAAAATGTAAAAGCGCGACCCCTACGTTCGGCATAAAAAAATAAAAATTTTTTTTTTGAAACTACCTTTCAATAATACTTCATATTCGAAGGTGTACGGCGAACTTTTTTTTTGAGGTACGCCCTAGTGTACACCCCTCCAATAGCCGTAGTCGTACTTTTAAGGCGTAAAATGGAGATAACTATGGTACCAACCAAATAGCTGCAGCTACACTGAAAGAATTATCTTCATAATATTTATGATTTTATCATAACCTCAGAGAAAATTTTCATTAAAAAATCGGCAATGAAAAGACTTTATGAAACATTTCTTAGAAACATGCAGTTCTTCATTTGATGAACATTTGTCATAAAAATTCATTATTTTGCATAATAATATTTATGAATTTTTGCATATATTTCATAAAGAAACCTCATTAGTTCTATGAAAAAGTTTCATAAATATTACAAATTAATACTTCTAAGTTTCCAATATAAACAAAATAGCAAAAAAGGTTTGACTTGTTAACTAACCAATCAACACACAACATCATTGCGATAATCTTTGCAATGAGTACGTCTTTGACCAAAATCAGGGTAAATACTTATGTCATAGTTAACAGAGGACAAATGAGAATTGCTAGCATTCAACCGAATAAAGTCGACACACTAAAAATGTAGTTGTATGTTATGAAACATTTTATAAAAACTATGAAAACTATCCTTCATTATATTTGTGAAAACATTTCATAACAAAAATATTTTATTGGTTATGACATATTTGACAATATTTAAGAATTTTTTCTTTAATACTATGAAATCTTTCTTTGGTTTTATGAAACTAAATTTCACTAATTTATCAATTTTGATTTATGCAATATGAAATGGTTTTGAACAGGTGTATGAAACATTTCGTTTTATTTATGCAATTTTCATACATATTGAAAAAAAAAAATCACTAAATTTATGAAAAATCTTTTATGAAATCGCTTCATAAATATTATGATGGAAAATTCTTTCAGTGTAGGATCATGGAATTCGGTGTATCCATATACAAAATATTTTTTCCCCAAATCCGTACTTTATTTTGTTGCTTTTGGACAAAACTGAGTAGAGTAATGAAGCTAGGCTAACATGAACTGTGGAAGTGAGAGATAATGGATTTTAAAAAAGTGTACTTTTGGAATTAAAATAGGATGGAAATACAACCAATCATACCGAAATGAGCAAATATTTAGGTAAGTAAGTTTTTCTGAAGATTGCTGCCTTACATTTACTCTTTGAATTGACTTAAAGTATTATTTCGTTATATTGTATAAACATATTGTTAGCCTTGCCTTATTAAAATTATTTTTTAAAAAAATATTTTTTTCAATATTTTCATTAATTTGGTTATGGTATATTAAAAAAATAAAATTTTCCTATAATGTTACTACACTTCTTCAAAATCGACAGTCTCTGTGTAATGTAATCCATGGCGGAGGGTATATAATGTTCGGTCCGGCCGAAATTAACACCCTTTTTACTTCTCAATTTTGGTCTCAATTTTTAAAAATCAATATTTTCCCCAATATCCACTAAAATCCCTCTAAGTATGTTTTCAGTGTTTTCTAAAATATTTATGCTGGAAATTCAATGGATTAATAAAGAAAAAATCAACAAAACCTTTTAGCAAAAATAGAACATTCGAAATAGTGAAAAAGACGTAAATCTTGTGATTCGCACGTTGTGAAAATTTGACTCTTCGCCAATGAATTTAACATGGGGTTGTCATAGGAGTCATGACATTTGTTGTGAAACACGTTAATTTCAACCGTTTCAGCCCCGCATTTTTCTTTGATAAATCCGGAAAATTGGATATACTTTTTGACGAACTATGGCTCGAAATAATATTTCTAATGAATTTTGGGGACAGGACATGATGTTTACTAAAATCATTATCCTGCAGATTCCGATTAAATAAGAAAAAATATTTTGATGATTTTATGTTTCATAATTTTTATAATCTTAAATATAAAATAAATAAATTCAAATACAGTTTTTTGTCATCGATGAACTGCCAAAAGATATGCCAAGAAAATTTAATTAAAAAAAATAATAATTGATATTTTAGATTTAACTTCGATTTTCGCCTTCCTATGAGATTCAAGCTACTGAATTTCTTTTTTTTCTTATGAATAATATTTGTTACATAAAAATTATAACCTCTGAAAAATATTTGATTTTAAAGATTTTATAGGAAAAATCGTGATGTTGCTGATACACTCAGAAAAATAGCATTCCTAAATTTGAGTAAAACCATAGTCCAATTTACTCCAGTTTAGTAAAAATTTCCTTTAAAATAGGAAAATTAACTAAGTATCAGTAATGTTTCCTTATATCAAAGTCATAGGAAATAGTTCATTTACTAGAAATAGGGTAGTAAATTTACTTAAAAACATTTCATTGGATCGAATAAAAAATTCTTACAATTGAGTAAATTCATACTTGTGTGGAAGAAAATTTCCAACTAAGAAAAATATTACATTTTTTATATGGAAAAAAATCATTTAGGAAATTTTAATTAAAAAATGAGATCTTTCTTTAAATTAAGTTAATGTGTTTACTGAAATTTATGCCGAGTTCTTCATACATTTAAGTATTAATGAACTTATCACAAAAATCATTTCAATTTGTTCAGAAAGTTTTATGACATCTAGAGTGCTGAAATTTTGTGTAAGTGCATCTAGAATTAATGTGCGTAGTTGTGCCAAAAATGGGCCGTATTAGAAAAGTGGGCGTGGCACCTCCCACACGAAGTTAAAACCCATTTTCGAATATATTCCGTTCTATGACAGATACAATACTGAAATTTTGTCTGAGTGCATCCAGCATCAATGTGCATAGTTGTGCCAAAAATGGGCGGTATTGGAAAAGTGGGTGTGGCACCTCCCATACGAAGTTCAAACCAATTATTGAATATTGCCAGTTCTATGACACCTAGAGTGCTGAAATTTTGTGTAAGTGCGTCCAGCATCAATGTGCATAGTTGAGCCAAAAATGGGCGTTATTGGAAGAGTGGGCGTGGCACCTCGCATACGAAGTTAAAACATATTATTGAATATTATGACTTCTACGACACCTAGAGTGCTGAAATTTTGTGTCAATGCATCTAGCATAAACGTGCGTAGTTGTGCCAAAAATGGACGGTATTGGAAAAGTGGGCGTGGTACCTCCCATATGATGTTAAAACCTATTATTGAATATTGTTAGTTTTATGACACCTAGAGTGCTGAAATTTTGTGTAAGTGCATCTAGCATTTTAGTCTAAGAAGCAATTCTCATTCGTTTGCCGAGACTTATTTCTTAAATAATTCAAATATTATTGTAAACAACCACTGCGAAGGCGCCTATCTTGTCTTCGCAGCAATCATGGAATAATAGCTCAACTATTTATGGCAGTGGTATAATGAATTTTTTGAGAAATATTTCATGTTGCCAATTTTTGTATCAGTTTTGCATACTAAGAAGCAAAATCATCTGTTTGAATTATTTTTAGATAAGTTGAACTTATTTTAAGTTCATTTTTTCCTTGTATCAAGTAAAATTTTCCTATGTTTAAGTAAAAATTTACTCGTTTTGAGGAAAAAAATCAGCAAAATTGTCCTTAGTTCAAGTAAATATGCACTTGATTTGCGTAAAAATTTATTTAATTTTAGGAAAATTTCAGCAAAATTTTACTAAGATTTAGTAAAAATTTACTTGGTTTTAGGAAAACATTATTTAGATTTAGCAAAATTTTACTTAGACTTAGTAAAAATGTACTTGGTTTGAGGAAAAACTTACTGGAATTTCCCTTAGTTTGAGTAATTATTTACTTGGTTTGAGGAAAATTGAACTAGAATCAAGTTCAAAGCATCTACTACTTTTGAGGAAAAGTTTGAACTTGATATGAGGAAATATTGCTTTAGTGCTATACGATGTTCAATTTAGGGGCGAAAGGCTTAAGTTAAGTGGCAATTTTAAAACATCCGCCGCCACTGAGGGTGTAGATGAGAAATGTAAACTAAAATTCAGAAAATACAATTTGAATTTGAAAAAAGAAATTTGAAATCTCGAAGAGGCAAATTGATATTCAGAAATTTAAATTGAAATTAATTTCTATTTTCTCACTTTCACTTGTTTATTTCTCAACATCAAATTGTATATTCTCAAGTTCAATTTAAATTTCTGAATTTAAATTTTTATTTTCTAAATTTAAATTTGTATTTCTGTATTTCAATTTGTATTTTCTTAGTTTCAATTTAAAATGGTGTAGAAATCAGCTTATTGGGGAATTTTCTCGGCAAGTTGCACCATCTTGTTGCAACTACACAGCATTCATCAGCCACCCTGTATTTACCAGATTTTCGGCCTGTACAACAATCATACTCTAACATCGTTGCTTTTCTCTAAGTGTATTCTCCGAAAAACACTGCCTGGGTGGGGGGCTCATTTAAATATTTTGCTATTTTAATTTCGCGCTTTATTTTCTCACTCTATTTTTTGATGTTTCACCTCTCCTTCGTTCGTTTATTATGATTGCCATTAGCTATTGTACACACATTGGACATTGCTATTGTTGATGTTTTTGGTGGTTTATTGCCGGTTTTAGTTGAAAGTGTTGTTGTTGCTACCGACGTTGTTCTCGTTCGTTGGTGTCGTTCTCATGTTGCGCGCCGACGTCTTCGTTGTTGTTGTTGGTGCGCGGTTGTTTGGCGAATTTTGCGTTTTGTGAACTACCTTGACTTCTAAAAAAGGCTTATTAAGCGAGATAGACCGACCCGCTGACGATGGGACCGAAGAACAACGTACAAACAAGCAACTACGTCAATTCTCTCTATATCTCGGTGGTGTGGGCTATGTGGTCGCTTTTTTTGTTTTAATAGTTTCGGAATGTTTTCCTGCTGTTGTTATTATTCTGCTCTTCTTTATCTGAGGGAGGAACACGGACTGGGTGGTGGGGGGAGGGTTGGTGACTTCTCAATCTAATTCTAACACTTTGAATACAAAATTTGCCTTTGGTGGTCTGGTGGGAATTTACAAATTGTTTTCTACGATAGTCAGCCAGCCACACGTCCATACATACGACGTAGATGTAATAAAAGATCATTCAACTTTGGGCAGTAGTTGGGAAACCTGTAACATTGGATAGGCAGCAGGCTAAGTGGTGATTTGTATGGTCGATAGAAATTCGATAATATGTATGTTCTCGGAGTCACGTTTGAAAATCACATCGCGAGTGTTCGATTAGAGTTGCAAATAATCTACAAGCGTTGTAAAAAGGTGAACAAATAATTAATATTGACGAAGACTTTCAATATCTTGACGGAGATGAATTAGATTTGATACGGTTATATGGTCTACAAAAAAAGACCAAATTAATATCACGTCCATATGGGCATCTCCCAGGGCACGGACGCCTTAAACTACGCCAAAAACAAGAAAGAAACTGAAAAAGTCGATCAGCCTTTTTAGTGTTCTAAAGCGCTTAAAGAGTACAGCATTTTAAAAATATATCGTCAGGATTTAGTACAAATTAGTATAAAATTATAAACAATTATACATCGAAACGGACGCGACAAAAGTTCAGCTGTTTTTTGAGAACTTTGTTTTTCCATATATACATGAAAATGAAGGTCAGAGGATATATTTTGTTCGTAGATTTATGAAATACGAGAATTATCTCTTAATTTTTTTAAGTAGGTACGGACGGGACAAAAATTTCCACTCGTAGTAAAAAAATTTAGTAATTTTCGAACAAGTTAACTTTCATAATAAAAAAAAGTTGCCGAAATAAGGAAAAAATAAAGTTAAAGGCTATTAATGTGGTCCGATTTCCTTTTTTTGGTAGACCTTTTTTTGGGAGTTGCCCATAGTTACATCAATAAAAACCCAAAGTCTCGAGAATGAAGTAGAAAACTCTGGGAGTTGATATTATTTTTTGTGTAGTTATTGTCGAGTAGCACAAGAATCTGTTTTTGAAATTTCCCAGATACCCGCAAAATCTTGAGTTACGGGTAAAAACCCGGTATTTCGTACCATTGCCAACTTATACGTGTGCAACTTAGTTGGTTATCAATCGACAACCGAAGAAAACTGGAGCTTTCGATAGATATGCAGCGTATTTAAGAAAACTTAAGAAATCGGTGAGCTTTTGTCCATCAAACGCAATTTTTAAACCATTTTAGCCATTTTTCAACTTTATTTTCTTTTTGGTAACCGTACCACCTGTAAATTTATTTAAATAACACATTAAGTAAGGAGTAAAACGTCGGTTTGTTTTTAAGAATTTGGGAGTCATTGACGTTTTTATTAATTTATATTTTTTTTTTTTGCAAAATACAAGTTTTGGTCATTCCAGGTCATATCTCTCATAAGTTTACGAATTGAGGTCCAATAAAAACACTTAAAATTCGTCAAAAAGATTAAAACGATAAGAAGAAGTTACTACACTCAGAAAAAAGTGAACCCTATAATGTGTTAAAATGAACTAAAAATTAGGAAAATTGAACTTCGTATAGCGCTAAAGCAATTCTACACCTTTTTCAATTGTAATTCAAAAGACACCACTTGAAATTCAAAAATTCCATTTGAAATTCAAAAAATGTCAATTGAAATTCAAAACTCATCATTTGTAACTCAAAAGACATCATTTGAAATTCAAAACTCTTCATTTGTAATTCAAAACTCGTCATTTGCAATTCAAAACTCGCCATAAGTAATTCAAAAGACATCAATTGAAATTCAAAAGTTTTCATTTGAAATTTAAGAATTATTCCATTTGCAATACAAAAAGGGTAAACACAATTATTTAAGCAAAATATACATTAGCTTGGGTAGCATTTATTTATTTCTGTAAATTTTAATATTCTGCTGTTTAGAAAACAGATCCCACGCAAATCACTCTAACCTATTTAAATTTAAAGATTTTATAGGTTCTATACGGACGTACGGAATACTCTGAAATTTGATCTTTGGTAATGTTTTCACAGACGTTATATACACCTGCAATATGAGCGATATTGCAAGACCTCTTACAAATTGGCATAAGCTTTGGTTAAAATAAAACTGATCAGTAACAATTTAATATTGGAAATGGTTTTATAATCACTTAATACCTGTGAAATAGTTATGTTTCGTTGTAGCTCCCACACAAATAATACGACCCTAAGTAAAATGCAAATCATTGTAAATTATATTCAGATGCTCATTTTACATCATTATAATTATTAAATGCTTTTCATTTTATTAAATCTGTTTTCAAAACTGCAGAAAATAAATGCTACCCCACCTAATGTATATTTTTCTTAAATAATTTTGCTTACATTTTTGAATTTCAAATGGAATATTTTGAATTTCAAATGGAATAATTTTTAAATTTCAAATGAAAACTTTTGAATTTCAAATGGTATATATTGAATTTCAAATGACGAGTTTTAAATTTCAAACGATGAGTTTTGAATTTCATATGACGACTTTTGAATTTCTAATGGTGTCTTTTGAATTACAAATGACGAGTTTTAAATTTCAAACGATGAGTTTTGAATTTCAAAGGATGAGTTTTGAATTTCAAATGATATTTTTTGAATTTCAATAGATATTTTTGAATTTCAATAGAAATTTTTGAATTTCAATAGAAATTTTTGAATTTTAAATTGTATCTTTTGAATTACACTTGAAAATTGTGTAGTTCAATTTTCCTCAAATAAAGTAAATATTTACTCAAACTGAGGAAAATTGCAGTAAGTTTTTCCTCAAACCAAGTAAATTTGTACTGAGTTTAAGTAAAATGTTGCATTTTTTTTTAGTCAAGTATATTTTTCCGCAATTCAAGTAAATATTTACTTAAACTGAGGATAAATTTGCTGATTTCTTCCTCAAAACAAGAAAAATTTTTACTCAAACTGAGTAAAATTTTACTTGATACTAACACCAATAAAAAAGTGAACTTGAATAGTTCAACTTAATAAGTTCAACATATCTACAAATAATTCAAACAAATGATTTTGCTTCAGAGTATGCAAAACTGACACAAAAATTTGCAACATGAAATATTTCTCAAAAATGCATTATAAAGGGTAATAGGAAAGTTTTTCTAAAAAAAAACACATAAAATTCAGATAAATGCATGAAATATTTATTTGAATCGATAGTACGGTCAATATAATTTAATGTTTGAAGATTATTTCATGCAAATTTTGGCAAATGCCAATTTTGGCATTTCCACGTTTTTGAGTAACAGAGGCCCAATTGCTGCGAACGGCGACGAATCGATAGTTGATGGTCATCATTAACACTGGCCGATACAGCTGCGATATTTTCTTCAGTTCACACTCTACGTAAGCGCGTTGGTGGGTTAATGTCCAACAATGTAAATTTGGTGCGAAATTTAGTCACAATAGCCCGAATAGCCGCTTCAGTGGGTCGATTAAACTGACCACAAAATGGAAGCGCGCGATGAACTTTCTTAACAGAGCACGCATTTTGATAATAAAATTAAATAATTTGCAAGCGTTGTTCGATTGTAAGACGATTCATGGTTAAGTTATAGACCAAACTGAAGATGTTTGACAGTGAAACAAAACACGAAACGTGCGTCAGCTGTTTAAAGCAGTGTTGCCAAAAAGATAATAGCAAAAAGATCACCCTTTACCTCTGCCATAAATAGTTGAGCTATTATTCCATGATTGCTGCGAAAGCAAGATAGGCGCCTTCGCAGTGGTTGTTTAGAATAATACTTGAAGTATTTAAAAAATAAGTCTCGGCAAACGAATGAGAATTGCTTCTTAAATTAATATTCAAGAATTTTCTAAACAAATTGAAGTGATTTTTTATAAGTTCTTTAATACTTAAATGTATGAAGAACTCGGCATAAATTTCGGTAAATGTTTTTACATCATTTAAGAAAAACGCATTTTTTGTTAAAAATTCCTAAATGGAATGTTTTTCCATACAAAGAAATTCTTAATATTTTTATTATCTAAAACCTTGGAAAGTTTCTTCCACACAACTATAAGAATTTTTTTAACAAAAAAAAAATATTTTTTCCGATTTTTTTCTATTTGTCGTCAGCAAAAAAAAACGATTATTTCTCAATTTTTTAACTACTTTTTGCATTTGAAAGTGATATTCACAACATTTGTAGTCATCATAATTACCTTTAATTGTACAGATAAGCGGAAGTGATCGGACATATATTTCCAAAATGAGAGTATAAATATTAAAGGAGACTTCGACTCGAGAATTGAAAAAAATTGGACGAGAATCGGAAAAAAATTTTTTTCTACATATAAATTGTTGTGTTGATTTTTTTGAAACGATATGCTTCAAGTCACTCAAAAATAAACGTTATTGTCTCGGGTACATTTTTTTTATTTTTTCGTTGCATAGTTGCTATCTATTCAGATATAAGACGAAAAATAATTTCACAAACAAATCATAATTGAATGACAGATCTGTCTGAAGGGTCATCGTGGGAGGCATCTCCCCGCTGATGTCGAGACATATGTGGCTGGCTATATGAAAAATGACCTGAGCTTAACCTGGACACATTTTTGCTGAACAGAACTAAGATGGTTCTTACGCTGGCTGCTAAGTGGAGCTAAGTTGTATCTATGACAGCTTAAACGCCGCCGCCCTTGTTTTATAATAAATTTCACATAAACTTGGCTCGTCTCGTCTCTTTCAATTGTATTCCAAAAAGACATTTATAGTCAGTCATCGTCGTCGTTGTCGTTCGTTGTCGTAGTGACTTGGTTGGTGGTGTTGGTGTTGGCTAAGTAGCGTCAACCTTGAGCGTAATTTTCAAGGTGTTCATACGTTAATAGCTTAAGCTACAACAAAATGTACAACTTGTGTTCAAGTAATAACGTTGTCGTTGTTGTTGGTTGTCGTTATTCTTCTAGTAACTTGTAAAGTTTGCCAAGAGTTTTTGTCGGTATGTTCACGGGTATGTGAGTGAGTGAGTGTTTGTGTGTGTGTGTGTGTGTGTGTGTGCCTTGTGTAAAATTCATTATAAAACCTGAGCTGAAATCACTTTACAACAAAGTTAAGCGTAACAAAAGACGACCCCACTTTAATTTCATGTTGTCTCTTCTTACCTTCCCCCGTCCCACTCGCCCAACAAACGCCCTTCCCACAATGATATTTTTCCAAAAAACAAAGAAGAAGGCGAGCGAGGAACATAAGGAATCCAAGGGCATTCAATGTAAGACCCTTGGGAAACGTAGGTAGGCATTTAGATTCAATGATGAGAACAAAAATTACCTCCCTCACATTCAGCGAATAGATTAAATAGAGCCACAATTTAAAGCCGCCACCGAATGACTAGCGATGTTCGATTTTTCGTGGTAGTTTTATTAGGCTTTATAGCTGAATTTCTAAAATCAGGGTTCTGTAAAAAATATTTACTGTTTACAGTTGTTCGCAATGATGAGTTTCTAAACTTCGGAGGGAATGCCAGGTGATGGGTCGATCAGCCAGTAATGCATCCCGAAAAAAATCAAAAATTGCAAAAATCTTAGTATCCCATTACATCGAGCGTGTAATTCTTGAGATACGGTCTAAAATGTTCGAAGAAGTCGTCGAAAATTGGAGCACTTATTTTTTAAAATAGAGAATTGTGTCGTGAATTGACGCCCTTATTTTTGTAATATAGAGAATTGAGTCTCGAATGAGTGAAGTTGCCCAATGTGTTTACTTTCAATTGTATGAAATAAATTCATGGGATCTCACACGAATTGAAAGTTATAGAAGAACCCTTAAAACTGTGTTTTGCAAATACACCAATACCTCGTGATAACGTTCAAAAAAAAAACACGACGCAAAGTGTATTATGAATTTTCTATAGCAAACCATGTAAAGGTCGAAGATAGGTTCCAGGGTTACTTAAGTAAACATTTAAAAACAAAAATAATACAAAATTGTATACATACATACCAAAAAAAAAAAGAAACAAAAAAAAAACATATTCAATTAAAACAAAATAAAATAATCAATTAATTTATAAAAACCAAAATAAAAATTAATCACTGTCAGATGAGTCCATAGTGGCTGTTGTCGTAATCGTCTTTCTTTCACAAAATATTGGTCCAATGTTTGCTGAGCAGTTTTTTCAACGTAAAATAAATTTCGTTGTAGCAATTGATAATCGTAGATACCGCCTGGAACATTTTAAAACTCCTTGCGCTGTCAGGAACTTTTTTTAAAAAAGACCCCATAGCTTCTTCAATGAAACATATCGCTTTGGAATTTTGTTTGGAGGTTAAATTTTGTTCTTCGGATATTTCAATTGAACGGTCACTGTCATCTTCTTCATTAGCAAATTGCAATTCCAGTTGCAATAGTTCTTCATTAGACAAATGTTTGTTGTGCGAGGTTTGCAATTCATTTTATGTCATTCTCTTCCATACCTTCAAAATTAGACTCTCTAGCTAAATTAGAAATTTCATGACGAACAGCTGATGTACCATCAACTTCTGCAGCGCATATTCTGTGAACACATTCAGGCTATATTTTGCTCCAAACACCATTCATGCAAGATGGTTTAACCTTCCCCCACGAATCAGAAATAATTTCTATGTCTTTCATAATGTCGAACTTTTTCCAAAAATCTAACCCAAAACAACGCAACTTCGAAAATCTAACGACGCACAGTGAAAAATTAGTACTAATTCAGCAGCGACGCAACTTCGCAAAAAACGCAAAACGAAACGGCGCAAAGCGAGGTATTGGTGTAAATATATTTTTGTAAAATTTGTACACCGAAATGATACTTGTCTTAAAAAAGGTAACTTCCAAATTATAAAACATGTGTAAAAATTAAGTAATTTCAAGTAATCGCACATTTTGGTTTTTTTCATCTCTCCGATTTTGATGAAATTTTGCAATTATGTATTTTTCTATAAGGCAAATAAAGCTGTTTTTACGATTTAAAAAAAATAGAATTTACAGACACTAGGGTGGAAAGAAACTAAAGTATACAAATAAAAATGTAATTTTATATACAAATGTAATTTTTTACTAATTTACAGCAAAAATCTTCTAGTTTAACAGAAAATTTGTCAAATCTTATTTTTTTTTTAATTTTTTCTTATTTATTTTGTAAAAAATATACCTTAGATTTTTGTAAAATAAATTTTATTAATAGTTAATAGCGTCAGAAAGGACATTTCATAAGTTTGATGATGTTCTCTCCGGCACTTACTGTAAAACAATTATAAACGTGTTTGCTGTCGAAATTAGAAAATTCAATTTAAATTTTTGATGTTCCCACATAAAATGAATGAAAAATTTGTCCCAATTATTTTTTTATTAAATATTTTTTTATTAAATATTTTATTTATTGTCCATTAATTATTTTTTTATTAAATATTTTTAATTTCGACAGCAATCACATTTGTAATTGTTGCAGAGTGCACCATCATGCATCTTACTGGCTCTATTAACTATAAATATTAGCCTACTAAAGTCTATTTATTATACTAAGGTCTATTTTTGTTTATAAAATAAATAAAAAGATAAAAAATATTTATTTTTGTTTAATTTTATGCAATAAAAAAGAAAATAAAATAAATTTTCTATTTTTCCGGATAGTCTGGCTAGAGGTCATGAACAAATAAATAAACTGATGTTTAGTTTTTTTAAATTGTTTTATTTATTTTTTCCGATATTTCGATCGTCATCGACGATCATCCTCAGAAATATTAAATTTTAGCAAAAACAATGAACTTTTTTGTTTCGAAGTACTTTCTCAAAAAAAAAAAAAATAAATAAAAAATAAAAATTTTTTTAATTTTTTGTGTAAAACTAGAAAAAATTTGCTTGAAATTAGTAAAAAAAAATATATTTTACCACAAAAAATTACATTTTTTTAAATTAACTTATGACAAAAATACTTTTTTCTCGATCCACCCTAGTATCTTCAATTTCTTATTTTTTGAAAATCGTTAATACCGATTTATTCGCCTTATAAAAAAATATTTGTATCTCATACCACAAAAATTAAAAAAAGGCTTTACTTTATTTTATACTTTATTTTCGATCCACTCTAGTGTCTACAATTTCCTAATTTTGAAAATATCATACTACAAAAAAAATATTTTTTTTTTTAAATTAACTTATGTTAAAAAATATTTTTTTGATCCACCCTAGTATCTACATTTTTTTATTTTTGAAAATTTATTACTTAGCTGACAATGTCAAAAGTCTGTAAAAGTTTGTAAATAAATTTGCATTCTATTAAATATAGATGCAAAACGGTCTTGAGTCAGGACAATATACAAGTTCAAATCAATTATTTTTTTGGCTAAAAAAAATTGTCTAGATTAAACTGATTTCTATTTAACGATTAACCATGCTGATTCAAGGTGTTGTCACTCACGGCTTAAATGAGGCTAATTGCCATTTAGCAAATGTTTGTCTCGACTAAGCTGAGACAAATGTTCATATATAAAGTCGTACCTCTTCTAAGCAGACACCAATTTTCATTTAGTAAATATTTTTCGCTGCCAAATTGTGACGAATTTTCATATAGAGTTTTTGACTAGTTATTCCTGGACAGACAATTTCGAAAATCAATATTGTCTGGGTTAAGCGGAGTCATTCGTTTCTTTTAGCAAACTTAAAAATAAGGTTCGGAATTCACACTTGATGGCTATTCCCTCCGAATGGTGGTTCTTACTAAAAACGGGGTATTAAATATGGCTAAAAAAGTTTTTTTGGAACCATCCTCGTACACACATGGTCACCATTAGGTTATCCAATTGTTCGTACTTTTGGATTATTCAATTAATTGTTTATTCGAAAATGCAATAAAATAATAATTAACCGACAGCTTTTATTTTTTTATTAATCGAATAAAATTTGTGCATTATTTTAATTTTGTTAGGAACATAACCAAGTTTTATCATTTTATTTGAAAAGGCGATTCTTTTCCTTTGTTTTAATAAAGTTCGAATTCGAAAAATCTCGTTCACTTACTGTTGAAGTCGCAACAATAGAATTTGAATTTGGAATTTGAGTTCTTAATGTAAATATAAAAAAAAGTCATATTGTTTATCTTTCCATTCTACTTTTCGTTTTTTGCTGGATTTTGTACTATTTTTATTGCTTCGTTTTTGATCGGACAAAGGCTCATTTCAACAACAATATTTTCTTCTGCAGTCAGAACTCCAAATAGCCTTTTCTATAATGATCTATCAAACTCTTTAGTTTCCGCTTTGTTGCATATGTAGAAAATCCATTACCAGAGGTACAAAATCAGTGTATTAAAAACCTTTATTCATTAACCCTAGAAAGATAACCCTATTGGAAGCTACGGAAAAGATAACCATACGTCTGTGGGACGTATCATAGTTTTTCTTTATGGTGACAACATTTTTGGAAATATTTTTTACCTTTTTTGTACTTACATGGATTCTTTATATATTTCTTTATTATTTAAATGCGTTATTGGCTACAGTAGACGACTGAGAAAAACAAAAACAGCAACGTGTTGCACAAACATTCGAGAGAGGGAGAGCGAAAAATTAAAAAGGCATACGTCTCTCAGACGTAGGTTATCTTTCTAGGGTTAAAGAAAGTCTTTCGCAAAGCAAGTATTTAATTTTGATAGAGTTTTCATTAAAAAATCTATGATTGTATTTGTAGTAGTATAACATTTCGAATATTCGATTATTTGGTACGGATTAATCGAATTATTCGTTATTCGAAAATCTGACATTTCTGATTATTCGAACAAAATGTAGATAATAAATATTCAATTAATCGAATAAAATTTAATCGGTTGGATACCCTGATTATTCGAACAAAATTTTGATAATAAATATTCAATTAATCGAATAAAATTTAATCGGTTGGATACCCTAGTCACCATATATTGGTTGGCAACGCGGATTCTTTTTCGAATAAGAATCCACAGTCAGCTGTTTGATATATTAACCGTTTGGCAACGCTTATCTCATGATAACCTCAATTGTCACAATCGTACTACAACATATTAAATACGGAAATGAAGAAGATACACAATCGAGGTGGCCATTTAAAATGCCGTCTCTTGTCATTGCCATATTGCTCCATAATGCGCGACGCTGCCTTAATTGACAATTAAATCGAGGCTATTTATTACAGACACATTTGAACATTTCTCAATTACAAATAATTCAACTTCCCTAAAGGGTCAAAATCCAAATATCAAAACTCACTGAATGCCGGCCCCACAGGCAGACAGACAGATAGGTAGGTAGGTAGGTAGTGCTGCTTAGTTGGACATTAATACTTAACAGTTTAGACTTGTACACATGGACTTCAGCACTAAGAAGCTCGTTGTTGGCCGTCTGTCTGTCTCTTAACAAATTGTTTCTCTGTTAATTGTTTTTGTTTAAACACCACAGCAACAGTAACAACAACAACAAAAGAAAGAAAAAATATGATGTGTGTGCTGAAGTCTTTAAACATTTTTGTTTTTTTTTTTTTCAAATTTTGAACAAAAAATGTTTTGTTTTTTATTTGTTGATTATATAGTAAACTAATCACGTTTTGCAATATTTTCCTCTACCGAAAATCAACACGATTTGATTTTGACTGTGATTGTGATTGTGAACGTTGCTTGGCGATCGATGATTGTGTTCATGATGTTGTTGAACGGCTCGGGCCCCATGGTTGTTGGGCGACTTCATGTAATTTCAATTAAATTTATGCATAATTTGCTAAATATTAATAATTTTTATGTGTATTTTTTGGTCTTTTTATCTTTTTTTGTATAATTTTTTTGTTTGAATTTTTTATGTTTTGTTGCTTGGTTTGTGTGTGGAGAGGTGGTGTTGTGTCGGATCGGATGATAAATGAAACGTGATTTGTTTAACTAAATCGAAAACAACAAACAATGATTAATTAGTTTAATATGAATTATGAAGAGTTTCGAAAAAAACATAATATTGTTGTTGCTGTTGTTGCCGTGAATAAATGATAACGAGCAACAATAAGAAGATCATCGCCTCGATACGATTACGCTGATGGCAGGAATAAATGAACGCCAATACAAAGGAAGTCATTCAATCAAACGAACGAACGATCGATCGTTCGTTCGTTCGTTGTCGCTGTCGTTGAGTTCTTAATTTGTCAGAAAGGTTATTGGTATCTCCGAGCACAGACAACAGACACGTCAGACATAATTATGGCCTTAATATTTTTACATTTCTATAGAATAACGACAATAGTTTACAGCCATTTGTACCCGAAGAAAAAGAAAAACTTATAAAGACGAGAGATAAAATAGAAAATAAATATTGTTGTGAATAGTTATTTTGTGCCGATATGGATGGCAGTGAGGACGCATACTCCGCCAGACAACTCAGATTTAGCTATGGACAAGACCATCTATCTGACTATTCAGCAGCATTGCGAGTATTTACAGTAGTTAGAGTTATAGGTAATTACAGTAATTGATTCTTCTTTAATTATAATTGTCGAGTAATTGAGTAAGTACTAGATATGGGCTCGACTCACGTGAATGATTCACGCGTGATCGTGAGCAAAATTTATTTTACTCACGTGAGCGTGCGTGAACGTGAGGAAAGAAAAAAATGTTCGTGCGTGAGTCTAATTTCTACGTGAATCACGTGATTTTTTCGTGAGTAGCACATATTTTATTTCGTTTAAAAATTTAAAATTTTCCATTCAAAATAAAAGTCATATTTATTTCTAAAACAAAGTGCTTCAATGCAGGTATAATTACATTTTTTCTATTATTTAAGCAAGCATTTCCTGCGCCAACACTAGGCTCTGAATTTATATGGGAAACCCCCTTAGTGTTAGTTCAATTAAAAAAACATATAGCAGTTATGTATATGGGCATATGCTTTGTTTTCTATTTGAATTTTATGTCTGTGTCCGATTTTTAACTTATTTTCCGTTAAACTACACGATACATCACAATGTAATTTTGTATACTATGTATTTTAAAAATATGAATTTAAGACAGACATCGCAAACGTAGAGTGATTTAAATAATATAATTTTCGGCTTTGTGTAAATTGTTTTCGTGATTTACGTGAATCACGCGTGATCAAAATTTATTTTACTCAAGTGAGCGTGCGTGAACGTGAGTAACGAAAAAAAATCGTGCGTGATTCAATTTTTTTCCTTCGTGAGCGTGCGTGAACGTTAGCCAATAATCACTCACGCGCACATTTCTAGTAAGTACCAGGAAAACCATGAAACTTATAGAGCGTCTTACTACACCGTGCGACTGTACTTTTTGGACCTGAACAAGACCATATAACACACCATTTTCAAATGTAATTCAAAAGACACCATTTGAAATTAAAAAAATATCAGTTGAAATTCAAAAATGCTATTTGAAATTCAAAAGACATCATTTGTAATTCAAATCTCGTCATTTGAAATTCAAAACTCGTCATTTGAAATTCAAAAACGTAAACAAAACTTTTTAAGCAAAATATACGTTAGGTGGAGTACCATTTATTTATTTCTGAAAATTTGGATATTATCAAGTTTACAAAACAGATTTAATGAATTGATAAGCAGATAATAATTATAAAGATGTACATTTTCTGCAATTTCGTATATAGTTTATAAACGTTTGCCAGCTCAGAAATCAGCTTACCCTTAGTACGATAATTAAATCAAGAAATATAACGGTATAAAGGGTGATTTTTTAAGAGCTTGATAACTTTTTTAAAAAAAAAACGCATAAAATTTGCAAAATCTCATCGGTTCTTTATTTGAAACGTTAGATTGGTCCATGACATTTACTTTTTGAAGATAATTTCATTTAAATGTTGACCGCGGCTGCGTCTTAGGTGGTCCATTCGGAAAGTCCTGTTTTGGGCAACTTTTTCGAGCATTTCGGCCGGAATAGCCCGAATTTCTTCGGAAATGTTGTCTTCCAAAGCTGGAATAGTTGCTGGCTTATTTCTGTAGACTTTAGACTTGACGTAGCCCCACAAAAAATAGTCTAAAGGCGTCAAATCGCATGATCTTGGTGGCCAACTTACCGGTCCATTTCTTGAGATGAATTGTTCTCCGAAGTTTTCCCTCAAAATGGCCATAGAATCGCGAGCTGTGTGGCATGTAGCGCCATCTTGTTGAAACCACATGTCAACCAAGTTCAGTTCTTCCATTTTGGGCAAAAAAAAGTTGGATATCATCTCACGGTAGCGCTCACCATTCACAGTTACGTTACGATTCGCATCATCTTTGAAGAAGTACGGTCCAATGATGCCACCAGCCCATAAACCGCACCAAACTGTGACTTTTTCTGGATGCATTGGTAGCTCTTGCAATGCTTCTGGCTGATATTCACTCCAAAATCGACAATTCTGCCTATTTACGTACCCATTGAGCCAAAAATGAGCTTCGTCGCTGAACACAATTTCTTTCTTTCTGAACTTTCTTAACAGAGCACGCATTTTGATAATAAAATTCAATGATTTGCAAGCGTTGCTCGTTAGTAAGTCTATTCATGATGAAATGTCAAAGCATACTGAGCATCTTTCTCTTTGACACCATGTCTGAAATCCCACGTGATCTGTCAAATACTAATGCATGAAAATCCTAACCTCAAAAAAATCACTCTTTATAAGTTATACAAGATTAAATTTTACCTAGGATAGCATTTTTATTTTAACCAAAGCTTATGCCAATTTATATGTGGGAGTACCAGAAGTGGGTATATAAATGGTTTGTTTGCATTTTTTTTTGCTTTGTTTACATTTTTGAGTTTCAGATGGAATAATTGTTGAATTTCAATTGTAAAGTTTTGAATTTGATGCCAATATCCTTTGGAAATTTAAAGTCCTGTAACAAGGAGAAAGGATCATCAAATGAAAAATTTAGTACACAGTTTTTTTCTACATACGATCTCTAGTTTCGCAAATTTAAATCAATTTTTTTTTTTACCAAAATCGAACATATATTTTCCGTTTATAAAATAAATGAAATATAAATAAAAGAAAAAATAAAAAATATTGATGTTTTTTGGTAAAACTAGAAGAAATTTGTTTGAAATTAGAAAAAAATGTAATTGCCCAGCAAAAACTCGGTAATGCCACCTCATTATTATTTACATTACCTAGTAATGACATCCCATTACGCTCTGCATTATTTTGAAGTATGAAATAATGACCTCCTTATAATGGCTTAAAAAAGTAGTTATTGGTAACAACACATTCATGTTTTGCTGTACATAGAGTCGTTTGTCATCCAGCCATTTCGATGTTGCCCCGACAGCCACTCGAAGATATTTTCGATTGATGAAGCAAATTTAGTTGATTCATGTCAATCGAAGCGTGCGCATGTTACGCGGAATGTGAGTTATTTCTTTGCAGAATCATAAAATTACTGGTTGAACTATGTTGGAATTAAAAAATGTTTTATTTTATTGTTCAAATAGAATTATAATACTATCTTATCAACACAACAACAATAAGAAGAAAGGAAAACACATTCACTATTCTTCTGATTGTTCTGCTCCTTTTGTTACAACAAGAAAGCTGTACTTTTTTTGTGCATACGTTCGCTTGCCGTGTTGTCGTATATGAAATATAATATATATTAATTATATATGAAATATAATATATATTAATTATATATATAAATATATATTTATAATATATATTTGAAATATAATGAAGTTGCAATAAGTTGAAGTTGCTAGAAATGTTTTTCTGTGTGTGTTCAAACCTCCAACCACAACACACAACAACGTCAACCAACATACTTACCAACCAGTACTTATATATTAACTTTTTGTAAGCGTGCGTGGAAGTACTTATTTCTCAACTTTTTGTAAGCGTGCGTGGAAGTACTTATTTTTTTACCATCCCTTTATAAAAATAATTAGAAACGGATCTGAAAAATAAGTAGTGAAGGTTTTTGGTTTTGCCTTATTCCCCTCATTACTTGGTAATGAGAGTTTTTGCTGGGTGTATCTCATAAAGCAAAAAAAGTCATTTTTTTGTAATTACCTTCTGATAAAAATTCTTTACTATCGATCCAACTTATTGTTTGTAAATCGAGAAATGCAGCTTTATGCAGCAAAGTATAATTGGAAAATTTCATCAAAATCGGGGAGAAGAACCATGAAATTATTCCTTAAACAATGAAAACGCCTATAGGGTACGGGCAAAGTCGGTTTCTTTGATCACGATCTCCAAATGTTTCCTTCACTAGTCGATTGTCCGTTATGGGAGCCCCCTTAACGAGTGCGGATAGAGGGTATGTGTGTTCGAAATAAATGTTGGGGAGGGAAAATTAATGGGGGTCGGTCTTACATTTAACCCTTGTGGGGGCGACTCCTAGGCAGTTTTGGGGCTTTTTTTATGAGGGGTAGTTAGAGGGTTAATATGTTCTACAAAAATATTCGCCATATCATTATCTACAAAGTTGCTGAACATACCCTATGCCTCAGATGTAAAGAAGACATAGTTTTCTACACCGATATGCTGCAAGCAGAGGCCAGAGTTGGGAAACTTTAATCGTCTATAACATGAAATTCCGGTGTGATCTAAAAAACGCCGGCACATGTATATTTATTTTTGGTCTCCTCTTTCAGAATCCATTGTCAGAACCCCGTATTTTTTTCGTGTTGTACTGTGTTTAATGTTATTGATATTATAACAAATAAATAATTAATTATTCGAAATACATTAGTACAACAATGAATTTATAAAGTTATTAAACAAAATTGTTTCAATTAATAAAATACATAATTAAACATTGTTTATTTTCAAAAACAATAATAAAATACAAAAAATCGAACCTGATACCTTCTGGGTACACCTTACCTTTGTGACCCTATATGAAAAATTCATTCTTATTCTTCAAATGTTACGGGATATTAACATTACATATTGTTCAGAAGAACTTCCTCAAACAATACAATATATTAATATTGGCTTTCCACTCAAAACGATGTCTCTGCTAGATTGATAGACTTTTGTATACAGATATTTGTGTCTGAGCTCAAGAATGTCTCATGACACGCAGAGAAGATTGCTGCAGCCATTCATAATATGATCATTATGATCATTTTATGTTTAGCTAAAACTATACTATGATTACCCACAATCATATGTTTCAACCCTAAAATGATGTCCTGCAATTGTCTTAGCAGTAATCATATTATGCTTGCAATAGTCCATCATCTGTCTCAGCTGAGATCAGACAAATTTTACAACTTGTTTTAACACACACAGAATTTTGTCTCAGCTAGATTTATTTCTACACTTTTGACTTTGTATATTCCAAAAGAGACACTCATAATTCCACATAGCTATTAGCGAGGGATAATCAATATCTGATATAAGTTTTAAAATGAGATAAACTTATAATATCAAGCATGAGATAGAATGAAGGAAAACAAGAAGCTATATTTTAGTATGTATATCATTCTAAAATGTCTTCAATGATGGTCGGATAAAGAATGATGGGATGATGAAAAAGCATGTTGAAATCACGCACACTTCAAGATGATCACATCTTAAAAGAGACCACAGAAGCTGGCTTAATATGTCAGCGAAGACGAAAGATTTACACGTTGCTCTGTCCCCGTCTGGGTACAGAGCCCAGAGCGTGTGGAACGTGTATTAAATTAATCACGTAATAAATTGTTACTTCTGCTTATATTGTTGTGGTGCTGTTGGATTTGTTTTTTTTTTATTATAAAGGGTGATTCTTTTAGAGATCCAATTTGAAAGTTCAAATAAAAAAATGAATTGCAGGATTTATGAGTAAAGCAACTCTAACGAATAGCATTAGCAATTCGAGGAGGAAAATGGGCGAAATCGGTCAAGAGGGAAAATGTTTTACCAAAAAAATATTTATATAAAATTATATTTAAATATGGTACATACATTCATTTCCCATTATTTCGGGAAAGCAAACTAAAAAGTTAGTTTTGCAAAGTTCATTCATTTAAGGGCGAAAAGGGGTGAAAATGGTACCATCCAAACGACATGAAATTCGTTTTATAATTACCACTAATTGCATAGACTTGTAAAATAAGTCAATATTTCTTTTTGTGGTAAAAAGAAAAAGAGGGATAAAAAAGGGACGACCTCGCTACTTTAGTTAAAATCATGAAATCCGATGTGTACATTTCCCTGACTGCGTGGATTCATAAAATAAAATAATAATTTAGATTTTGGTACTTTTTAGTGGGGACGTACCGAAAGGACGTACATACTTAAATGGTACCAACCAAACGACAAAAGGTAGAAAAGTGAAATTCGATTTATAAATACCACCAATTACATAGACTTGTAGAATAAGTTTACATTTCGAAACTCGATCCTTTCAGTGGTAAAAAGAAAAAGAGGGATACATGAGGTACGATCAAACTGCTGAAGTTAGAATCATGAAATTTAATGTCACTGCATGGACTCATAAAATAAAAAAAATTGGGATTAGTACAATTTAAGGGAAACTTAACGAAAGGGGATTAAAATGGTACCTATCAAACAGCATCAGATAGAAATGTGAATTTCGGTTTATAAATATCACTAATTGCTTAGACTTGTAAAATAACTTAATATTTTGAAATTCGTTCCTTTTTGTGGTAAAAAGAAAAAGAGGGATAAAAAAGGTACGACCATATGGCTGGTGTTAAAATCATGAATTCAATGTTTACATTCCTCTGACTGCATATACTCCTAAAAAAAAGATTATTTAGAGATTACAACTATTTAAGGTAAACGCAACGAAAGAGGATTAAAATGGTACCAACCAAACGACAAAATGTAAAAAAACTAAATATCACTAATTACATGGACTTGTAAAATAAATAAATATTTCGAATTTCGTTCCTTTAAGTGGTAAATAAGAAAAAGAGGGATAAAAATAGTACACACGACTGGAGTTAAAATCATGAAATTCGATTCATTTGGCTGCATGGACTCATAAAATAAAAGATTTTTTAGAGAGAAGTACTTAGTACCGAAATGGGATTAAAATGGTACCAACCAAACGGCTGTAGATAGAATAATAGACTCCGCTCTTAAAAATATACTTTGGAATGCACTGAAAGAATTTTCCTCCATAACATTTATGATGCGGTTTCATAAAAGGTTTTTCATAAATTTAGTGAATTTATGACAAATTTATAAATAAAATGAAATGTTTCATAAATTTTTTTCATAAATATTTCATATTTCATAAAACAAAATTGTTAAATAAGTGAAACTTAGTTTCATAAGATCAAAGAAAGATTTCATTGTATTAAATAAACAATTCTTAAAGATTATGAAATATGTCATAACCAATAAAGTATTTGTGTATATGTCAGTATACGTCATAACCAATAAAGTATAAATATAATGAAGGATTTCTTATTTTTTATGAAATGTTTCATAACTTACAAGTACATTTTTAGTTTGTCGGCTTTATTCGGTTGAATGCTAGAATTCTCATTTGTCCTCTCTTAACTCTGACATAAGCATTTAACCTGATTGAGGTCAAAGACATACTCATTGGAAAGATTCTCTCGTAATGATGTTGTGTGTTGATTGGTCAATCAATAAGTCAGACCTTTTTTGTTTTTTCTTTATATTGGAAACTTTCTAAATTATTAATATTTATGAAATTTTTTCATAACATTTATGAAGTTTCTTCAAAAAATCTATGAAAATTTTCATAAATCATTCATTATGAAAAATAATGATTTTTATGACTAAAGTTCAACGAAAGAACTGCAGTTCATAGTTTCTATGATAACTTACATTGCTTTGTGCTTTATGAAACATGTTTCATACATTTTCTGAAGGCGACTTTTTAATGACAATTTTCACTGAGGTTAAGACAAAATCATAAATAGTATGAAGATAATTCTTTCAGTGCGCTCTCCGTGGTGGAGGGTATATACTATTCGGCCCGGCCGATCTTATTTGGATTGTCTTTATATCCATTCAATGCAATCGCATCTATTTCTATCGACTACTAACAACGTTGATACAATGAGGAAGAGTAACCTCCAATGGCTTCACCTTAAATATGCTTCATCACTTGTCGATGTCTGCGCTGTTCATTAGTTTGTACTTTCCGTCTGTGATTTATAAGCGGTGATGATATATGTACTCAGCGCAGTCGAGTTTTTTTCTCTCTCGCAAAATTCCAAACGAAAAAGCGTTTGAAAACTATTTTCAGAATGATTTAGTGGCGATAGGTGAATGCGATGCTGCAGTTGTTGCCATGGCTGTGCATATCTGTCGCAAAGGTACGACTGATGATTGTTACACTGAAAAAAAATATATATAAAATTTATAAAAGAAATCAAGTTCAGTCCGACTTTGAAAGAATTCAGGCAGATCATAACATAGAATGACTTCTGGTGTATGTAAATATGAACACGCAAACAAACCCCCCAACGAGGATACGAAAGACGTATATGTGTGCATTAGGGTTAGTCATTTTTTTTAGATTCAAAATCTGTGGAAATAGCATATAGGGCAGGCAAAAACAAGCAGAATTGCGTTTTTACTTTTTCGAAATTGTGAAAAAACGAAATGCAATTACTTTAGCTCAAAACCAACTTTTTTATTTGAATTTTTTTGTGATTTTTAAAATTTGATAATATTTTAAACGACATGGCGATGTGAACACAAACTATGAAAAAATAATTTAAAACTAAAAACGATATAAATTATGTATTATGACATTTCTTCTGTATTGTCAAACTTTTATTAGAGCAACTCGTTTAAAATTTTTAAAACTGGGAAATAAAAACCAAGTTGCAAATTTTAAAATCGATGTAGCTTAAAAACTAAATGACAGATTTTTGATCAAATTGCATATTTGAAATCGATGCACTAAAACCAACTAAAAAAAATTATTTCCAAGAACAACTATTGCAGAAAAAAATTTCTCAAATTTAAAAAAAAAGTAAACTAAAAAAGTTTGTTTTTAGCTAAAGTAATTGCATTTTGTGCGGAAGGTTTTTTTACAATTTCGAAAAAGTAAAAACGCAATTATTATTATTTTTGCCTGCCCTACATGCCATTTCCATAGATTTTTGATATTCGAAAAAAAATGAAAAAATTACTAACCCTAGTGTGCATAGTTGAGTGTGTGATTCTCCTCATTTTAACTAAAGAGTGATTTTTTTGAGGTTAGGATTTTCATGCATTAGTATTTGACAGATCACGTGGGATTTCAGACATGGTGTCAAAGAGAAAGATGCTCAGTATGCTTTGACATTTCATCATGAATCGTCTTACAAACGAACAACGCTTGCAAATTATTGAATTTTATTATCAAAATGCGTGCTCTGTTAAGAAAGTTCATTGCGCGCTTCCATTTTATGGTCAGTTTAATCGACCCACTGAAGCGGCTATTCGGGCTATTGTGACTAAATTTCGCACCAAATTTACATTGTTGGACATTAAACCACCAACACGCTTACGTAGAGTGCGAACTGAAGAAAATATCGCAGCTGTATCGGCCAGTGTTAATGATGACCACCAATTTTCGATTCGTCGCCGTTCGCACCAATTGGGTCTCTGTTACTCAAAAACGTGGAAATGCCAAAATTGGACTAAGCGGATGGACCACCTAAGACGCAGCCGCGGTCAACATTTAAATGAAATTATCTTCAAAAAGTAAATGTCATGGACCAATCTAACGTTTCAAATAAAGAACCGATGAGATTTTGCAAATTTTATGCGTTTTTTAAAAAAAAAAAGTTATCAAGCTCTTAAAAAATCACCCTGTACAAAACAAACACTTTCCTTCGTAAAAAGAAAAACTTAAACTTAAAATATTAAACATTGAGAAAAAAAATCAGTAATTTAAAAAAGGCAAATTTGATAAATTTTAATAGAAAGGAAAAAGGAAAAAAATATGAAGGAAAAGGAAAAAAATATGAAGAAATTATGAGTTCTTGACAGTGACCTGATTTTTCAGAATTCCTTGACATCGGGCCTGTTAGTGTGGAAAAAAGTTCAAATATATTTGTATTGTCCTTTTCGACATGAGACTATACGTATGAACATTAGGCTGGGTCGCGGGCCATACTAATGGAAAAAACAATTTCCAGTCACCCCACGAAAATCAATTTTGGATTTTTTAATGATGATTTGCAAAATATTTAGTTCCTAAACGCTCTGAAAATAACCCTAAAAATCATGTTTTTCCGGTGTATTTTTTTCGTGTTACATTTGTTCTCAATTTTTTCTGAAATAATACACCCTTGAAAGAACTTTATATATACATTTTGATTCTTATCTTAGAGTAACTTATTGGACGTTTATAGTATTTCACAGTGACTACAGAAAATATTTTCGTATTTGGTCGTAGAATGAAATTGACGTCGCAGCGCTAATTTTTTGAACACTCTGAAAACCATCGCCTGCATTAAATTATTTCACAGATTATTTCATTTAGGCATCATTCAAAAGGATGGATTCCTCCTATTTATATTTTATTGCACTTTTTTTATTGTACAAAATGTTTCCCAGAAATATGAGTTTTTAGCTTTCACCTTGAAAACCCACAAACAATCAATATAAACGTCCAATAATTCTACCAATGAGTTATTCTAAGACAAGAATAAAAAATTTTATTTAAAGTTCTTCCAAGGGTCTATTAATTCAGAAAAAAATATTGGCTAAAATGCAATATAAAAAAATATACGGAAAAAACATGACTTTTAGAGGTGTGTTCAGGAGCGTTTAGTTCACAAATGGATTGACCCAGTGACGAAATATTTTGTAGATCATCATTAAACATTCCAATCTTCATTTCTGGTGGATGACCGCTGCAACTTATTTTCGTGACCCATCCTAATAAACATGCTATAGATTAGTGTAATTAATGAAACATGCCTTTGACTTAATGAAGGATTTCATTAATATTGCTGCGATAATTTTGCTCAGTGTAGTGTCATTGTTAATGGTGGCACTTCCCCCCGGTAGAAGATGATATTGATAATGATGGTGTTGATGATGACTGTAAATCACGTTGCTTCAGCTTTTTTGTCTTGTTTCACTTTCTGTTCATGCTCCGCTGACAATCTTAGCTGTTGCTGCTGCTCGCGCTTCTACCAGCAATACATTGTTGCTGCTAAGAATTTTAATGCAATTTCATATAATTGTTTATCTTTAACGAGTTTAATACCCAGCAATTTTCAGTTTTGTTGCATTCCGTTTTTCTGTCTCGTTTCGTTTTGAGAGTGTTTTTTTTTCGTTTGGTTTTATCAAAGTGGGAAATAAATTGTATTCCGCCGCACGTCGTCGTCGTATCGGGTTTCAGATTTGCTGTGTTTTGTTTTCATAATGAATTCAAAGTATTTTTTTTTCGTTCAGAATTTCAAATACCGTTTATTGAATATGTGGTGGTAGTTTATGACTGCACTCGTATTTGTGTTAGTTTATTATTGCATTCCTCAAAAGCACTGACTGATATTGATTATGGATTTATAGGAGGAGTAAGAGGTAGTAGTAGGTGTCGTTTCTTATGGTGTAATCTGATCTTTGTATTAGGGCCATTTAAATAAGCAAATTACTCGATTGGATTAGATAATGGAAAATTGAATTGAATTGAATAGTTGTAGATTAATTGATCAAGCTTAGCAATTTGCTATGATTTTATCTAAATTTGTACAATCTAAAGAATAATAAAAATAAATAACAATAAATAAGTAAATAAATACAAAAATATATACCGAAGATGAAAGTATCAAATGTAAAAAATATAAATCAAATATGAAAAAATAAACATATATTCTATTTGTTCGTTGTAGGTATTTCTTTATGTTTTGCTGCAGAAAAAAAAAATTAAAAATATATTTTTAAATATTTTGCTACAGAAAAAATACAAAATATACTTTTGTATCTTCAAATTTTATTTGTTCGTTGTGGTGTAGTTTCTTTATGTATTGCTGCAGAATTTATATAAAAAATATTTTTTAATTCTATTTAAATGTTGGATTTATTTCTATATATTTTGCTGCAGAAAAAAATATAAAAATACTTCAAAGTTCAATTTTTCTTTGATCGTTGGAGGTAGTTTTTTCCAATATATAAAAAATATTTTTTCAATCTTTATTTGATTGTTTGTGTTATGTCTCTATATTTTGCTGCAGAAAATATAAATAAAAATAAAAAACACTTCTATCTTAAAATTTTATTTGATCGTTGGAGGGTATTTTCTTATACATTGCTCCAGAAAAAATATAAATGAAATATAAAAATACTTTTATTTAATTGTTCTTTATATTTTGCAGAAAAAAATATAAAAAATTATATAAATTAAATTATATAAAATATATGATCGTTAAAGAGTTATTTGTTTCTTCATATTTTGCTGTAGAAAAAATATATTTATATCCTCCACTAGGGTATTATGTCTTTGTGCATTTGTTTGTAACGCACAAAAGGAAACGAGACCCTTCGTTTATTATACAGATCGGCTTAGAATCACCTTCTGAGTCGATTTTGTAGCCCAATATTGTTATTTAATATTGAAGTAAAATTATATTTAATATTGAAGTAAATCGGTTCAGATTTAGATATATTTGACGTTTTCGCTCTCGAAACCACATATTTTACTAAATTTGCTTAAATTTGGCACAGTACCCTCTAATTCAACTAGACACATCTGTGGTGAAAATCGGTTCAGATTCCTCTCTATAAACCACACATATTAGCCGATTTTCTTCAAATTTTTCACAGCACCTTATATTTCATCTAGAAACATCTGTGGTAAATATGGGTCAGAGAATCAATTCCTTAAAGAGGCCGGGTTTGATTTTGAAAAGTCGCTGCGAAGCCAAAGGTATATTCATTTAATCCCGAAATACTTGGCAATTTCAATTACTTTTAAAATATATATACTTTTTGGAATTTTTAAACTTAATTACCATCCTGCATATTTTTTATTGAAATTCTGGTTAATTTTGCATAGAAACCATCATTTTACCACTTTCAAACTCATACAGTCACTAAAAAAGACATCTAAGAACACTACTTTAAAATTTATAACAAATAATTAATGCAATCAGTTCGAAAATCAAAATAAAAGAAAAAATTGTAAAAACTTTAAATTGTACAACACTTTAAATATAAATTTTTATTCTTGTTTTAATATAACTTATTAGTCGAATAATTCTTTTAATGAGTTATTCTAAGACTAAAAATTTTTATTTAAAGTGCTTCCAAGTGTCTATTAATTCAGAAAAAATGTTGAGCAAAAATGCAACATAGAAAAATTACACGAGAAAAACATGATTTTTAGTTGTGTTTTCAGGAACGTTCAGCTCACAGATGGCTTGACCCAGTGACGAAATATTTTGTAGATCATCATTGTTTAATGATCTAATCTTCATCATTTAACAATCCAATCCATTTGATATTTTGTTATTTATTTATACAACGAATATAATATACCATTTTGCCAGAATATATAAACAATTCTGAAAATTATGAAATTTTAAGTGACAATATGCACTTACGTTACTTGGCGAAAAAAATTGTGTGGCTTTAAAATATGGGTTCTAACAGTTTTTCGTTTGTCACAATCGTCGTAAACGTATTATGGCAAATTTGACATAAAAGAACTTTCGCGTGTGCATAACAATATAAACTACGTTTACGATAAACGTTTTCACATGCAGGAAGTGTTTCAACTGGTGTCGTTTGAGACAAATGAACAATGTTTGCTATAAACGACATCCAAACGTTTTTTGTTTTCAAAACTCTTAATTTGGAATCCATTAAAATAGGGAAAACGAGTTTCAATGTCGAGATGTAGTTATAACAATTAAAAATAAATTAATTATGAGCTAGCTCAGATATTGATAAATATATATGCCAGTTGGAATGATAGTGGTCTAAGTCAAAAATCGAAAACATGAGATATGCCAATTTTTCTCTTCTCTTCACTTTGATCAGATCTCTAATGTAAGAACTTTAATTTTTGACATTTATTAAAAATGTATCCTTACAATGATAGTCTGTGGAATACAACATTTCATTTTGCCAGAATACATAAACAATTCTGAAAAATATGTCTCTTGTTGAACAACTTTTTTTTGGCTTTAGTAATATGGGTTCTTAAAAGTTTTTCGTTTGCCATGAACGTCGTCGTGCATGCATAGCAATAGACACTACGTTTATGGTAAAAGTTAAAGGAAGTGTTTCAACTGTTATGGCAAAAGTAGATCGTTTGAGACAAATGAACAATGTTTGCTATAAACGACCTCCAAACGTTTATGTTTTCTAAATCTGTTGAGAACTCTTTTTTTGGAATCCAATAAAGTAGGGAAAACGAGTTATAACAATTAAAAATAAATTAATTACGAGCTAGCTCATACATATATTGATATATGTGTCAGTTAGAATGATAGTGGTCTAAGACATAAATCAAAAAAATGAGATTTGCCAATTTGTCTCTTCACTTTGATCAGATCTCTAATTTAAGAACTTTTATTTTTGACATTTATAAAAAATGTACCCTTATAATGACATTTCTCATTTTTTGCACACCAAAATTATCTTTAGTTAGTTTGAAAGTGATCTGAGTCACACTATATCCACCAGCATAGATGAGTGGTGATGTAAACAAAGATTTATTTATTTATAATGTCCACTTTAAGTGATTCAGATATTTTTAATAAAAATTAGAAATTGTTTCAAAAGTAAATAATAATTTCAATATAAAGTTTCTAGACGAACAACCTGTAAATATTTATACATATTTTTTATTTTTTTTTTTAAATAAAATAATTTGTGTTTTCTTTCATTTTTGGTAGGGAAATATTATTTTAGCGAAAAAAAAAATAAAAATGTTGTTTGTTCAATTTTGAGAAGAATGAAAGTGGTCTAAGTCAGCATCCTCTGACAGTAGTGGTTCCCTTAGAGGTACCAACGTTGTCGATTTTTTTTATAAAAGTTCGATATAGTATTCTAAGAAACATATTGTTTGCTTCGGTGGAAAAATATTTTTCAATTGACTCAAACATAAACCATTGTATATATCAGGACGCATAAATTGTAACTTTAACCTTTACTAAACAGAAAAACACTGATTGTTCTTTTTATTCAAAATTTTAAAATTCCTACTCGCCTAATCATTTACTTATTGTTATTATCTGATTGTTTTTATTAGCATAATTAACACTGTGCTTATTTTTCTTTTCAGGTATGTCCAACAAATGCATTTTCTATAACAACAATAAAAAGCCCTGCATTCCCAATGAGTTCTCCCCGTAAGTCTTGGCATAACTTCCTCCACAGCTCATCAATTGGCATTGAGAGAAAGAGATAAGACCCCGACGAAGTAACAAACAAACAAAAACAAATGTTTACGGTTTAGTGAAATCTTTTCAAATCCTAATTTCACCAAAAAACACATTTCTCAAATGATCAATTTCTTTTTCGTTTTTTACACTTTTTTATTTTGAGATCATGACAAACTCTAAATTTGAAAATGAATGAAAAAATTTGGATGTGGATGTATATGGATGACAGGACAGACACACACACAACTCGTAAATAAACAGACAAACTCTCTTCCCGGTTAGGTCAGGGCCTGGTAGATAGATAGATAGATAGAAAGAAAGAAGCAAAATCAAAATAAAAGTGATTGCAAAACTCCCATATCATAATAAACAAACTTTCCTCATAAAAGCCAGAAAAAGAAAATATACACACATAAACACGACGACGGACAGACAGAGCGACAGACAATCAACCATTGGGGACAGACGGACAGACAGACAGCCGTTGCAAAGAAATAAATAAATACGAAAAACGAAAAGAAAACAAAGGTTATGTCATACCTTTCGTGAAGTGAAAGATACCACCGAATGAATGCAAAGAAAGAAACTCACTCGGCACACGCACACACACACACACACACTCATACACATACACACAAAAAGAGAGAGTCCCCCAGTGACGCTGCTTCGCCTCGTCGTCTGTGAATACGACGGCCAATATCACCATGGATGGGCTAACCGTGTGCGCGCGCGCCATGCGCCATGCTCGATGCCGGCCATGGCGCTTGCGCTTTTTACATTTGAAACGAACGCAAAAAGAGAGAGTTGATTTCATAAAAATGCGGCGGCTGCTGCTGACGCCGCTGTTGCCGCTCCAGCTACGGCGGCCGGTGGCGCAGCTCTTCATAACAAAGTGAAAATCTATCTAAGGTGGTTGGTTGGTTTGTTTTACTTTTGTTTTTGTTTTCTTTCTGGCCTTTCGTGTTTGTGAAACGAAACGAACTAGAAGGAGAAACGCGCATGCGCACGACGCTCATCTCACCTATGTTGTTGCTGTTGCTGCTGCTACCGCTTCTTCTTCTTGGCATTTTTGGGAAGACTCTGTAATGTGAACGAAATGAAACCATCCAGCCCCGACGGTTCATTATTACGACGGCCCACATGCAACGGCGGCGACGGCTTCGGCCCCCTCGCTCAGCGCTCAAACAAACCAACGAACTTAGGACTAAATGAAAAAGGCCAAGACAAAGCGTCTGCGTTTGGCATGTAACATGTAGAGCGGTGCACAGTGGGATGGAACTTCATACATTTGAGTGCAAACAAACTAAGGAGTTCACATAGAGTGATGCATTTTCGCACCGAGCATTTTCTGAACGCCAATAAGAAACACCTGAAGTTTCATCAAAATCGGCCACGCCCATAACATAACACCCATACAACTCAAAGCGAATTTTTCATAAATTTTAGTTTTCATAAATTTTTTCGAATGCCTTGACAATATTTACAATTCATGAAATGAAAAATTCTTAATCGGCCACGACACATCGGCCACATGCCGCCCATATAGCGAATTTTTCACACAAAATTTTTTGTTTTGGTCCCAATGTCATGGAATTTTGCACAGAGTTTACAATTCACGAAATGAAAATGTTGTGAAAATTTCATTGAAATAGGCCACACCCATCACATATCTCCCATATAACTCAAAACGATTTTTTCATGCAATTTTTTTGTTTTTTTTTTTCGAATTCCTTGAAATTTTGCACAATTGTACAATTCAGGAAATGTAAAGGTTCTGAAGATTTCAGTAAAATCGGCCACGCCCATCACATACCGCCCACATATAACTCAAAACGATTTTTTCATACAAAAGTTTTTGTTTGCGGTCCGAATGTCATGAAATTTTGCACAGAGTGTACAATTCACGAAATGTAAAGGTTCTGAAGATTTCAGTAAAATCGGCCACGCCCATCACATACCGCCCACATATAACTCAAAACGATTTTTTCATACAAAAGTTTTTGTTTGCGGTCCGAATGTCATGAAATTTTTCACAGAGTTTATAATTCACGAAATGAAAATGTTGTGAAAATTTCATTGAAATAGGCCACGCCCATCACATACCGCCCATTTAACTCAATGTGATTTTTTTTCATAACAATGTTTTTGTTTTTTTTTTTTTTGAATGCCTTGAAATTTGGAATAGTGTTTACAATTCACGTAATGTAAAGGTTCTGTAGATTTCATTAAAATCGGCCACGTCCATCACATACTGCCCATATAACTCACTGCGAATTTTTCATATAAAATTGTTTGTTTTGGTCCGAATGCCTTGAAATTTTGCCCAGAGTTTGTTCGGCGATTGGTGAAAGTTTATGGATTTTTTTGATAAATTTACTTCTCTCGCTTTTTTTCTTTAAGTTGCAACTACAACTGCAAAAATTTAATTGTATAAAGTCCTTCTAATTCGCTTCTAAACTACAAAGGCACTCCAAATATTTTTTAATTAAAAAAAGTTTATGGTTTTAATAAAAACAAAAAAACAAAAACACGTTTATACGAAGTTACACGGAAATTTTCATCACTTTTCGTTGTACAATATCGAAGTGAATTCGCTCGATTGTTTCTAAGACAAAATATTACTTTTTTGTAAAGCTAGATTATGGATTATTCTCAGTGTAGCACTTTTCTATAGAACTGCATCGTTGGATTTTCGAAAAGTAATTGTCGAAAAATGTATTTTTTGCCAGCGAAATACCACTGTATAGCTTGGACTCGCGTATTGACGAGAGAGAGAGTGTGTGTAAAACCATGAAATTTATAATTTCGCCAACAGAATTTATATACAAAAAAGACAACGGCGGCAACCAAAGTTTAGATAAATTAAATTTAATTCAAAACTAACGACACTAATAATCGTGGTCGATGATGGTTTGTATGGCCGTTTGCATAAACAATGGAATGACACACATGCAACGCACACACGCAGCCAACGAAGAGGTTCCCATGGTTGTGTAGGATTTTCCAAACTGTTGAAGGTTTTAGTTGGACCGGACCGTGTAGTTGAATCGACAAGTCCTCCTTCCCTACGACGTCATAGTTTGCAATTTAGACACAGTCAACCGAAATATCAGGACTCGATATGTTAGCCTCCAGATATTAATTAATTAATATATTTAATTATTTCTATTATATATTGTGTATAAGGTTATAAGGAACATTCATTCTCCAGTATAAAAGTTTCAAAGAACATAGAAAATATATGATAACAAACAAAAATATTGATGTAATAATTTTTAAAAATAATTAAATGTTTGTAAAACATATGAATGATTTCACGGATTACCCTACTTATTATTTTTACACAGGACGAAATTTTCATATCCCCCAAATTAGTATTATTATTAATTCCCGTCGTTCCATTGAGGAACATAGGGTCATAGCCCCCCCCCCCAAATATTTACCCCATATTTGTAGCATGTTGTCTCACTACTAACCATTTTGTAAATATTTTTGTCGACATATTCGACTATGGCCTGAAATAAGGCGACTTGCACAATACCATTATTACATGGAGTGTCACAATCTACTATGTTCATGAAATTTTATTTCAAGAATCTGTAATTTAAGCATCGAAAAAATAAAAAAATATATATATTTTTGTCCCGAAATGATCTAGTTGTCATCAAGTGATATATTACTGTCCGACATTCCATTTTACACTCAAACCTGAGGATATACATCTGAAACTATAGGTGATATGGAGTTAATTTGAGTTTTTAGTTTTTCATTTCCTCATCCTGTATCCCCTAAAAGAACTACAAAGTTCCAAAGGATACACTTTTTCAAAAATTATTTGTAATACTTATACACACCCTATGATACCCATACAAATGGCAAATTAAAGAAGAGAATAAGTGCTAAAATAACTTAAATTGCAACCATCTATCTGTATTAGTTTAGCATTAAGAACCATTTAAAGTTTTGCATCTTAAAAGGCAAGATATGAATAAACTAGAAAAACTAAGGGGTAAACTTGAAATAGATGTTAATGCTGAACTGATACAGATAGAAGCATGATATTTAAGGTATTATTAATATATATTCTCCTCTGATGATCTGCAAAATATTTCGTTGCTGGGTCAAGTCATCTGTGAGCTAAAGGCTCCTGAAAACACCACCTGAAACACTTCTTTTTATAATCTGATTAATTGATACCTTTTTGCATTTCCCACCAATAAAAATGAAACTAGGAAAGTTATATTCGGATTTTTAATTCAAAAGTTATCGATAACTTTGTCTGCGTACAAAAGTTTTAAAACGGGGAATCACACAATTCATCTTGGGTTTCTTCGCTCCAATCAGATGTTTCACTTCAAGTATACTATACAACATGCCTCGTGAAAGAAAAGGAATAAATGCAAGTGAAAGGAAAATTATTGTAGCCTTATGGAGAGCAGGCGTGAAATAGGAGTTATGGTTGAGCGAAGCCATTCATCTATTCAGCGAGTTATCAACAATTTTCGAGAAACTGGAACATTCGTATTAAAACCCCGTTCTTGCCGCCCGAGAAGTCTTACTGAAAGAGAGGAAAGGACCGTAGTTCGAACTGTAAAGGAAAGAAGCAGCACAAAACCGTCTGATAAAGGGTGTTTTTTATTGAGGTATAGAACTTCGAATTGAAATAAAACACAAGAAAATTGTTTTAGTGTCCATCAATTTGGCTTTATTGGAAGGATAATTTTATGCCATTAATGTTTAAATATGATTTCGGGCATGTGGCCGCCGCGGCTGTCTCGAATATAGCCAATTCTACAGGTCCAATTTTCAACCACGCCACGAATGTTGGCTTCCAAGTCCCCTAACGTTTCTGGTTTGTTGGCGTAGACGAGCGACTTCACATATCCCCAAAGAAAATAATCCAATGGTGTCAAATCACACGATCTTGGTGGCCAATTGACAGGTCCATTCCGCGAAATTATGCGCTCATCGAATTAATTGCTCTGATGGACGATTATGTCGACCATAAAATGGACGGAGCTTGCGGTGAACTTCGCGAACTGAACCATTACTTTCGAAATAAATTTGCACGATTTGCAAGCGTTGTTCTTTTGTCAACCTGTTCATGATGAAATGGCAAACCAAACTAAATATTAATCACTTGACAGCTGACTAAATGGCCGCCAGTTAAAAAAGTGATGCCAACTTAAAGTTCTATACCCCAATAAAAAACACCCTTTATAAAGGAAATGCTCGCCCAAAAGTATAAGAAGAGTCTACACGTTGGAAAGTTGGATCAGGAAAATTTTGAAACGGGCTGGATTTCATAGACGCGTGGCACGGAAAAAGCAATTCATTTCAATCGTTCGTTAATAGAAGGAAGAGAATTCGCAAAAAAATACATAAATTACCCTCCAAAATTTGGGAAAGATGTCCTCTTCTCAAATGAGAGAACTTAGCACCTACCGTAAAACACGGTGAAGGTGAAGTAATGGTGGGGGGGGTGTATGTAAGCTAGTGGCGTGGGTCAAATGGAATTTGTTTAATCTACAATGAATGCTTGTCGACATTATCAAAAGAAATGTGAAACAGAGCGCTGCGAAATTGGGTCTAGGAAGTGGATTTTATTTCAACATGATAATGACCCCAAACACACAGCCTACGTTGCCAAGTCCTGGCTATTGTACAACACCATAAGGCTACATACACCACCTCAATCACCGGATTTGAAATTTTACAAAAAATATTAGTGTACGCAGACTTTTTCTAGTGAGCTTATGTATGTCGAAAGCTTAATTTTACTGTAGATTAGAATAAATTGTATGGGTAATGAGATGCAATTACCTGTCATTGCAAAGATTTTGCTGGGCAACGTGAAAACATGAGAGTTTTGAGATATAAAACAGAAGGTACGTCGATTTTTTTTCAGGAAAATTGCCTTTGGGATTTTCCTATTTTAGGAATTTCCATTAAAACATTGATTGCCTATATATATAGGCAATTTTTCAAAAAAAAAAATATTTTGCTTAAATAAACAAAAGTTCGTGGCATGTTTCGTTAAATCGTTCAAATGTTGAATTCATTTGAAAAACGAAAAAAAAAAACAATATTTATTTGTGAAAGTAATAATAACAAAATCATCAACATAATGAAAACAATACCCAGCCACAATCCAGGCAATCCCCACTCCCCCTCCCCAGCAACCAGCAACAATTGAACAATTGCCACCCCAGCGTTACAAATGGTTGACGTTGTCGGAGTGGTGGCTTTACGGGGTGATGGTGGTATTCCCTCGCCCAATGTCTGTCTGTCTCGTTTTGCAACAAAGATTTGAATCATCATCAGCATCGCAACTGGCATTAATGTTATGAACGCGTTGAAAACAACGAAACAAACAGAGCAAAAGCAACAATTGGAATTCATTTGTTAGAAATGAAGTTAAACTATCATTTACTTGGGAAATATTTCATGGTGTATGAGGGTCTTATGCTTTGTTTGGGCAAAAATTGAACTTAGAATAGTTTTCCCAATGATGAGAGCTTTAACCCTTCGAGTCCCGCATTTTTTCTGTGATAAATACGGAAATATGGGTCTAAATATTATTTCTAATGAGATTTGGGGTTTCTTATTTATACAAGACATGAGTAACAGGATGTTCACTAAAATCATTATCCTGCAGATTCCGATTAAATAAAAGAAATCTTTTGAAATGTTTCTTAACGAACCACGACCACGCTTACAGGACCATATCCTTCTCATGTAATTTTCCATAACCAAATCGGAAAGTGGCTGCCCTATGTCATCGATAGCCTCTCGAATATTATCGCCTTGAATCGACGCTGGGCTGTTAGCGTAGACCTTATCTTTCACGTGACCCCCAAGGGAGGAAGTCGCAAGGTGTTAGATCACTAGATCTCGTTGGCCCATTGTGATCACCTCTTCGAGAGATAACACGGTCCGGTAACTTTTCTCGCAAAAAAGCAATGGTTTCGTTGCTTGTGTGGCACGTAGCGCCGTCTTGTGGAAAGTAAACGATCAATACCATCCAACTCCGACCATAAAAAATCATTAATCATCTCTCGATAGCGCAATCCATTCACCGTAACTGTTGATCCTCCAACTTCATTTTCGAAAAAGTAAGGTCCAATGACCCCGCCGAGGATGGAGAGGCTTCTCAACAATAACTCATAGGTTTTCCAAGACCCATATGCGACAATTTTGCTTGTTGACGTAGACACCGAGGTGGAAATGGACTTCATCAGTCAATATGATTTTTCGATGGAATTCCGGATCACTTTCATTTATGAATTTTAATAATTGCAATGCGTTCTTTCAGCGTGTATCGTTCCATTTTTAGTAATGGCGTAGTTTCTACATGTCAAATGTCAAAGAATAAAAGCTTCAAAAGTGACAGCTACCGAAATACCGGGTGATTCAAAATAACACCTCTTGTTGGAAAATCCTGTATATGAATGGACATCTTAACCGAATACTTTACCGAGCATTGCGGTACAATTTTCACCGACACAGCACTATTAAAATGCCAAAGGAAATATGGAAATGCGATATGCAACTGCCAAATCAATATCGGTTACCAAAGAATATTCAATCAAGTTCAAATAATAATAATGTTGTAAAATTAAAAAAGTACATAAATGAAATGAAATCCTTATTTATTATTGAGTATTAATAAACCACAAACGATATTTTACTTTAAGTCAAAGATAAAAATTGTAAATATCAACTAAGCTGAAGAGATAATGTATATATTTTCAAAAAATTAAAAAACATAGTAATTTTTATAGGCCCACTTTCAACCTAGACTCAAAATTTACAGAATAAATACTAGGCTGGGTCGACGTCCACACAAATAGAAAAATAAGTTCCAGTCACCCCACGAAAATAAAGTTTGGATTGTTTAATGATGATTTGCAAAATATTTCGTTCCTATATCAAGCCATCTCAGTGAGCTAAACGCTCCTAAAAATCATGCTTTCCGGTGTAATTTTGTCTGTGTTACATTTTTTCCCAAAGGAACTTATAAGGACTTTAAATGAAAATTTTGATTCTTGTCTTAGAGTGACTTATTGGTCGAATTATTATTATTTTTCGTATTTAGTGGTGGTATTTTATAGAAAATAAATAGCTGCAGTCAATACCTTTCGAATGATGCCAAAATGATGAACATCGGAATGAAATTGACGCCGCAAGGGCTCATTTTTGTAAAAAGTGTTTGAACATTTTGGCTGTGAAAACCATCGCCTGCATTTCACAAAAATGGAGTCAGTGACGTTATTTTTCGTCCGTTATTCATCATTTAGGCATCATTCGAAAGGTAATGATTCCTCCTATTTATTTTTCACTACACATTTTACACATATTTATAAACGCCCAATAATTCTACCAATGACTTATTCTAAAACAAGGGTCTATTAAATCAGAAAAAAATTTGGGCAAAAATGCATCTTAAAAAAATTACATGGGAAAAACATAATTTTAGGAACTGTTTTCAGGAGCGTTTAGCTCACAGCTGACGAAAAATTTTGTAGATCATCATTAAACAATCCAATCTTCATTTCTGGGGGTGACCGCTGCATTTTATTTTTGTGACCCATCCTTATAAATACATGTTTAAATATTTTTTTCGATGAAATCAATGAGTACAAGCAATAACAAAAATAATGTTTTAATTTAAAAAATAAAAATTTGTATACAAAAAACATTGTGAATATTTTTTTTTTCAATATTTTTTCTAAAAAGTTCTTCAAAAAAAGAAAACAAAAATATTAAAAAAAAGAATATCTAATTCGGACCATTATTGAAGATGTTATGAGCAAAAGACTGGAAAAAGAAACGTTTTTTTATCAAAGTATTATTTTGCATTTTAAACGTCTAAACGAATTGATATGGAAAAACTAAAAAATGTGGATATTTTATAGCGAAAACCTCCTCCTGCAAATTGCGGACGTTTCCATGTGTGCAAACATTTGTCTTTGTGGAATGCCATTTTACTTGCCGCAGTTATCGTACCGTCCTCGTTCTATATTTTTTAGTGAAGGTATTGCATTTAGTACCCGTCCGCTGTTTCCTCACTCGAAACAGATAGACAGACAGACACCAGTGGATGGACGGACGAACGGACTCTTGGCCCGTCCGTTCGTTATTCAATTCATTCTCTTTGAATTGTCGGAAAGTTATGGGGTACTACACTCGAATCGCAAAGCATTTGATATGAATTTGTTATGCTCCGTTTGATTTTTCATATTTACATTTTTTCAGTTTTGTTGTTGTTGTTGTTTTTTTTTTCTATCTCTCTATTATTGAGGTTATAATAACAATCGCCTTTTCTTTTTTTTTCAAAAAAAAAAAACACAAATCCATAAAGAAAAAACTAAAGCAGCAGCTATGGCTAAGGCAACGCCAGAAATTGAGTGATGGCGTTTCAACTCTCACTCTGCCCAAAACTACATAGTACAGTGAGCCAGCAAAGTATGTTGGCTGGTTGTTATGCTTATGTTTAGCCGCTACTTGGTGGATGACGGCCGGCGATCGCTTCGGCCATTAGGCCTTAATTTTATTTTGTTGTTGTTTATGTATTGCAACATAACAATGTTGTTGCTTCTGCAATTTTGTTGTTACCGAAAAACGGCACAAATTTCGTTTTCATTTGTATAAATTTTGAACATAACAACAGCAGCAACAACAACAACTCTGAACAACATGAGCAACATTTCACTTTCGTTTTCATTTCAGTTCAGTTGAGACGGTTGCTGGTGGATGGTTGTGACGGGGGGGTGAGGAAGTTGAGGTCGTTGGAGAGAAAGGGAGGAGGTTCGGTTCATCCAAATCATGCGGCTTTTTTCAGGTTTTGTAATGAATTGAAAACAAACAAAAAATAGTTCAGTTTAGTTTGGTATTGTCTTGCCTTGTTTCTTGGTCAATTTCTAATGATCGGCATGTTTGGGCTTTGTTTTCATAGTTTCAATTTAACCGCGAATTTCCCACGACTTATTTTAAGACTTTCAGATTTCAGTTGTTAAAGCTAATTTGGCAATTTCACATTTGGAGGACGAATGTCGTTGCTGTAGGCTTTCTTTGGTGTAGCGACTGCAAAGAAATGCCTTCAGATATGGGTCTTTCCCAGTATCAGATTTATATTGTGACAAACACTTGCGTCGTCACCTAGTCCATACAAATACATGTTGCTAGAATTACTTTTCAAAAAACTAATGATGCAGTTCTATAGAAAAACATTTCACTGAGATTAATCCATAATTTGATGAAAATTTCAAGACAATCGAATCAAAAAAATTTTATATGAAAATTTCATTTTGAATAATATAGGGCGTTATGTGATCTGATGAGTGGCCTCTTTTGATGACATTTTCACATTTTCATTTCATTAATTTTATTTCAAAATTTCAAGGCATTCGAGCCAAAAAAAGTTTGTATGAAAAATTCATTTTGAATAATATGGGGCGGTATGAGATGGTCGTGGGCTATTTTGATGGCATTTTAACAAGATTTTCATTTATGTTGACTTTGAACTATGCAAAATTTCAAGACATTCGGAACAAAACAAAAAATTTTTTATGAAAAATTCGCTTTGAGTTACACATGGCACAGTGTAACTCCCAAATTTCATGCGCCCTAATCTCAACTTTATTAATTGAATTTTGCAAAGAACATTCCTATTAAGCATATTCTAAAAGATTTGGCCAATATCGCGGCTAACTTAAGCTATGGATGCATTTAAAGTTTATAAATGCTAAAATAGTTGGACATTTCATCATAATAAAGGTTATTTTATAGGAATATACCTCGAAAACCATCCATCGAATTCAAATTTCGTTTAGTTCGTAGAAGAGGTGTTCTTTTGCATTTAATTACACTTTTTTAACCCTTCTGCTTTCCTTTTCAGACAGTCGTTTACCTGAATGCTTTGAATTATTTAGTATTGTTAACTTTCTACAGCATAAAACTATGCCATATGACCTATGCCTCGGCGCATTTACAAATATTCTTAAACTATTGTCTTTTCTATTCATTTTAAAAAGGATATTCTGCTTATAAAGGGTGATTTTTTAAGACTTGATAACTTTTTTTTAAAAAAAAAACGCATAAAATTTGCAAAATCTCATCGGTTCTTTATTTGAAACGTTAGATTGGTCCATGACATTTACTTTTTGAAGATAATTTCATTTAAATGTTGACCGCGGCTGCGCCTCAAGTGGTCCATCCGCTTAGTCCAATTTTGGCATTTCCACGTTTTTGAGTAACAGAGACCCAATTGCTGCGAACGGCGACGAATCGATAATTGATGGTCATCATTAACATTGGCCGATACAGCTGCGATATTTTCTTCAGTTCGTACTCTACGTAAGCGTCTTGGTGGTTTAATGTCCAACAATGTAAATTTGGTGCGAAATTTAGTCACAATAGCCCGAATAGCCGCTTCAGTGGGTCGATTAAACTGACCATAAAATGGAAGCGTGCGATGAACTTTCTTAACAGAGCACGCATTTTGATAATAAAATTCAATGATTTGCAAGCGTTGCTCGTTAGTAAGTCTATTCATGATGAAATGTCAAAGCATACTGAGCATCTTTCTCTTTGACACCATGTCTGAAATCCCACGTGATCTGTCAAATACTAATGCATGAAAATCCTAACCTCAAAAAAATCACTCTTTAGCTGCCAACATCAATTTAATTACTAAAATGGTCAAACCTTCTAAGCCAAAAATGAAGCGATACTTTCTTCGTTGTTCTCTGTTAATGTATTTTGGAAAATGTATTTAAAGCATACTTTAGGGATGTAAGGTTTTATGGCATGCGAACGCATGTAAATATTGGGTCGATATTAATCTTGAGTTAAGTATAAAGCCGTTAATAGCCATGTGTCATCGATTAAAAAATAAAAAATTTCGAAAATCGTAAAAAACCAAAAATTTTATATGGGCGTTGGGCGTGGACTGGCAATTTTCATTTAATTGTGGACTCAAATGAAATCACTGGTAATCATTTGTATTCAAATGTATATTAAAATTAGAAATTCATGACGTTTTTTATTTGACGCGGATTTAAACAAAAATCTGTTTTTGATCTAATTTGACAATATAAGGGATATGTGCGAAAAGTTCTAGCTCTATTCCTTCTAATTTTTGCCGCAGCTTGTATGAAAATATTCCACTGTGCGTGGGCGGTATTTGATGGGCGTGGTCGATTTTAATGAAATTTTATATTTTTGATTTGAACTGAGATATTGTCCTGGCTCAAGACCATTTTGCATCTATATTCAATAGAATGCAAATTTATTTACAAATGGCATGGTGACATTTATTTCTTGGCTGCAGACTACAATGATCATGATTTCGACCATGTCAAAAGTCTTTTCAAGTGGCTTCGCAGCGACTTTTCAACATCAAACCCGGCCTCTATAAGAAGATGATTCTCACAAACGAACGAGAAGCACAACTCACTTGCCGAATTTGCGTTTAAAAAATCGCATTGAGTTGTAAAGGGTGATTTTTTAAGAGCTTGATAACTTTTTTTTTAAAAAAAACGCATAAAATTTGCAAAATCTCATCGGTTCTTTATTTGAAACGTTAGATTGGTCCATGACATTTACTTTTTGAAGATAATTTCATTTCAATGTTGACCGCGGCTGCGTCTTAGGTGGTCCATCCGCTTAGTCCAATTTTGGCATTTCCACGTTTTTGAGTAACAGAGACCCAATTGCTGCGAACGGCGACGAATCGAAAATTGGTGGTCATCATTAACACTGGCCGATACAGCTGCGATATTTTCTTCAGTTCGCACTCTACGTAAGCGTGTTGGTGGTTTAATGTCCAACAATGTAAATTTGGTGCGAAATTTAGTCACAATAGCCCGAATAGCCGCTTCAGTGGGTCGATTAAACTGACCATAAAATGGAAGCGCGCAATGAACTTTCTTAACAGAGCACGCATTTTGATAATAAAATTCAATAATTTGCAAGCGTTGTTCGTTTGTAAGACGATTCATGATGAAATGTCAAAGCATACTGAGCATCTTTCTCTTTGACACCATGTCTGAAATCCCACGTGATCTGTCAAATACTAATGCATGAAAATCCTAACCTCAAAAAAATCACTCTTTATATTCAATAGAATGCAAATTTATTTACAAATGACATGGTGTCATTTATTACTCGGCTGCAGACTACCACGGTCATGATTTCGACCATGTCAAAAGTCTTTTCGATCATGTCAAAAGTCGATTCTCACAAACGAACGAGAAGCACAACTCACTTGCCGAATTTGCGTTTAAAAAATCGCACCAAGTAATAAAGCACACATGCCATCTTACAAGCATCGCATTGAGTTGCATATGTAAGTATGTGTATATGCAGGTATAGTTACCCAACAATACTTTTGTCGTGCCAACGCTCATTTGTTTTAGTTTTTTCGTTTGCATTTTTTTGGTCTGTAATCAATATTTGATTTGAACTGGGATATTGTCCTGACTCAAGACCATTTTGCTTCTATATTTAATAGAACGCAAATTTATTTACAAATTTTATATTTTTCTTAATTGCGTTCATACATATAATGCTCGTTGCCAAGTTGCATCACTCTACGAGCACACCTTATATTTTTATACCCTCCACCTAGGGATGGGGAGGGTCTATGGAAAGCACACTAGCTACCGAACGAAGTGAGCTAAGAGGTTAACATTTTCCGTAAATGTGGAACCGCTGACGTTAAAATCATGGAATTCGGTGTATGCATTCATCTGACTTTGTAGACGCGAAACATAAACCAATTTTTAGAAATTCGAGCAAAAGGGAATTAAAATGGTACCAAGCAGACTGCTGCTGTTAGAATAGTGGAATTCAGAGCAATGACTCCGTAGACATGAAAAATAGAGATATCTTTTGACATTAGTACTTTTAGGATAAAAATGGGATAGAATTGGTACCAACCAAGCAGACGCACAAAAAAAAACAGATTTTTTCCCAAATTCGTACTTTTAGGTTCAAAAATGAACTAAAAATTAATAAAAGTGGTACTAATCATGTGGACGCGAAACATAATGTATCTTCAGTCTTAGCTATTCATTCGCATAAAAATGGTACAGACATTTGGTCTGTAGCTGAAGGAAATCGATCCTGAGGGAATGAATCACAATCACAATGTGATCAATGTTAAGGGCCGATGTTGATTTTGAATAAAACACAAATTACACAGTACAACACGAAAAAATACGGGATTCTGACAATGGATTCTGAAAGAGGAGACCAAAAAATATATGCGTGTGTCGGAGTTTTTAGATCACATCGGAATTTAATTTTATAGACGATTGAAGTTTCCCAACTCTGGCCTCTTCTTGCAGCATATCGGTGTATAAAAATACGTTTTCTTTACATCTGAGGCATAGGGTATGTTCAGCAACTTTGTAGATAATGATATGGCGAACATTTTTGTAAAACATTAACCCTCTAACTACCCCTCATAACGGCATTTTTTGGCTTTATTTTAACAAATTGTAAAAAACACCCCGAAAAGGGGGAAGGGCGGGGATGAAATGTTTTACAAAAATGTTGGCCATGAAATTTTACTATATATGTCAGAACACACCAACACCCAAAACTTAACACAAACACCAAAAATCAATCAAATTCAAGATTACCCATTAAGGGTTAACTTAGTTATTGTTCAGTAGGGGTGGGGTAGTGCACGACTTTTGGATTTTGATATGCTAGAACCCCCTATTTTGCGAGGTTCGGAAATAAAATTCATGAGCCATAAAATGGTGGTGGTGTGAGTGTAAGTGGGTGCTCATCGGGATCAAAGGTGGTAAAAATACAGGAAAAGTCCCAAAACTGACTCGGAGTCGCCCCCTGAGGGGTTAAATGTAAGACCGACCCCCAGTAATTTTCCCTTCCCAACAATTATTTCGAACACACATGCCTCTATCCCCACTCATTAAGGAGGCTCCCATACAAAAAATATTTTTTTTTATAAAATTTGTCCCCACCGCTTTTACTGGCCCCAGGAGACCGCTAGTGGACTCAAATGTAAAACCCACCCTCCTATATTTTTTCAGCCCCAATATTTTTTGATAATACACCTAACCTCCATCTGCAACCCTTAAAGCGGCCCCATACATTTGCCTATTTTTTATATCTTTATGAAAGAAAGGCACAAAACTGCCCCACAGTAGACGCTAGAGGGAAGAAGTGTAGAAGAAATGCAAAACAAAACTTGACGTTTAGGTGTGGTTCACATTCACATTGGCCCTTACAATTTACCCACCCTTTAGTTTGAAATAGTAAATAAATATCGTAATGTGCATAATAAATATCACAATTTTCCTAAACTTAGTGGGATGGCTTCATGCTTCTTAGAGTAATGAATAATGGCATCGAGCCTTTTCTGAGCGCAATTAAGAAATACAGGGTGGCACATGTAACATTTTAAATTTGAACTACCGATTACTTTGATGTACTGCCGAGCCAGTCGTATGAATTTTTTAAATGACAAAGTTCAACCTTTCCAATAACACAAAAAAATTGAAAAAATAATCAGTACTTTTTAAAGCCGATTCTAATTTAAAATAATAATTTAAAAATTTAAATGTTTCGGGCCAAATGTCTTGAAATTTTGCAAAAATTTTTTTAATCGGCCACGCCCATCACATCCAAATAAATTTTTCATACTGAATTTTGTTGAAACATGGTGGACTTTTTGGATAAATTTGAAAACTGGACTCTCGCACTTCTTTTTGTTGCAGTGAGAAGACGGAGCTAACTTCTTTTTTTTTCCAGGAAAAACGACATTGACACTTAATTTTCTAAAGCCATTTTAATTCGTTCATATCTTCTAAACTACATATGAGTCATTCCATGTCAAGCGGTACGGTTTTTGACCTCGATAGCTGCGATTGTTTTGAAAGTGTATGTATGTATTCTTCTCATAAAACTATTGTATACGTATTTTTGAAAAAAAAAATATTTTTTTCACATGTTATGGCCAATTTAACATTGAAAAAAAAAATACTACTTTTTTCAAAAGGTGTATTCATTCAATCGCCTGTAACTCCTGAAATACTTTACCGATTTTAATATGTTATATCTCGTTTTGAAGGTAATTTCAATTACTTTTAAAAAACTTTAAAAACTGTGTGAGTTAGAAAGTGATGAAATGATGGCGTCTATTTTTTCCGATATATTCCGTTTTATTTTTTACAAAATCAACCAGAATTACAATGAAAAATCATCAAAATTATAATTGTTTCATTAGTTCATAAACAATGAAAAATCCATGATGGTTGTTTGTATTAATCGACTCGGAGTTGTGAACAATGATGAATAGGAAGGGGATTTAACTGCAATAAAACGCCTTGTTTGGAGAATGGGGAAATAATTTTTTTTCAAAATACAGTAGACGCTCGCAATTGAGAACCGCTTTGTTTTTGAGGCAATTCTAAATTCTGAATTATTGTAATTTCTGGACGTTTTTTTCGAATAAAAAAATAAAAAAAAAGAAATGAGTAAATTTACTTCCAAAAACTAAAATAAAACACTTTTATTTTTTTAGTTCAATTTTATTTGATACAAACAAGAAAAAACATAACAATTCAGTCCAATACATTAAATGTTTTTTTTTTAGTTTTTTCGTTTGCATTTTTTTGGTCTGTAATCAATATTTGATTTGAACTGGGATATTGTCCTGGCTCAAGACCATTTTGCTTCTATATTTAATAGAATGCAAATTTATTTACAAATGGCATGGTGACATTTATTACTTGGCTGCAGACTACCACGATCATGATTTCGACCATGTCAAAAGTCTTTTCAAGTGGCTTCGCAGCGACTTTTCAACATCAACCCCGGCCTCTATAAGGAGATGATTCTCACAAACGAACGAGAAGCACAACTCACTTGCCGAATTTGCGTTTAAAAAATCGCACCAAGTAATAAAGCACACATGCCATCTTACAAGCATCTCATTGAGTTGCATATGTAAGTATGTGTATATGCAGGTATAGTTACCCAGCAATACTTCTGCCGTGCCAACGCTCATTTGTTTTAGTTTTTTCGTTTGCATTTTTGCACATAAAAAACTAATGTCAACAAAACAGCCAAATTACATCACCTGTATTTTTTTAATTAAAAATATAAAAAAATAAATATGTATAAAAAAATAATAAAGTTAAAAGTTATTGGAGGGATAGACTGCACAATGGCGAAATTTACAACTAATCTTTGTTTGATCAGTTATATTTGTTTGTATTTTTGGTTTCATCGAATCTGAAATATCATTAAGGAGAGCCAAAAGATTGTTTATGTGCTTAGTGGAAAACAATTCACTGTCATTGCACCATTTTATTAAATTATTTACGCTTATAATGACTGTATTATCAGAGACAACTGGTGAGACTTCACTGCTCGGAAATTAGAATTTTAAATTCGAATTTCAATTAGAATTTTAAATTCGAATTTCAGAGCGTTTAATGTATTGCAAACACTTATTCTAATTTCTGGACGTTCGAATTACTGAAAGCTCTAATTTGTGAGCGTCTACTGTATATAGCGCTTATATACACTTGTGAGCGCTTATCTGTGGTCCATCTCACCTCCTCGCGTTCCTCCTAAACATGACATTTCATCATTTCAACGTAAAACAAAACAATTTACCACGAACATGTATTTTTCCATGTCACAGTGGTGCTCCCAAATAAATACGAGCATCCATCCAAAAATTGACAAATTTCTCAAAACTCAGCAACACGAGAAATTATTGTAACTTTTTTCGTTGTCGTTGTCGTCATCGTCATAGTTTTCATCTACTTCTTTATCTCTTTATAAATTGTTATTTAGGTATAATTTTTTTGGCTTAGACCAGAGTGATCACTGGCTGTGCTGTGATTTGCCTTGGCTTGGCTGACAATGGAAAAAATCATCAACGTTTTCACTTTATGATGATTATTTAACAAAGAAACGGGCAGACAGCCAGCCAGGCGAATAACAACAGCAACATACTTTTGCTATTTAACCTTTAATTTGTTATAATTTTCTATGAACTTTTAACATGCGAACGGAGACGTCGACGACGACACAAAAAAATCTCCCTGTCCCTCTAATACTCTTAAAAAGACACACACAAAAAACAGATTTAAGATATAAAGCCCAAAAATTTACAAAATACTACAACGGTGTTTTGAACCCTACCCAGAAACCGAAAACAAAACAAAAAAAATAGAAAAACATTATCGTTCATTTATTATCTCAAGCCGGGCTGGAGTAGCCTCCACTCTACTCCAACTCAGCTGGATCTGGAATGATGGTAGCAGCAACACACAGCACACAACATACAACAACAATAAAATTATAATTTTTGAAACAGAAATAAAGTGATTAGACGCGTTAAAGGAAAGGCAAATGACGCGGACAGCCAGACAGACAAGCGGACACCAAAAGCTAAAGCTATGCCCATTAATAGGCACAGTGGTGGGAAGTGACAGCCATAATGGAACAAACTCCCTCCCTGGAAAGATTTCGATCTCAAATGTCCGTTCTATGACAGCAGCATAGGAGATTTGAAAATTCTGCATTACTTACATCTACAAAACATTGGCATATGTTCTCTGAATCATTGAAATAAAACGCCGATATCTCGTTAACTATGCCGCAGGAATAGGACAAACGATAGA
>OX377618.1:46048351-46053351 GCA_947397865.1 Polietes domitor | reverse complement strand
ATTAAGTAGTTGAATAGAAGGAATGAATATAAAAAAGGTTGCTTAGCTTTGGTCTGCAAACATTGAAAAAATGATTTGCGATAAATGATTTTTGGCCAGTGTTATCAAATCGTTTTCATGAATTTATAAATTTCTATCATATATCCATAAAAGTTAAAAAAATAATAGCCAAATCACTGGATATTTGATGGAAATGTGACTTTCTTTTGCTTGAATTTCCGATACTTTTTTGTCACCTTCAAATCCATCAAACAAAAATCTCTTCCTACCATAACTAACTTTCGTTAAAAGTTGATAATAAATCATGTGCGTTGTAGAAAATCCCCCGTCAATTAGACGAAATTCAAGCGTGTGTTCCCATTTTACATTTGATGGTAGGTTTACTGGGCCGCGGCGGCAAACATTAAGTTGTCCGCCTAATTGGTGGGAAAAAAGTTTCGTATGTAAATCATCATTATTTAAGCATATATGTATGTATATCTTCTTCAGTCCATCACATTCTGCCGATACTGATGATGATGATAATTTATAACAATGCCGAAATCCTTAATGGCCATTTAACACATTTGCTTGGAACGGCCCAGAAAGAAACCAACAGCAACCACAACTAAACAGAAAAACATCATTAACTTAACCTTCAAAACATTTATTAAAAAAAGAAAAGAAATCGAACTTAAATCTTTAAAAATATATATATACATATATACATATATACATACATATATAGTGTGAGTGAGTATTTCTTGTGCTGTGAGTGATGCGGTGCCGTTCAAAGACAAGTTCAGCCTATTTTTTCGGTTTTGGCGGACGAGAGGGGGTCGCTGGCTGGCTTTTCTCTTCCAATATTATTTGTTCCTAATTGATTTATTTTGTGGCGCGACTGCGATGGATGTTTGGTGGTAATTTAGCGAAATTAGGGCGTCGTCCAACTCAGAAGACAGTCGGACGGACGAACGCACACGCACTTTTCGGTAACGCAATACCGACCAAACATTTGCGCATGCGCAGCATTGTGCTGCCTATGTTATGTACAGCCCAAATACTGGATGGCACTCGGCACTCATCGTTGGCTCAGTTCATTTTCAACTCAATGAAGCAATAATTTAAGCACTTCTCCTCCCCTCCCTCTTCCCCCTTCTCCAGCACTGTAAGCCGAGCAGCCGAGACGTGGCCTGCTTTAGTTCGAGCCCCGAAAAAATTTAAATGGTGTACAAATGATTGCAATGAAAGGCCACAGCAACACGTACTCTCGTACACAGCGGAGACCTTCATTGACGATAATAATGTCTATAGATATGTTCGGTGTTCCGATCCATCCAAAGGTTGGACAACAACAGCAACACAGGAAGAAGAGGCACCACCACAGCAGCAGCAGTTGTAGTTGTAGTTCATAAACTACATTAATAAATGAGAGGTGGTGTGGTGTACTGTGTACAGGGAGACATGCGCAGATGTTGAACAGAAATCATAAATATTAAACGTAACTGAAATTATGTTTAACAACATCAGCCAGGCAGCAACATAAGCTCGCCAGCTAGCCATCAGTCCTTCCTCCGAACAACAATAAAAAGCTGCTGATCCGTTCGCATTCGTATATTTTTCAAAAGAAAGTTGGTCTCGGTCTCAATTTGCAGCTACATACTATGCATAGACGTTCAGATATACTACATATCACACGATGCACAGTGGTGCGAAACAAACAAGAACTAATCACGTTGGTTTACAACCATTTCTTCCAAAAGCTGTGCATAACATTTCCTAATGTATTTTGGTACCTCTAAGTGCGAGGGCTACACATATTGTCAATTTCACTTCCACAATGATTTAGGAGGAACAGTCGCCAAAAATAGAAAAAAAACTTTTTTTATTGAATTTTTAAACGTTTTTTGTTGGCTCGAAAACTTCCATTAAAAATACAAAAAACGGTTTAAAGAAAAAAATATTTTTTTTTTTTTTTAATATTTATAAATATTTATTTAAAAAATATGGACACTTGCACTTAGAAATTATGGTCACCAAAAATTTATTTTTTGTGATTTAAACGTATTTTTTGGCTCGTTTTTTTACATATTTTTTATGAACACCCATATATATATTTTTGTAGAAAAATTATTTTTTGTAAAACTCTATAATTTATTGTAAAAAAAAAATTAAAAATAATTTTTGGATTTTTTGTTTTGAAAATATATATAAAAAAGAAAAAGTATATTTTGTTCGAAATATCTATAGAACAGATAAAATCATTTTTTTTTTTGTAAAAAATGTGATTTTCATTTTGTAAAAAACGCATTTTTTGTAAAAAATGGAGTTACGTTATGGCGGGTCTCTTCTTATTTTATTTATTTAGTAGTATGTGCATCTACGCAGTGAGGATATATAAGCCGAATTTCATGGTAACAAATTTTTGAGAAAAAGTGTAACACAAAAAATTACACCGGAAAAACATGATTTTTAGGGTTATTTTCAGGAGCGTTAGCTCACAGATGGTTTGACCAAGTGAAGAAATATTTTGTAGATCATCATTAAACAATCCAAACTTTATTTACGTGGGGTACTGGAACTTGATTTTCCATTTGTATGGACGGCGACCCAGCCTAATACAAATGCCTTGCTTAGACAATTATATATTTTTATAATTTTATAAATTATAATATTTAAAAAAATATATAATTTTATAATTTTATAATTTTAAAATTTTATAATTTTATAATTTTATAATTTTATAATTTTATAATTTTATAATTTTATAATTTTATAATTTTATAATTTTATAATTTTATAATTTTATAATTTTATAATTTTATAATTTTATAATTTTATAATTTTATAATTTTATAATTTTATAATTTTATAATTTTATAATTTTATAATTTTATAATTTTATAATTTTATAATTTTATAATTTTATAATTTTATAATTTTATAATTTTATAATTTTATAATTTTATAACTTTATAATTTTATAATTTTATAATTTTATAATTTTATAATTTTATAATTTTATAATTTTATAATTTTATAATTTTATAATTTTATAATTTTATAATTTTATAATTTTATAATTTTATAATTTTATAATTTTATAATTTTATAATTTTATAATTTTATAATTTTATAATTTTATAATTTTATAATTTTATAATTTTATAATTTTATAATTTTATAATTTTATAATTTTATAATTTTATAATTTTATAACTTTATAATTTTATAACAACTTATAACTTTATAACTTTATAATTTTATAATTTTATAATTTTATAATTTTATAATTTTATAATTTTATAATTTTATAATTTTATAATTTTATAATTTTATAATTTTATAATTTTATAATTTTTTATAATTTTATAATTTTATAATTTTATAATTTTATAATTTTATAATTTTATAATTTTATAATTTTATAATTTTATAATTTTATAATTTTATAATTTTATAATTTTATAATTTTATAATTTTATAATTTTATAATTTTATAATTTTATAATTTTATAATTTTATAATTTTATAATTTTATAATTTTATAATTTTATAATTTTATAATTTTATAATTTTATAATTTTATAATTTTATAATTTTATAATTTTATAATTTTATAATTTTATAATTTTATAATTTTATAATTTTATAATTTTATAATTTTATAATTTTATAATTTTATAATTTTATAATTTTATAATTTTATAATTTTATAATTTTATAATTTTATAATTTTATAATTTTATAATTTTATAATTTCATAATTTCATAATTTTATAATTTTACAATTTTATAATTTTATAATTTTATAACTTTATAAATTTATAACTTTATAAATTTATAACGTTATAATTTTATAAGTTTATGATTTTATAATTTATTATCTCATAAATATAAACAATTTTATCATTTCTAAAAGTTACGCTGTATTGAATTCTACAACAGTAATATTTTTTCTTGTTCCACTGTTTCTTATTGGGTTGTTGTACATGTATGCATATCGTAACAACAACATTTTACGATCATTCATACACTCCGCTACTCACTCACTCACCACAATGGCTCTTTTTTTTGTTAATTTTCGGTGTCCCAAAACAGCACCAGCAAACAACGCCAGCTGCATGCATCAATGGGGCCAAAACTCTTAAAGCCAGTCAGCCACATACAAATTCAATGGATTACATAAATTTTAGCACTGGCTTTAAAGTTGTTGTTGTTGTGTTGTTGTTTGAAAACAACAAAAGTCAACATAACGCTTGGAAAGAAACTGAATTTATTTTTAGATTTGTTTTATGTTTATGCAAAAATTGTTGTTGGTGGCGGAGGGCGAGGGGTACAAAAAAGAAATACAGTTTAAATGATCGCCAAGTAAAGTGACGTAGTCAAAGACCCGTATTCACACAGTCATACTACGACGTATAATGCATGGATGGATGGATTCATTTGGTTCCAGTTGTTGGTTGGTGTATTAAGAAACCCAATCCAAGGTACGAGGGTGAAATGATAATTTCTGACATGATTTTTATACAAAATAAGATCAAAAAATATATCCAACATTTCATCCATTTCACATGGGATTAGGGATTGCAAAATTTGACAAGGCCGAGAATTAACTAAAAAAAAAATAATAAAATCGGTTTGAAACCACTGTGCGACAGTGATTTTATTTTATTATTTGTATAACTATAATTTTCTTTTCACTCAATTTTATAATTTACTGATTTTGTAATTTATAATTTTATAGATTTAGAGTTTTATAGTTTTGTAATTTTAATATTTTATTTTATAGTTTTTTTATATTGTTTTTATTATTATTCAATCTTTTCTTTTCATAGTTTTTGTTGTAACACTTACTCAGGTTCAATATCATTTGTTTTTGTTTTCTTAAACAGTAACTACTGAACTGAGATTTTTGGGTGTATATTTAAGTCCGAAGCAGTTCTCATTCAGTTGAGTTTGTGAGGCAGATATACAACTAATAATTAACCAGAGTAGTTGTTGCATTGCCCTGGACATTG